>OZ025272.1:12212530-12652530 GCA_964019165.1 Mastigias papua
TAAGCCTTTTTCAGAATACTGATTCTCAGTAAGCCGAGTAGTCTTCTTACTGTTAGCGCAAGGAATATTGAAGTTAGAAGCATAACCAAAGTAGATGTCCTTTCTGTGCTAGAGGTGGTGTTGCTTTGTGTTTAAATACGAAGGGAAGACGGAACGGTGAAGCTTTTGTTAAGTTTGAAAGTGCCATGCATCGAGATCTGGCCCTTCAAAGGCACAAGCATCATCTCTCTGGTAGATATATCGAGGTATGTATAAGCGAGGTATGCTTTGAGCTTAGCCACAAATGACTCAACCCCTTTGAAAGTTAAATGATATTGGAATGTCATGTTCCTGTCTTCTTTTGAATGTCAAAATTTCCACATATTGCTCCGTTGAACTTCAGACTTCACAAATGGGCTTTTCTAAGATTTGGGAGTGACTAGTAATTAGCGGCGTAACCAACAAAGTTTGGGGTAAGAGGGACTCTTAAGGGTACCCAAGCCTTTGAGGCCCCAAAGGGGTCTCTCGCACGTTTTCAAGGCAAGATCTTTTGCATTTATTGATGTAAAAAGACGTTTAATAAGCCGATACCCACAGGCCGCCACTTATTGCTTCGTTTCTCCCTTATTGATAATAAACCATATTCCTCATTTTGTCTAGATTTGGGAGAAATTTTAAGCTTGAAAAGCCCCCCTAAGCAACACATTCCAAGGACCCTAAGCCGTCCTGCTATACCGCTGGTAGTATACTTACTTATTTGTTCTGGTGTGAGTTATGCTCAGACCTAATTTTGGTGTGCAATAATAAGCAATCTGTGCAATGGTAAAATGGTTTTTATGCAGTGATAAACAGTAAAAGTGTGCAATGATAAAGCCACTTAACTCCTCAAAAGTGTATTCACATTATCTTTTGCAACAAAGTTGCTTTGATGATCACAAATCAATGACAATCACTGCTCGATGCTCATTCAATACACCACTTCGGCTAACCGTGCTAGAAGGATCGATTGAGAGACTGGGCCTAGGTTTTGGGTGTAAAACTAATATTTTCTTTGCAGTGATCGTACGAGATACTGCCAAAACTGCTTCTGCAGCCGACAAGCGCAATTACCATCAATCATAATTGAAAATTCTTAGGATGCAAATCGGCCTAAGTGCGACTATGGCTTGCAAGCTAGGTACTTATAAAAGCTTTGAAGAAAGATGTTCCGAATTTCACAAACCACAATAGGACGAATAAATTTAAGAGAAATTGCAGCAATGGGTGAATTAATTGTGCATTTCTAGCAGTATACAAACAGATTTCGTGGACCACTTGTTGCGACTACTAAGAAAATGTTAGCTTTTCACCGCAAATCTAGGCACAGTCTCCCAATCTATCCTACTACCGCCGATAGCCAAAGTGGTGCATTAAATCTGTATCGTTCGCATTAAAAGCAAACAACAGGTGTGATCAGAAGCAATTCTTAAAGGCTCCACCTAATACCCGCTGTTGTAAGCGAAATATGCAGTGATGAAGCATGGTAATGTTAAACAGCTTTGTGTTATTGATGGCTTTACATGTGTTTATACAAGGTCTATCACTGACAAAGATGTTAAAATCGTAAAAACATTATTCTGTTCTACAAAACATGTGGGTATGGTTGTAAATCACTTCAGCTAGCAGCTAGTCTTGCTTTATCAAGCACTTGTCCATCTTCGTTCTGCCTTTGATTAACCAATGATGTTTTATTTAACTTAGGTGTACAAAGGTGTTGCACAGGATTTTCTCAAGGTTTCACGAGGTATTTTCAGTATGCCTACAAAGAGTGACCGGTTTGATACTGTAACTTCATAAATATCATCCACATTATCATCATCATCATCATCATCACCGTCATCATCACCATCATCATCACCGTCATCATCACCGTCATCATCATCATCACTATCATCACCACTATCATCGTTTTTATCATTATCATCAACACAATGATCATTATCATCATTGTCAGAATCATCACTACAACCACCATCAATATCATCATCATTATCATTCATCATCATTACCATCACTATCAATATCAGTATCATTATCCTTGTCATTTTCATCATGATCATTAATACTATAATTATCTTTACCACCATCAGCACCATCATTGCTATTATCATTACACGATCACCATCAATAATCATCATCACCATCATCGTCGCTAAGTTACTTATTAATTTTGCCATGATTGATTACCATTGCGTTGTATGACATTGATTGCTGTCCTGTCATTAATATTGATGCAACATTCAATCAAGTGCAGAACTCACAATAAATCATTTGCAATAAGCCAAACAGTAAATTGGACTAAGTTAGTTTTGTTGCGTGAGCACGTAACAAGACATTACGACAAATTTATCAACACATATTGAGAGTTGATATTGTCCACATTATTCTTTTCATGAAATAAACAAACGTATATTATGCATGGATCTCTTTGAGTTGCTTTTCCATTTTAAGCTAATGTTGTTGCTACTGTAGGACCCACTGGTGCAATGAACGTAGCAACAAGCTTCCTACGCAGGGGCGGAGATGTAATCGTTCGAATGAGAGGACTTCCCTACTCGGCAAAAGCAGCAGATATAGTATGTTATTTCTGAGAGTTAATCCTCGTTCCACTGTTTAACTGAGAGATTTTATTTTTGAATCTTATTTAGATGGGGGATCCCTTCAGTAGTGTGAAGGAATATGATAATGGGTATTACTCCCATCTGTTAGTCACAGTTGTGTAGTAAGAGGAGGAAGGAGGGACGGAGAGAAAGAGAAAGAGAGATATGGCACATAGAGACTATTCATGTATTTGTTTGGTAGGAGTGGTTGATGGTATTCATAGGCTCGGATCGCTTAGAGCGAGTGTTGCCAAACTACGGCCCACAGATGGCATTCTATCAGGCCCGCCGAAGGTACTTGATGTTACAGTTATGAGTCTGATCGTCCCGTTTTAATTGCTACTTATAACACATTGTGTTCAGGCTGTTGTAATTGCCGTCTGTTTTGCTATTAGGCGTGTCATACCAAATAACTGAGGCTAATTATATTCTCTCTTTCCTAAATTTTCAACACTTTCCACAAAATTCTGGCAGTTTAATGGGCAGTTCCCAATAAAGCAGCCTTTTGCATCCCTCCAACATTGCATGTTGTTCCTAATTTTTCAATCCACCTCTCAAACTCTTCTTTGGTGATACTTCCAGATCTTATTTATCCTCATCCATTCTGAAATGTTTCCAAGCTCTACATAAGTTTTTTGTATGAGCCCGTCAAAATCTATACCAGATATTGTTATATTCATATCATCTGCACAAATGCTTGCAGATGAACATTGCAGATAGCTTTCAAAATCGTTTAGATAAAGAATGAATAAGAGAAGACCTAGTAAGGAGTCTTGAGGAATTCCATATGTCGCACTTATAGTCTTGGAATTGTAACCATTAACCCTGCAGAACCGCCTTCTTTCACTAAGCTATGACCTAATTCACTTAATTTCAAGACCTTTGACCCCATCGGCCTCAATCTTGTCAAGTAGAATTTTGTGGTCAACAGTATCAAAGGCTTTCTTAAGGTCAAAATATAGCATTAAATTCAACTTTTTTGAATCAATATTAGAAAACCAGTCATAAGTGCTTTTCATTGATGATGTAATTGTTGAGTGTAGCTTTCGATGGGCATATTGATTTTGTACCAAAATTCTCTTTTCCATTAAGTAATTAACAATCTGGTCATGTACAGATTTTCTCAAATATTCTAGAGATGATACAAAGGATAGAAATTGGCCTTTAATTGTTCAGATTATCCCTGGTTCTAGTTTTGAAAATTGGAGCTACCCTTGTGACTTTCCATGTATCTGGAAAGACACACCAGTTGTTAGTGAAGAATTGAACATTTTACATGGGGGCTGGGAACTGTATTCTGCGGCATCTTTAACCAGTTTCGTAGGAAGATTGCTTGGGTCACTACCCTTTCCAGGTTAAAAATTTCTCAGATATTGTAAAACCTGTGAATTGCTAACTGGTTGGAATTTAATTCTTGCTGATGATTCGCTCCTGATATTCTTCAAGGGATCATCATAAGGTAGACTCTGGTAACCCCTGGCTTAGGCCAAGGTTAGCCATACTTTTCTAGTATATATGCTCTTTCCAATATGACTCAGATGACTGAGAGCTGCAAGGTATTGATAAAAACTGAAGTAGATGTTTTTCTACGTCTTTCAACATTGTGACAATGAACCACGAGAACTCCTAGGAAAACCATTTTTACCTCATACATATGTAAATAAATTAGTAGTTTGTAGATTCGTTCCAATCTTACTTTTGACAAAATTTTTTCTTACAGTCTGTTGACTTAAATATGTCCCTTTGGCCGCAGGTTAAGTGTTAAAGTGTGGTTTTGCCACTCCTGGCTTAGGGCTTGTTGATTTGCATACTTGCATTTAGTTGCATTGGTTGGTCTCTTGTTACTACTTCTTGAGCCATCTTTTACTTGGCTTCACCACGAAGTATTGCGCAGGTTGATCCAAAATGGCGTCCAGTGAAGAAAGCTTTTACAGGTTGACCATAACCACAGCTCCTATCTGAAAACGAGAGAGCCCTATAGTTAATGCTTCGGCGGGCAAGCATTAATTGGAATGCGTGCGTGGTATTTAAAGCAGAAGTCTGTGCTTTCACGTCTTTTTCTTTTCAAAATGTTGTTAAAGAAGTGTACCTAAATGAAATGATAACTAGATAAAGAACAAAGCTCTGCTAAAATATCGAAGAAAAAGACCATTCGCTGCCCAAGAATTGCTGCAATTCCTGTATCCTAGTATAGCAATTTATTGTGAAATTACCAGAACTTCAGAAGACTGGTATTATCTGTTTGAAGCCAAGAGATGGTCACTCAGAAACATTAATCAACACAAGGGAGAGATTTGTATTCATGTTTTCTAAGAAGCTCACGCTTGTAAAATTGAAAACACTATCTAGAGAATAGTCAGCATCATTTCGAACAAAATATGTATTAGCTACCTTGGAAAGGCCTATTTTTACTATTGTTGCATAAAGTTTTACAAAATAAAAAGAGATGGTTTGTTTTTTAACTTATGGTTGTTACCACCCTTATTGGGGTTGGGTACTTGGCCACTGGAACATAGGCCAAAGGAAAGAGGTGTCGTTTACAGACGAATGCAATTTGTGGCTAAAAAGGGATAGTAAACTGCTCATTACTTGCTATATGATAAAAGAAGCCAATGAAACAGTATTTTCAGCTCAGTTTTAGTAATTCAGTTGCTGTTGTTTCAGACCTATACTAGGCCTACTGATCTAGGTCATTTCGCTTAAGCTAGTAAAGAACTAATGCATTAATATGAATTTTAATTCTGGAAAGTAAGCCCTTTCAAAAGAAAACAATCATGACAATAGATTTCGAAACCGGTCTAAAAAGGACGAAAATATATGTAGAATTGGCATTATTGCTGTGTTCCTGTAGCCAGGAAACAGTCTCTTCATAAATAGTTTTCGAAAGTTAGGAACTGATCGTGATGTGCAAGCAAAATAGTAGTTTAAGAATTCACCAGTAGCAAAGGATGAGGTTGATGATCCATTGGTCCAGAAACAGAGAAATATGCATCTCAGAATTCCATCGTCAAACTTAACTGGCGAATTCCCAATTGTGTCAACGAAGCCTCAAGCACAAATGGTTCTCCCTTGAAAATTCGATAAATCAGTGCTCTAAAAGAGCTCCGGACTGTTTGTGTTCAACTGTTTCGAATTCAATTGATTTCTGCATTGAAATTTAGCTGTTTCATTAAAAAGGAGCTGACTTAAGTCGGATAGGACAAAGTTTAAGTTGCATATCAATATATGCCAACAGCTTATCCTCCATGATGAATTTAGTCAACCTGTGCAATACTTATAAGCCCTAAGTGTAGCAACAGCAAGAAAGCTACCATCCTTTTTCGAATATATTGTCGATGAAAATACACGTTTCTATGGAGAACCCCATGTCCACGGTTGGGAGTTCGAATCTTGAAGCATGCTATTTTAGAGTTATCAATGGGGCTTTGGATTGCAAAACAAACACAGAATGGTCTGTATTTTATGAGTGCTTTTAAGGGCCAAATGTGGAAGCATCGATAGAGAAAATGATTGACTTTATTGCTATAATTAATTGAACTAGATACTCTTGTGATATAGTATAACAGCAAGATTTTTACTAGAAAATTATTTTTCGATTGGCTGGAGAATCATTGTTGAAGGTTTGACTTTGTATCCTCGTGTTGCTAAAATGTTGATGCAAATCTTTTGAACGTTATGTCTATCAACATTAGTTAAACTGTATTGTATCTTTTATATAGATAAGCTTTTTTGGAAAGGATTTATCTATCAAAAATGGTGAAAGTGGTGTTATGCTTGTGCAGCATCCAGATGGCACGTCGACAGGAGATGCGTTTGTCATATTTGCAGGTGAAGATATTGGAAAAGCTGCCCTGAAGAGGCACAGGGGAAAACTTGGCCAGCGATACGTTGAATTATTTCGGAGTACTCAGGCGGAGTTACAGCAAGTGAGTTCTCTCTGTGCACCTGTTTTAGAGAACTTTAATATCTGTTATTTTCTTTGCTTAATATCTGTGCACCTCTTTTAGATAACTTTAATATCTGTTATTTGCACTGTCGCTCTCCAACACTCCATCCGATATTTGCACTACCTCCTCAAAGTAAAAGACAAAATTGTTGGCAGAATGGACTTTGGTAACACAGCCGTCAGATGTTACAGTGTTCTGATTAGGCCTATTTCTACCAACCTAACTGACCAACCATCATGCAAACTAGGCATAATTTTAGCTATGGAACGAGTGTGTTATCAGGATCCTGAATGATGATTGGTCAATTAGGTTGGGAGAAAATAGACCTGATAAGAGGTCTCAAACATTTAGAGGTCATGGTTCTTGCAGCCTGTCTATGCTATGAGAACAGAGATTCAATTAATCAATGGACGTTTTTGAATGCAACCAAGTAGGGGCGTACCCCAGTAGGAGTGCGGGGAGTGTGACATCCCCACTTTTCGGAGAACCGTCGGCAATCATTTGGGTCATCCTCAACAGCTGCTCGTGACTTTTTATCTTTATTGTTTTCATTTTTCATTTAAAAATTCTTTACATTCCTTATCCCTTTCAGCTTACAACTAAATATCAAATAAGAAATTAAATACACTAATTACATTAATATAATCTACATACAGTTAAAACTAAGTTATGCACAGTAATCTATCTTATAACAGCTGATCTTCCAGGGGAATCGTGGTTTTATGTTGTGTTCAGCATGTATAATAACTTTTCAATTGCTTTTTGAATTTACTAAATGTAGGGAGCTCTCTGATATTGATGGGGGTATCATTTCAAGCTTTCAGAGCCAAATAGTGAAAACCTTTCTTGACATATTCAAGGTTATTTCTTGGGATTTGTAGGACCCTACAATTCCTTGTTTTTGTAGCTGCTAGAAATACCCCACCCCCTATTATTATTTTTGTCTGCTTGGATTAGGAAGAGCTAGAAAATCGGTCCTTAAGAGAACTAGGAGAACATGTCCTTCTCCTCTCGTTTTACCGCCACTGCTTAATAGGGATGTGGTTGTCTTTTCATAAAAATAATATGCTGCAAAATCTGTCCGGTGACCAGAAACTAATGGTCCCCCACAGGTATCCATATACTTAGATATTTTTCAATAAACTCTTGAATACGTATGGATAAGGATTTTATAAGCAAGATCTAGGTGTGCATATTATTATCACAGGTACATTTTTCTATTGATGGCAAATTCTTAGTATTAAAACAATAAGTATTAGCACAATACACCTCACGCATAGGCACAGAAAGGCATAACAAGTATCCATGTCTTTTTCATATGTTTTTAGGAATCAATCTAAATAGATGCATAATGTGATATGTACTGATAATTCTCTAGAATTGTACAAAGGGATTTTTAGAACTGCACATATTTGTGTAGAACTGCGACCGGTATACTAACACATTTCGTAGGGTAATAGTTTAAATCAACCCGAGCTTTAAACTATTCTTTAGCAGGTATGCGATCAACCTGCTTTCAATAGTATCCAAAGTATTGCATCTAGAGTTAACTATCCTGTCCTTTGAAATCGCCTTTAGCTAAATCTTTATCGGTGATTATGGGGTAATGCTGGGAAACACAAGCGTCAGTTTGCTATTATATTAGTATGACTCATTTGGGAAATGTATGCAGTATGACGGCTAATAGTTCACAGGAATGCATACTAGCAGGGGCGAAACTATTGGGGGCTATGTGGGGCTGCAGCACTCTCCAAATGGTCAAATCACTGGATTTTCGGGCAGTTTTTTTGTGACTCGTATATTGGCCGAGCAGGTCTAGAGAAGTTCATCTACGCCACTCTTTCATTGCTCTTTTTCCAACAGCATATTAAATTTATGGAAAATGAACAATAGAAAGTGCTTCATGGTCTGTGCCTCCATCTTTTTGACTCAGTTTTCAATTTTGTCGAGCTCGACACGCCTTTTCATCAGGCAGGCCACGCCATTTTTCAGATATCTTTGCTTTACATTTACCTGATTAAAAGAATCAAGTTTTGCCCTCGCAGGCGCGGATCTAGCCAAAAATCTGACTTATGCTTAAAGGGCGTGGTCAATGATTTAGGGTGTGGCCATGAATGCAAGGGTGTGACGAGATAGTCTTAAATAAAGTATACTTTTTTCTATCTATTTTAGCCCTAAAATTGTGTTGAATAGCTTTGTCCTACCGGCATAGCATTTGACGTAAGGGATTCTGGGTTGCATCACTAGAATATACAAAAAATAGTACCTGGTAGTAGGATGAGGGTCTTAAATGCTTCACATCTTACAGCTATAGATCAAGAATCAACAATATTGATACTAGGCATTGCAAAACACAATAACATTATTAACCAATACATTATTCTATAAAGACACGGCGTCCTTCCAACCTAGATACAAACAAAATGATTTACCATATTACTTATTAATTTTACTTGTCCACCATACTAAAACCAAAATCCAAATCACACTAGGACACAACATTACCGCTTAAGAACTTTGACTTGCAATGCAACAAAACTGTATTCGGTTAATTTTGTGTCATGGTAAAAGCAATATTCAATTTTACATGTACTGTATGTTTGCAGCACTTTCAAAAGCTTGGCCCCAGACATCAATGAGGTCCCCTATTACACTTGTCCTCCTAGCTATGATTCCTTAGAGGAGGCTATGATTCAAGAGGTATGCCAACACTAGCACACTGCTCTGTACCATTTTCAAATAATCGAAATCTGCAAAGAAATATTTAATGACTTTAAGGGGTCAGTCATTGATAACTCTGGGTACCGGAGCGGGTTAGAATGTAAAAAGTGGTCAAACGTTTTATACCCCTTCCAATTTTGTTCAAAAATTTTCATATACCATTGAGACAAATAAAACGTTTTACACCCCAGTTGCTACCTGCCCTATAACTGTAAGAATTTCAGGGTAGACTTTTAAAGTAGGAATTGCCACTGCTGCCTTCTTGAAAAGATCACAGATAGAAAATATGTTCCGCAAAATTACTTGCTGGGAAATACTAAAAGAAAGACCTTTGTATAGGAGGGAATGTTATTCTTTGTGAGAAACGTTTTCATGAAAGAGTTGACTTAAGCTTGAAACTTCATTTGAACAAACCACTGTGATGAATGCTAATAAGAGCACTGCAATAACACTGTATACCACATAAAACTTAAATGAGAGAAAAATTGCTATTAAAGAAACTTTGACAACTCGATGCGCATAAATTCAGTAGTCAATAGGCTTCTGCAAATCATTGAGCTGATTTTCTGAAGATTTTTTGAGGATTTGTACCCCTCTAAATTCTCCAAATTGTTCCATGCCCTCAACTGTCCTAGAAAAGTTTTCATTACTCCCCAATCCTAACCCGCCCCGTTACCCAGAGTCATAAATGGCTGACCCCTAATAGCTTATCCTTTTGCCTGACAAGAAGTGTTTGCTCTGGAATTCTCAGGAACTGGGAACTACAGAGCAGGCCCGTTATAGGCAAGCAGAAGTTTCCTGGAGAAGTGACTTTCCATGTTTGCGATAAAATCATGGAAAAGTGTATATCTCAGAGGGAAGCTTTTCTTTTTCCTATAATTGTAATGCTTTGTCTTGTAAAAGCCTTCTTATATTTGAAAGGACTAAACTAGCAGTAATCGCCATTGCGGGGAACTGAAATATGACGGTGAAATGACTTCTATTTCTGTCAGCTACAAATTAGCTATGTCAGGCTACTTACGTAATGTCTGAGAGATTATTTTGGACATGAATGCTAGAGACAGATCCTCTCGTTCTCACTTCAACAGTAGCTCCTCAAAGCGTCGTTGCATATTGCATTTCCAGCCCGTGAATTTCGTTCCACTTATTATTCATTAAATTGTCAGCAGTAGTCAGCGTCACATTTCATTCGATGTTCAATCTTCAGCAGAAGTCAGCTCTTGTTTTGATTGGGTAGATTTGAACTGACTACAGCTCCCGCCAGAGCTGATGCTGCTCGGAATGAGCCACGATTGACCAATACATCGCTGATTCTCAATAACGCTGTCATAAAAGGCAGACTACGTAATGTCGGCTTACTCCAGCTCCAGCGTAAGCTATGTACAGAGCAAGTGGGAAAGAACTGTGTTTACTTAGACATACGACTAATTGGTGCATGAAGAAATGTACTTTACATGCTATTTTGAACCAAGCCTATACAGCAAGAAGCATAGTTATGTATGCAGGGATAATCATTACGTCACAAATGTAAAATCTGACTTCAGCTCTAGCATACTTCGCTGTAGTCTGGATCCGCGCCTGCCCTCGCATACTAGTTCTTAGCTCAAGCTGAAAAGTGTTTTGCTTTTGGTAAAGAATTGGGAATGTGAGACAGAACAAAGTAAAGAGGGGGCCGAGTAGGTGTCAATGAACCACTGACGTTAATGCTATGTTGCCACGGCGCTGTTGAGACATGGTTGCTAGGATAGGCAGGGAGTGTACCACAAATTGTCAATTGATTTTTGATAAAGAGACAAAGACGTCATGGTGGTTTGCTTTTCGAGGAAAGAATTTCTTTCTGGTAGCTAAGCTGTTTACTTTTCCAGAGTGTGACTCATATCATGGGCTTTCGAAGTGAGCAGAATTGCTCTCAACTTTTCAATAACGACACAATTAATTCTGGGGGTGGTCTCTTTATCTCGTTATATAAAGATATGAAGAAGCCATTTCCATGGTTGAAAATATAGGTCAAATATTTTTCGGCTATTCCTACCAAAATAACAAAAGTATAGATGTCATCAACACCAGATATTTCGTTGGTAATAACGGTCACATACTCTAGGTTCTTAAAGAGCAAGAGTGGACACTCCAAGACCGTTGGACTCAATGGCGTAGATGGATGGGTGTAAGAGAGCGATAAACCTCCAGAAGTACAGCTGGACTGCCATTTTGTCGGAAACGTTTATACCATGTAGAACTAATGATGCAGTCGTTTTTCTTTTCTATCGAAGTGTACGATTTTGAAACGAAAGGCTTTTTACAACTAAATACTTATCCAAAATCATCACCCCCTGCCTTTCCTATAAATTTTCTGACTGCCTTGGAAACAGCTGAGATGCCTAGCTTTGATGTTCCATGCGATGGATCCTCGAATTAGCCCCCTAGGGGTTTATTTATTTTTTATGCTTTTTGGGTGGGACTTATTCGAGGGGAAGCTTATTCGAGGGGGGCATATAAAGTAACTTGACACATGTCGCATTAGAAGCTCATTGTCCAAGCTCCTATTCTCTAAAATATTAAAAACATTCTAAATTTAAACATTAGCCCTAGTCCTTATCAAAGTCTTCATTATCATCTGGGGTGGGGGCTTTTTCGAGGGGTCTTATTCAAGAGGGGCCAATTCGAGCATTTACGGTGTCACAGGGGCGGATCCAGGAATAAAACTGACTGCTGCAGAACATAGGAAACATTTAAGCAAGGGCGTGGCTCAAAGCTGACTGGTTGCCACGCCTAGTTTTGTCAGTATCATACATATCTTTCAGCTGTTCACATTATTTGCTTCTCTGTCAGTGGTTCTCTCTTGAAACACACAATAGACATCATCCGAAACAACAGTAAGTGCTAACAAAGAAATGGTAAAAAGAGGTCTAATATGGATGAAAAATATATCATTGCATTCGTTTGTCCAAACAGGTTCCTTATCGATATTAATAAATACAAGCATTCAACTTTTATAACCGATTTCTAAAATATCCCCTTCCTCAGCACAAAAGTCGACGTCATCGATAGCATGACGTTCAAAGCGGGCTGCCAATCTTTAAGGTTGTGCTGTCCTTGTTCGGCAGTGCTATTTATCCCATCAGCACGGAATCTCTTGGTTCTGTTACTTGTTCCGCCGTGCGATGAATGATTTTCTTCCCATTTGATGCTTAAAAAATGCAGACAGTTACGGAGAATCACGAGTCACATTTAGAACTACCTACTCCCAAAGCGAGACGTAATTACTGATCAGCCCCTCAGTTCTGAAATCCACGAACAGTGTCTTTGAAAATATGCTTCCGGTCTTGTCTTCGATGAGGGAATGAACAACATTTGTACCTAGAGACATGCAGGGCCTAAGACATGTCAACTGACTCATCAAAATGTTGAATAGCGTCTCTGAGTCTGAAGCAGCAGCTACCAATGACACTGAATCTGAACAAACTAAACAATTGCACTTGTGCAGCGACAACTAACAATCGTGCAGCAGAACCTGACAATCGTGCAGCAAAACTTAACAATAGTGCGGATTACTGGTGATGTGATTTCAGGATTGTTTTCTTTTATCTAAAATGTCAGATGATTGTGCAGCATCTCAAATTCTCGACAATGGTTTGTGCAGCACATCAAACTCGTAATGCTGCACAATAGATTCTACTGTATCACAATCGTTTTAGAGCGCCTTACAATTGTCTCCTATCGCAGCACAATAGAATTCTGACAGGCTACCATTCAGGACACAATAAGCGATGAGCCAAATATGGAATGCTCAATTCGTTCTCAGCACTCAGCACAAAAGTGATGACGAGGCAAGGTACGGGGGTACACACAGATCTGAACGATGCTGCTGGGGGACTTACGAAGAGTTTTCTCGAAATTCGACTGCCTTACGTAAGGCTTGTGCATTACCCTGGATCCGCCCCTGAGTGTCTTATCCAGGGGCGTACCGAAGTAGTAGATGTGCGGTGTCACACTTTTCACATTTTCAAAAGCTTTCAGAATCATGGATGCTTTATTGCAAACAGTTGTAGTCACGTTCTATTCGGGTCACAGTCTATTATTCTGATTCATATAGGTATTAGCATTACCCAGAAAAACAGAAGGAAGCTCATATTCTCTTCAAAATCTCTAAGTGGGCTGAGATCTCCTGATCCCGCCTTTTCTACAACACTGTACATGCCCATCTCGTACAGTGTTTTTATCAAGAAAAGTAATACCTATTAACTTAGATGCGTCAAAAGCAGTATATGTGGCAATTTTAGTGGCTTGTTGATCTGCACGAGCCTGAGAAAGTCTTGGAATAGGAAAATTGGCTTTTATTGACGTTGAAATGCCAATCTAGTCTAGCTTCACGACGTTCTGTATCAACTTAAAGAAGCATTTACTGAAAAAGCAAACAACAAATTTGACTAAAATACATTATTTCTTTTTATAATTATGTAACTGTTTTTCTAAATTTTGAACTTGTAATTTTAAATTTGCTGCTAACTTTAGAGCTGAAGAGCCACACTTGTAGTGGATATGCTCGATTGTACCATTATTGTGAGGATATATGACTTTTGCTCACTAGGCAAAGAAAAAGTCCGACTCCACCAAAATATGATGCAAATCAAGATAACCACGATAAGAGTAGCGAAGTCCCTTTAATTAACTCAGGTCCCTTCCCTGATCATGTTACTGTCCTTGGGCAATATCATTAGTACCCCCTGACCTCATGGCCTATTTGAACTTGTTGTGCTCCACCTGTCATATGATGTCTTGCATGACGAAATAAACCTCTCTAACACACGTGATAACTTGTCCTGCCATTACATCATCTCGAGTGTTGCTGACTTATGCTTTAAGTGCTTTGTTGCACATATGTCGAATTGTAACCAACATATATGCAGTGTCATTCCCCCCTGCATGGGACCAGATGACTGAGTGTCCTTTCCCGCAGTATGCGATTATGTGATGTAAACAAAGTGCCTAATGGTTTTTACCATTCTTAAGAGATATAAAACATTCTTGTCGGGCAAAAAGGCTTTAAATTATATCAAATGAATGAATGAATGAATTAATTAATTAACTAATTGATTATTCAATTAATGAATGAATGAATGAATGAATGAATGAATGAATGAATGAATGAATGAATGAATGAATGAATGAAAACAGCCAAATCTGCAAATGAAACAGGGTCTGTAAAACTCGCCATTTGTCTATCTACATCATTGTAATCATTCGACATTCAATGTCACAGAGTTGAACCTACTTTTTTGGAGTTATTGTTGCACACACAACTAAAAGCTTTTTTATGGCATAATGAAGGTTATCCAGTGGATAATCACTTTGACTGCGGTCAGGTAGGTGTTAAATACTCACTTCGAGAAACTAATGGAAAAGTAGAATCTGGATAGACCTATTACGTCAATCATTGAAACAGTCATTTGTATCAAATCCCTGGAAATGGAAGAAAGTGGGGTTGCGGGTTGTGTGGAGGCGAAAACAACAAGTATAGATGGAATACCATAAGATCTAGAGATTGCAGCAACTTTGTAAAGCACAATAATGTTAGGTTTAACCGATAACCGAGAACCTGGTAAACGCAAGGAATCGTCTATAGTACAATGGAATGTCTCTAAAGCTGACACCATTCCTTCCGAATTATAGTGTCCAAAAGAGTGAAGGACGTTTGAATAGGAGAATGCTGAATGATGTAAAACGTTCCATAGCGGTTGTCCGCTTTATGGTGTGTCCGTCTTATAAAGATTCTACTACGGTTAGTTTGATAACTATAAAGGAGACGATGATGAATGTTTTACCAGGATCAAACACCAGCACCCCAAGAATAATTTGCAGTTAATTACATTTGTCTTCTTTTCAATATTGCTTAATATTATTTATAGGGTCAGCTGCTATTATGATCGAAGGTTGACAATATTAGGACAAAGACAAACAAGGGCAACGCATTAGTACTCCATTAATTTCTTTTCTTGACTCTTTACACAAACAGGAAATATATACGCTCGTTCATACAAATAAAAGCTATTTGTATTCCCGTGAGAAATGTCCACTTAGTTCATTGTTGGGAAGGTGGGAGCCTACTCGAGATAGTGGTCGTAAAAGTGAAACTTATTGGCCAAACAATTAATGGCTACTGTGTTCACAAATTATGCTTGCACAAAGAATCAGAGAATGAGTGCACACTACACTAAAAGGTGCTTCTTGTAAGGGGTGGGTGTGGTCTTGGAAACTTCCCTCGGGGAACTCCTTTGCCTCACGTCTTTAAAGGGTCACTCAAGTCAATTGGCCTAGTTAAACACTGGGATAGATTTAGCAGTGAGGTCGATAATGGCAACTCAGCAAATAACTGGCAACGTCCTGGCAGTTCATTGCCACAGTTTCTGTTTTTGAAAATTACAGCATTATGCATTTTCATATGTTGTATTCATTAGTTTGGCTCATCTCATGAGGTGAAGCAAGGAGTAGGGCCCACTCTTGTACCTCACTGATTTCCATCAAAAGGCATACCGGTGTCCCTATCTGTGGTGCTTTGTACAAATTTGACTGGAAGTTGGGCAATAGGTCGGAATCCGTGGTCGGACTTCCTTGAAGCCGTATTGCGGTGAAGGGTTAAGCCTCACGTGATCAAAATACATTTGCGGCATTATCTGGCTGGGTAGGAATCTCCTGGTTAACAATCATGTGACAGGGAAGTACATATTCAATAGTATGCTCCTGGTAAACTGGGGAGGGGCAGGCCCAGGTTGTGTCGTAAATCACAACTGTTACCAAAGTTCTGCGCACTTCGAGGTCTCGCTGGCTTAAACCTTATGTACTTAATTCGCTACCCATTAAGACCAAATATAAACGCTGTCATAGCAGAGCGTTAGATGGATCAGTGCTTAGTGCAAGCGGGGACTTAGCTTCAAGCCATCAAAGAGCGTTCTGTGCGAAATTACTAGTGACCAACTCTGTTTATGGTCTAATCGAGCAACCTTCCATATGGCAGGTTTACTGTATTATTTGTGAAATATTTTACGTCCAAAATCGTTCATGTTTACCAACTAGCTTTTTATGATAAAAAGAAAACACAATCTCTATCTTTGTATCTCTACTGAGCATTCAGCACTGAGGACGCACTGTTCGCCTCCCCTCTAGGGACATCGGTAGGATTCCATCTCCCTTGACACAGTCGGCAAATCTTTTAGTTACCTTGGAGAATTCATTACAAACAACGGAGGAACGTCAAGGACACTAGACGTAAAAAGGCCTGCCCAATTGAAAAGACGACGATATTGAAAAGAATAGTTGCGTGAATAGGATGTTGCCAAGGATGCATGGTTACAGCTCGATATAGCAATGCGGTTATCTCATTACGTCGATCACGTCGATTCCTGGGAGTATCAGGCAGGGAGTTTTGTCATCCACTGGAGGTCGCATGAACTGCCGACTGTCTGGCCTACAATTTTCCTTGCCAATCGATTGAAATGCAGAGCAGATTTATCCCCAAGATGTACAGAACAAACAATTAATTTGTCACCATTTAATTCAGTTTACAGTCACATGTTAAGCGTTATTTGACACAGGAAGATTTTCTTGGCTTCGATCACAGTGTTTGCCAGAGGTAAAATTTAAAATTCTTTTGTAATTCTACATTACCGTTACACTCATCGAAAAAGGTGAATTTGCTCACACACACGCACGCATTAACTCGCTGAAAGTCCATGCATAACATTACCGATTGTCTTTCGTGTTTGTAAACAAGAGGGTCTATATGACACGTGTAAGATACCTTCATAATTGCGTGAAACGTTTATAGTTTGTTAAATTTCTTCTTGACGACTTTGCTCTTTTCTGCTTATGTAAGCTAAATCACTTGCAAAGGAAAACACAATAAAACTCATAGTACAGGTCATCGTAACAACGGTTGGAGTTCTTCGACAGATTTTCGATAGAATTGCGTCTCATCTTTGCAGATCTGTTTTGTTTGCAAAAAATGTCCCACGTGGCAAACGCGCCGTTATAGTGTGCAACATACTTTACGCATGCAAGCTTCTTCAAGGGTGTTATTGTCAATTTTTGTGCTAGATCAAGCGTACAGAAATGCGGGTTGCACATTTTCTTAGCGAACCCCTTTTACGCCAGAGCTTCGTAAACTTGTTAAAGTACATTGCGTCATTAGCATGATCGGGCGTGCCGCGTTGGTTTCCAATGTGTTTGCGAAAATGCAACTGATAGGCTCTCACTGAAGTTCAACTGTGTCCAGCTTTTTCAGAGAGCCGCCATGCAACTCACATATAATGGGTCGCAATTTCGATTTAGGCAATCCTGTGGATGGAAGGGGGTGCACCTTGCTCATTGCCAAACTCTGAATTTTAAGAACCATTAAACGCCTTTTTGAATAAGAAACAGGTTATAAGATACGGTAGGCTCAATTTTTCGAAAGTTAAGAAACAACCCTACCCACATTGAATAAAGCTAAGAAACTTTTATTATTACATCAAATGAGAGTCTTGAATTTGTTAGAGAGGATAACAACTTTGTCTCAGCTGAGAGGCTGTTTCATAATTTTGCACCTCTGTAAGAGAACGATATTTGCCCGTTTGAAGTATTTTTCTGTGAGTGGAGTAGTGAGAATTTCTGGAAAACATTGCTTACAAGTTGTGTGGAGCAAGGTTGTTGAGAGACTTAATATACCATCGTTTATCATTCTTCGAAATAGCACATTAAATTAGTTTATCTCTGAATGTGAGTGAACTATTTACTTTACCTTGGAAGCACATTTATTCATTACCTAAGACCTTTAAGAAACATGTAAGAAACTTTTGATAGCAAAATGGCGAGAAAAATTGAGAAACTGCCTACCAGCACCGAACCTTAGTTTCTTGTAAAAAATACGTGTATCTATTTCAACTCTATTACCTTCAGCAACATTTTGTTGTCCCAAGCTATCTTGTGAAATAGTGTAAAGATACTGTTTAGCATTTAAATATATTACCATACGATTTCTTCCACGACATTACAGGAAAAATCAAGAATTTACACCATTTTGTGCTTTTAATGGTAGTTTATTTACGACCATATAGATAGAGACAGGCCCTTGAAACAGGTCACGTCACAATCAAGTTTGAAAGCTTTGGCAGTCACCAACAAATCATTCTATAACTTTTGGGGACACCTTTCGCATTCGGGGCTGGGCGCAACTTGCCACAACATTGCGCCATTGTATAGTCTCTACTCGTGATAAAATGAAAATCCTTAGCAAATCGTTGGTGAGGCTGTCATGCTATAGACTCGAATTAATACACGCTTATTACAAGCAGTTTTTCGCTCAGTACTGAATCTTTCTTAGCTTTTTCATAATTTCGGCAGAGACTTTCTTACAATTTTCATGGCGAGAATAGTCAAGTTTGCGTAACACTACAGTGTTAGACAGACATGCAGGCACCAGACAGACAGGCACTACACAAACAAAACACTCTAGGGTCTGTTGGGGGTAAAATAGGTAACCCGACGTAAAGTAGGTAAGTGAATATTTGCATGATTATTATTGACTTATGGCCATGAAAGAGCAAAGTGCCATTTTTTAACTTGGTGCAATTTCACTCTATAAGAAATCGCATAAATTAGGTATGAAAGAAAGACAACATATGATTAATTTGGGAAATGGTCAATTACCAATTTTACCCCACGATACCCACTTTACCCCAGCAGACCCTACTGCA
The DNA here is from genome assembly GCA_964019165.1 of Mastigias papua. Lineage (NCBI taxonomy): Eukaryota > Metazoa > Cnidaria > Scyphozoa > Rhizostomeae > Mastigiidae > Mastigias > Mastigias papua. The sequence goes on from OZ025272.1 coordinate 12,231,545, forward strand.
TATGTTACCAAATCTACACAAATTAAGCAACAGCGAAGATTTTCTTGCGTGAATATCGGAATTTCAAAGGGATATGACTTATCGACTTCCTTTGGTATCAAAAACCTAATAATGAACTTTCCAAACTTTATGAGTTCTACGTTCTTATACCGCACGGTCTTGTGGAAAAACATGCAACTGGCTGATTTGCCTCCTTTTCCCTAGCTTAATTGAATACTTTTTTGAGTAATCTCTCTCAATTAAGGCCTATCAAGGTTTTGTAAACAGTAATAACTGCACTTTCATGTTCAGGCAATCTAACAAGAAAAAGAAATGCTAAGATAAGGCGCAGAAAGCCTAGTCTATATTTACGGAAGGGCTTAGCTATATTTTGAGAACATATAAAAGTTAAGAACCATACTGAGGACTTCCGGTTTCAAAGCTTGGCATTCTGCGATGTGACCCAAGGCTCGTTTCTCAGGACATATGAACACACCCTGTACAATGATGAAAGCTTCGATACAGCTTTGATTGAAGAATGAGAGCATTGAGTTTCAACACTTGAGGGTCCAATGGAGGCAGCAACATTTGTTGAGGGAAGGAGTTAGATTTTCAGAACATACCATACCCACGCAGGAGCGGACTGATAGATTCGTGGGCCCGGGTCCAAAGGCCGAAAAGACCCTATACATTACGCCAATGTGAGCGACGCAAGGAAAGAGTAAATTTTAATATTACGAAACGTTTGTTATAGAAATATACGACAAAATCATATATTATCATCGTTTTTAGAAGCAGATGTCTCAGGTTGGCAAAAATGTATTGTCAAGAACAGAGCTAGGTCTCGCGTCTTGGCGGTCGGTCCATGTCCGACTCGTGCGAACCAGCCAGTCCGCCCCTGGTGTCAGATATCTGTTTCTTTCGTGATGCCTTTGCCTTGACATCAAATGAAACTTAATTTTTGCAATGATTTGACATTTAGGCCATTTGCTTCATTGTGAGTCACCTTGAATAAGACAGTTATTTTCAGCCTAGCAACACAGCTCTCTTAGCTTTCATCATTAACACAGCCAAGACTTCGTGGGATCTTTCAGATCATACCTCGGAAACTTTAAGAGAACCGGGCTCTAGGTAGTCAGCATTGCCATAGTTTGGAAGCAGGAACTGAATTTCAAATTGCTAATGGAATTGAGAAATACTATGATGCGTATAGTTATAGAGCTTAAAATTCTACCATATTTGGTGCGATGACAGGGCGAATAGGACAAATGAATGGGTGTATCTTAGATCTAGCATTTAATGGTATCTCGATTCTAGTAGACTAAGTGAATTGCATCATTGTAATTAGCGTGAAGAAAAACGCTTATGTCTTATGAACATACCCTTATGAGAACATTATCAGAGTGGCCTAGATATCTGCCTGTTTACTCAAAAATCATAGAACAAAATTCTAATGTATTGGTTAAATTTCAAGTACTGATACAACAAATTGCTAAATGTCCTTTCTTCCACCTTATGCAACTCAGTAGAGCATAGTTTATGTGCATCTCATCTCTTGCATTTCTTACGCGGCGATCTCTAGCATTGGCCAAATTCCCTGATGCTCTCATCAGATGCTTAAATATTTCTTACAGCTAGGTTCAACTATGCTGAATAGGGATATCGCCCTCTGTCCATTTCTTTTCCTTTTAGTCAATTGTTGGTTAGCAAAAGCTTGCGTCTTTACCTGATCGCAACACTTATAAACTTTCATCCAAATTTAGTGATACTGTTACATAATCAAGTCGTGCATCCCAACATTGTCTGATAAAGCCTCAGGTAAACCTTGTTACGCAAAGTTAGTTAATGGAGCCAGGGACCTGTAACCCACAACAATGTTCCACCACGACGATAATTTTATCTTCCTATTACATTTGGGATGGCAAGAAGTCATTCTCTTTCTCGTCAATAACCAACAACACCCAATAGGTACCAACTGGCCAATTTTCCTTGACCATAGCCTGCTTTGAAGTCTCGCATATCATGTAACTTGGTCAACCAAAATCTTATATGGCGGGAGGAGATGGAGGGGGATAAGTCCTCCCGGAATTGCCAAAGTTTGTAAGGTTGTTTGCAAAATCTAGAATTATTCAATAATTAGCTGCTTACTGTGAAGGTGACCTTTCATATATGCAGTCGAGTATATAGCTTTTAAGAAAGTGGTGACAACATAGCTTCAAGTAAGTTTTTTCATAATAATCATAGATAGCAAGAAGTTCTCAGTAGTCCATCCCCAGTAGACTTTTATGGCCCAGAAGCTTTGGTTTTTAGTTCTGAACATTAGCCATAGCCTAAAGTCGAGAACTAGGAGCCAAAATTAGGCTATAGCTAAAGTTGAGAGTTTCTCCCACTTTATCTGTTTAGTGTTTTTGATTAATGTTTTTAGTTATTATAAGCTATTGCTAATTTAGAGCTTCTTAAGTGCTTTACCAGATAATTTTGTCATTTAATCTAGTTTTCCAATTTCTCATGTCACTTGGTTTGTGTCATAGACTAATCTTCACCCAAAACCGACTCGTTACGGGAAAATATCTGCACTAGAGACTATCGATACATTCCCTTAGATTTTTTTAGGTTTTTGCTACCATAGTTACGTTGGAGATGATATTTTTCGTCATCAGGGGTGATTTCTCTAAGCCAATTAGCGAGGGGTATTCCTGATGGAATGTAGACACAAAGCGGAATGCATGCAACTCACATCAATTCCTAGCATTACACCTAAATTCTTGGACAATTGTCTCATTTCTTGGAAGTGACCATTTTCGTTAGAATTGGGTTCTCATTTTACACCATAATGATTGACAAATGGATTGATTTTTGTGCGATGATTAGGGTTCAGTTGCTAAAAAAATTTCTGTCAAGCTTAGGTTTACTCCCCATCAGTGATGCACCGGTAGGGGCTTGGAGGGGGCATCATACTCCCCAATGTCTATGAAATTTTGTAAACAATGGTCATACAGCGAAAAATCTAGCGTGAATTGGTGAGTTTGACCAAATTTCAGCATGCAATTCATATATTATTTGGTCATGATTGGTCATAGTCAGCTCTCTTTTTGTGATAATGCATATAACTTGCTGTTACTAGCAACTGGCATCATTGTTTCCTTGTGTTCTGGATAAAGACGTTAATCAAAAATGACACAGTTGGTCAATTTTTCCGGGACACCCCGCCCCCATGCGATATTGTCCAGGCACATCGCTGCTTCTCATTTTGCTTTTAGTTTACAGCCAAAAGATGTAATCTAAATTCATCGATTTTGATTTCCAGCTCCAACTCCAGTGACCTTTTTCCTTTACCTAGAGAGAGCAGCAAATCCAGCTAAGGGTCACTTATGCTTCACTTCAAATGCAACAAAAAGCTCTCTTGCTGAAGTGTGCTATTTGGGAGCTGGATTAGAGATCGATCTTGTTTTATCACATGACCGAACCATACACTGCAAACCATTCTAAAACCCGAGTCAGTGTTGGCATCTAGTGGTGCTGTCCTAATAGTTAAAAAGGGGGAGTTGTGCTGTAGGCCATTCTACGGAATACACCCATAACTGCACCCAAGGTTCCATTCGAAGCTGTTCAAATGTAAATATGTACAAGACTATGCAAAGTGGTACTAAATTGATGTAAAGATACATAAAACCATAACAGAAGATTGGTTTGTACTAACAAGCTAGGAACTCATCAAACTAGCGTACGCTTATTGGAGTGGGGGCTGAGCCCCACAGAAGTTGTTTTCGTTTTAACAACGGGTGCTGAATCCCCCAAGTCCTCCTCTATTATTTCCATTCTGGCATTTCTCAGAGCCCGAACTGTAATTTCGAAATTCCTAATAAAAGCTATTTGGCTTCAATTGGGCAACCCATCTCCAAGAAGACGGAATCCAATGATTTACTAGAATTCATATAATAATAAGGACTCAAAAGCCACTAAATAACAAGCGCAGTTTCTATAGGAATAATGATAGGAATTAAACTGTGTTTATTTAAGTACGAATGAATAAATGAATTACATAAGATTTAGGTTAAGTGATTATAACTTTGAAATTTCTGTTTAAATCAACTCATTTTTATCAACTCGTTCTAATAAGCCATGTAACAACATTTTCAATTCTTTACACATCTGTTCACCAGAAAAGACTTGCCATTTTGGAGGAACATTTAAGCTTGCTGTAAACAAGAACTATTTAATAGCGTAGATACTAAATGAAACTGTTACACATATGTACATTTGCTGTATTTCTATCGGCATCCATGAATTCTGAAATCCACTTCTCGGTACCCTTTACAGAAACGAACGTTGATGAGGTGATCATCATATTAGGTGATATTGGAGAAATTTTTCAAGCAAAGGGCAAAGGTGCCGTGGAGGGGATGCGATAAGACTCAGTCCCATTAGAGGGAGAGCTTAGCCCCTACCAGCGAGCATATTCTGGTTAGGTGAATTCCTGACTTGGCAATACGCACCAACCATTTATGTGAGCTTTTACCTTCAATTGTATTTAGCATTTGATTAGCCTTTTATATATTTAAATATGAACAGTTTGAATGAAGCACTGGGTGTGGTCAAGAGCACGGCCGATAAAACCAGTTAACAGTACAACCTCACCTCTTACCCTCTTAGTACGGAGCCCTTGGTAGAGTGTGAGCTGAATGTTACAACAGCTGCATTCGCAACGCGCGGACTTTTTACAAAGCTAAGCCATACGTCAATGTTAAATGGAAAGGTGGATTTAACAAGTCAGAACATGCATTAGAAAATCAATAGGGAAGACTGTACATGTTGCCTCTGTCAGTTACAGGCCAAAAAGGACTTCTTTGCTGATGATACACGAGCTCATGAATAATTCCAAGGATTACTTGTGTTATTTGCATGATGAAACTGTCCTTCTCGGAAGGCAATTTTGGAGCAAAATATTCCCGGCAAGACATCTATTTATTAGTAAGAAGTTAGTGTCTATACTGATTAATTCAAAGTCTTTATTGCGAAATTTTCCTCTTTTTACTGCTTTTTCATTGATTTTAACAACTGGGAGTACAACATGCGATATTTCATACTAGAATGAAGCTTCTTTCTTATCTTAGAAACTATCATAGGACATCAGAGATTCTTTTCTGAATTCTTCTTAGAGGGTTCTCTTCTGAATCCCTCTAAGAGGTGGAACACAGAGTATGATATCTGCGTAGAACCTCCCTGGGACATTTTAATTTCCATCAGTTACTTGTTTGAGAGTTAAGGCTGAGTAATTAGATTTTTGGTCTAAACGCTGAGAATTCCTATTTTTTCTGAGTATCGGTTTAATATCCTTTTGATACATTTCTATGAAAAATGGGCATACAAAACTGCCACTCAGTGGCGGGATAAGAAAGTGTATAGTATTAATATTTTATTATAGTTACTAACGACATAGTGGTTAATAAGAGAATAAGACAATGATGGAATAGCATTTTAGAGTAGATTCTTAAATCCCTTTCGATTTGAAAAAATTTACGATAGAATCAACTGAGATATCAATATGTTGGTTACTATGGTAATGTTCTTAATGCTTGGGTGGAATGTACAACACAACCAGTTCTTATAATGCATATGTTGGTGAAATTCATAGTTCTCACGCAGTAGCTAAAGATATGCAATTCTGTTTGAGGGGGAGATTAACCATTCCTCGCATTTGAGTAAGTAACCAATACGGGACAGCATATATGCAGAGCTAATGAAATATTTTGGAGGCCTTGGAATTTCTTCATCATCTAGCTTGTCCCATTGTGATGTTGGGTTGCTGCGGCAGATATCTTTCTTTGCCAGGTTTCTCTGTCAAATGACGTCATCTGGTGAAACTCTATATGGTTTCCATGTCCATTTTCATACAGCCTAGTCATCTCAGCTTTGATCTTCTTCGTGTGTTTTGTTTAATGGAGCCAAATTTTGTGCTTTTTGAAAAAAATCACTTCCCCTGCCCCTGGATGGAGTTTGGGTCAAATATTAAGGTTGTAGGTTGTACATTATAGGCTGTAGCAACTGCTTAGGTCAGTTTAGGCACTGTAGTGAAGAAGGGCAACTCAGTTTAGCTGCAATAGGGAGAAGACTTTTACTACGCTCAATATCAATATAGATCCTAACTTTGAGCGATCATTGTCATTCAGCACAGATCATATGCGAATGAAGTTCTTTCGCAGAGTTTTTCATCGAATAAATCTAGGCCTAGTAACAAGTTAGAGACAGTTAAAATGAAAAGCTATTTTTTATAGAGTGCATTTAGTCTTAACTTATACTGACGCATTTGCTAAATAAATACCAAAGTAAAGAGAATCTTTTCCCCCTTCCTGGTTGTGATATTACCGCATTTTTATTTAGCCTTACGGCCTTACGCGCGAATTTTAACGTTTATTTGCTGCGAGACCGATGCTACGCTCGAAACTAGCGTCCAACAAGTCTACGCTGTAGACGCAGCTAATGTACTTTGTTCTGTTATGACGTAAACACTGGCTAAACGAAGTCTTAGTACGCAACCAGATATGCCGCCAAGAACAATGCATGAAGACACACCCTGATTACATGAAAATATTGGTAATTACGTTTCATAATGCAACTAGTAGCAACGTGCGATGAGTGCAGTGGAATGGAATGTGAACGGGCAGTAAAATTAATGATACGGACTAACGACAAATGGTGTAAACAGACATAATTCGCCAAAAATGTTATGTTTTGTTGCTGATGTTAAACTTGTACCGTTTTGCGCCTTATTTTTCCCTTGAATGGAATGTTTCGGTCTATATTCGGATTGTATCTTTTTGAAGTGTCTTGTATAAGGAGATGTATGAAGAATATATGGAGAAGACCTGAAGTGAAAGTGAAAATGCGAACGACTGAATGACCCGCACGGCATTAGAGTTTACGACCCTCAGGTTTTTATGTCTATTGCTCTGTCACTGAGCTATCGGGTCACGCTTTCAAACCGTTGTTCAAAGTTAAGTCATTTCTTCGAACTACCCCTCTCCTCGCCAATTTGCACAGGGAATTCATCGCCGTTTCATCGCAATATGCATTTCATCTGCTGTTGAGAGAGAGCACTCCCTACATTAGGGAGGAGGAAGCATCTAGGCCGCATCTATTGGACAGGGTTAGTGGGAAGATACAAAATGCACGACCAGAACTTTTTGTTTTTGTCCAGTTTTCAGTTCGGGCTATTATTGAGGAACTACTATAGCCGATTCTATCAGAGTTCTGTGATTAGAAAAGAACAAAGATTTCGAGCTATTAAGTGATAAGCACTTACTTTTGCAACAATTTCTGTTCATGGATAAACCTACATTATCTAAATTTTGATTTGCATGTCAGAAATGAGAGACGTTTCGCACCTACATGCATGTTGGAAAGAAAAGCTCCATTTGAGTGGAACTCTTATGGAGTCGTAAATAGAAGCCATAGTAGAAATGAAAAACAATAAATGACTGTATGATCGCTTGATTCCTTGAGTGACTGATTGATTGATTGATTGATTGATTGATTGATTGATTTATTGATTGATTCAATGAACAGATGCTTAAGTCGATAGTTGATCCTTATCAGATAACTTTGAGTTATGCGTTAACATTATCCAGAACAAAACGGTGCGTATCAATAAGTTGAAAAAATTCATTTCAGTCCTTATTGCTGGAGGAAGAGTTTTTGTTCGAAGTTTACTTTTATTTTTGTAACGGTTGTGGCCTTCTTGGTGAAAATCTGTTTGACGCTTTGGTGTCCATTTGGTTTGCTGCGCATGCTCTGTAGTCTTTTTCATAGAAAATTATCCATACAAAATTTATGCGTTTCATTTTACTAATGTTATGTACGTCGCTTGACACAAAATTATACTTGAGTCGTGTTCCCTGATTGAATTCAACCAAATCTGTTGTATTTAATCATTGAAGTCGACTACAATAGAAACATTCGTATTAAATCAAGTCAAATGCCTAATTTTACTTGTGCCAAAATGTAATAATTGGGCTGGAAACTCATGAAATACGCCGTATGACCTGTGCCTAACTCAAATATAAAGTCAAAGGGCTCGCAGATTGAATCTCATTCCAATATGCGTTCAAAACATTGCGTCAGTATTCTTGGAACTATTGACTAACTGCACAATAGCCTATATGAGAATGTCAAGTGGTAAAATGCAAAGGCCTGTACATACCATTAGCTCTTTAGTGACCGTCATTTGACATAGTTGGCGATTCCAAGTAACGACTAGTAGACTTGGATCTGTAAAATGCAGTAGATTTCTATTTTTTGCCCTGCTCCCCCGCTTACCTGCTTACTTGCTCTATAGTGTACCACGAAATAATCACGGAGTAACGTGGCCAGGGGAAGTGAATTGGGGGGTAATAACTTACGGGGTCTCGGTCTTTGCCCCTAGGAAACGTTTGAAGCCACATCCTTTATTTGGCTTAGAATTTATCCCCCAAATGTTATACTTGTCACTAACAATAAGAAACTTTTGACGATATTTTGAGTCATTCTATAAAACAGATCCCTAGGCGGAAAATATATCGAAGATATTTTTTGATTCGATTTTAAAGGAATCCTGATGATCATCTTTTGCCATGAAGAGGGGGGGCGGTAAATTGCACACATCTCCCCTGGGCCACACAGCTGTATTTAATGTATGAGAACCAAAGATTTTTGTAGTGTTAGCTTTAAAATGCACTTAGAGGAACGATATAGCATGTCTATTAAGGGAGCAATTCTCTATTAAATAAAGAAAAGCTAGTCTATTTTTGGGTTCTAAGTACTTCTAACCATGCTAATTAATCTTGCTAATTTCATAATGATATGACACTTTTGACACATGATCAAATCCTCATGATTATAAATTCATATGCTCTCATGTTGTCTGGTGTTGTCTAATTGGTAGTAGAAATCTCTTGCAACGCATTGGTATTGTTTTCAGCAACTACTATATTCACACATGTATTTGCATGCACGAACGCTTAATTTCTCGTCTCCATTTTGCTGAAGTCGCTGTATAGCATTTTCTAAGGAATTTGTACTGGTGAGCAACGTTTTTGATCACGCCCTGTAGATACATTGGTAGAACGGAGACAACCTTCATTCTTCTCTCACAGTGATCAAATCGCACTTTCTTTTTATATAATGTTAGAACAATCCTGCGCGGTACTGCTATCTCCTTGAAAAGGTTATTTAGTGAGCCCAAACAACTAGGGAATTCTTACATTTTGCCAGTCACTACTGAAGAAAGTATTACATCTATTGGAAACGTTTTCATTTTGTCATTTGTTTAATGTTTATACGCGTACAACCATTTGGCATGGTACAAATATATATTTGTAGGGAAAAAGGAAAGAGATAAAATGAATTAAGTAGCATATTCCTTAGATGCTGCTCCTCCAGAGGGGTCGTGTTTGGATTTTGTAGGTTCAGAATGTGCTTTCTAAAACCTTTTTAAAAACGAACAGCTGACTCTTGTTCTCGAGTCTTGTTCTCGAATGCAGTCAGGAGTATCATTCCAGTATTTGACACCGGAGTATTCTTTGCATACTCTAACCTAACTTTCGGGATTTAGAGATCTCTTTGATTTCTTGTTCTATGCTCAGAATTCATGGATCTTTCAACAAGTTTATGGCGAAGGTTTTCAGTGCAGACAACATGCAAAACTTTAGATGTCATGACTCCTTGACCAAAGAAGATTAGAGATTTTACATTCAGCCAATTACAGTTCCAGCCGTCCCTATACTTTGCACCTTCTATTAGTTTTACCCAGTAGTTAGTATGTTAAAATTGCCCTGAATCTCTGACTAGGTTATACCTCGCATCACCATTGAACATTTCTTTTAACCAGGTGCGGATCCAGAGTAAATTCGGACATTCGCAAAATCCTCACCGTTAGAAAAGACCACGCCCATATGACCACGCCTATATGACCACGCCCTAAATTTTACCCCATTAAAAATTCAACAACTCAAAATTTTTCCAATATATTTTACTTTTTTCTCTCAAAACAAACTTGCATTGTAAAGATAAACTAGCACTGCTAGTATGATTTAGATAGGCTTTTAACTCATATTAAGTCAATACACAAAAAACCATACCTTCAAACAAAAGGTGAAACCAAATTGATGATGGAATTTTTCAATTTACAGTGTAGTTTAAATAATACATTGTTTTCCTGCCATACAAGTCCAGTCACACAAGCTATCAATGTATCAAAAGTGTACATAAATGGAAAAAGTTTTAGGCCACTGAGGCCAATGAATAAAAACTACTAAGTGCCTGCCTACAACCCACTTGAGCTACCAAATCTCATGCTTTGGATATACTGACCACCATGGTTTGAGCACACTAGATCTGGCAAGCAGAGGCAAAAGAAATGTAAATTGCCAATGGATTACTTTATATCCAATGTGCCTTTTCATACACCTGGATTGATATTTCTATCTAGCTGTTCTTCTCTACTATAGCAAAGCCTCTATAAGTACTTACATGTAATCATCCACTTTCAGCAATATGTTATTCTATTCTTCAAAGATTCAGAAGAAATCTCACCTTCACAGTTCAATAATGTCATGAAATCATGTAATGATTCTACATAAAGCCTTACTGATCAATTTGGCTATCTTCTCTACTGTTAATCAGAATATATTGACATAGAGGACAAAAGACACAAGGAAACTGTCCACAGTGCTCAGAATTTGATAATGAGAGAATTTTGACACCCAATTGAACAAACACATGTGCATGTCTCCACCCATTCAGCAAATTGGCAAATCAGACTTGCAGCTGGGCATGACTTTTGGTTACCCATGCTTCAGAGAAACTCAACATCTATCCCAATATTTCAATATATAATCCATCTTCAATGTAATTTTGTTCATTTGACTCAACATACCTATCAAAGTTTAGGTAACAACTTCTAGTAAAGTCTTTAAGCAGTTTAAGGGTTTTGGAAATTGCACTTGGTTATGTGTTGTGATTTGAGGCATTGACAAGAAAGTCTAGTCTAAGAAACATTCAATTCAGGTTTGTATTTGGGTATATCCAATTAAGGTATAACTTGAACTATATGATTTGGTTTTAGAGATGTCAGTTTTGTGGAAGGCAGTCCTCAAGCAGACAAAAGCAATTGAGTAGTTATTTTGCAGCATGTTGCTGCATGAAAGAATAGGTACAATACATAAAAGCTAAAGGGATCACTGTTGTGTAAAAGGGAAAAAGAGATGTGATTCATAATCCTGAGATAACAAATGCAGAAAAAGGAGGCAACAATCTTCCAATATAAAATTTCTGCATGTTTCATTTGTCAGAAATTGTGCATAATTTTTAGCTATTACTACCAATGCATCACCTGCACTACACTAAGGGTAAACCCTCTTAAAGATAATTTTTGGGAGGCTACTTGTCTCATCACTGATGCTAGACAGGTGAAGTGGATATATGGTGCATATCACTCTAGATAGGGGTAACTAAGAACAAAGCTGCAAGTACTAGTGTTGGGCCTTTTCGTTATCTAATAATATTTCCCACTGAAACTTCCCATTACAAGTTCTTGATAAGCAAATCTGACATATATAACGTTAAACCTTACACATTTGAACGCTGTTTAACAACTTCAACTAAAGCCAGACAACCGAAACGTACCAGACTGTACTGCAAAAGCGATTGTGCATACTACATGACACATACCATCGATAACTATAAAAATAGTAGTTAAATCCGGTAATTTAGCTGACTGAGTCACACAAATGGCATACCACTTTCAGATACTAATATCACATATTTTATAAATAAAACATAAGTATTAGACATCTAGCTGAATCAACAGGAATCTTCACCTTCTGTTACCAATAGGACCCATGCACCTAGGCCCTCAGTTGATCATGCAATACCAGCTTCCTGGAAAACTTCAAGAGGTTGCCAGTCTTACCCCTGTTCTCCATACACAATGATGATAGTTAAGCATCTATCAAAATCTCTATGATAACCAGTGTTTCTTCATTTAAACGTATCTCTCGTATAATTATTAGCTAATTTACTTGTCAGGTAGGCTCGATCTCACTCGCACGCATTGCCATTGTATCACGTGTATATGGTGTTCCTATGGCCCATTCCTTGGAGTACAAGTGCCAGTGTGCCAGCCCACGCCTCCTTCGTCTCAACATTCGCAACTCGCAACGTCCTTAATTATAACTAATTATAACTTATGGGCTATCTAACATCGTTTAAGGCAACTGCATATTGGAGTCATATTACGCTGTGAGGCCGCATGCCCTCTATTACAATCCCGGCGACCAAGATTCGCAAGAAGCTTCTTCCCCATACAAAACCAATAGGCTTTTTGATGTTGGCGTTGCGGAGTACATTCGCAAAATGTGAAGGAACTTCGCAAAATGCTTGGCAACTGACAAGTAAACATTCGCAACTGCCTAGATACCGATAAAGGCTTGTCTGACGTTAGAAAGCGAAATTGCTTCGCAGAGGCAAACACATAAGAAACTATTTACGTAAAGTAACGAGCAAAATCACAGATTGAGGAGCCATAACAGGACTATCGTTGCAATAAGTTTTGCCTATTCTATTAATTTTCTTATCAATTGTCATTTTCTTGTATGCAAAAAGTTCTCTGAAAATCTGACATTCGCATCTGCGAATGTTGCGAATGTCTGGATCCGCCACTGCTTTTAACATCCATGACCGCAATTAGTGCATTGATTTATATGTTTTAAGCCATAGTTGATGGAACAACGATCAACCTCTTGCAGATATCAAAGCTCCTAATTTTAACGATGGGGTATTCCCATCCTAAGGACAAAAGATAACTAAGGCTTTTCGCGTCTGGTATCTAAGATGACCGCAATAGTTTATAACAAAAAGGCCTCTCTTAAGCAATATGCCACCACAGTGTCCTCAAAAATGAATCTACACCTTACGTATTACGTAAATATTATTTGTCGCTATGTATCTAATAGATTTACCCGTCGATGGGAGATTGCCTTACGAACCAACGGTATGTATATATTCTTCATTGTAGTAAAAGCGCATATAAGTAGTATAGTCTTATTCTGTGTAGCTGGCAATAACATCATTAACACTAGGTGAAAATTCCAAATTTGACTTTTTACCCATAGGCCGTTATCGCTTTCGGCTGAATAATTTTGCTAAACATTTTGCCTGGTTTTATGGTAGCATACAAGTAACTTCAGTTAGTATAATCACCTTGTAGTCCGAATTATCATGACACACAAAAAACTTCCCTTGGTAACAGGGCGTCCTCTCAAAGTCTTGATATAGTAGGGTACAACTCTATGTCTTTTTGCTTTTACATAGTCAACACACGAATGGTTCATGCAGTTCTTATCGGCAGGACTCTTGCTTATAGCATTCCATTAGTCTTCTCAGTGTTTGATATTTGTTGCATTTACGATACGCTTTATCATATTTTGAGAACACATGCAAACTGGCTATTCTAGATGGTCTCAGTTTTTCATCCAGTAAAATAGAATTACTTTTGGCCGTTTCCCACCACCACCATAGTTGGTCCCACTTTTTGCCTTGAAGTAATTCGTGCAGACTTGTCTTGCCAACGTGTTCATAGCCTTTTGCTTCCACCACCATTATTTCCGTAGGGTATCATTGCACATTTCTAGCAATTCTATCTATGGAGCAACTAAGTACTTGTGGAAAGATAGTTGAGAGGAAATAAAAATCAGATTTTCTGATTACTGAAAGAGAGAAGCCACGTTCATGTCACTCCACATCTGCATCTCCTTGAATTCTTTCGTAATCGAAGTGATGCGCTCTTATCTGCCTTTTCTTTTGCACAATATATAATTGAGAATTAATGTGCAGGCTATTGAGTGTGCTGTACAATTCTCGCAAGGAATGCATGTTTTTGCTACTGCAGGGTATCTATCAAAACTATAATGAGATCGAGCAATGAACGTTTATTCATATGAAAATTTTTTCACCCATAACTGAAACTTTCTTAGCTTTTTCATGATTTCAGTTCTGAAACTTTTTAAAGACTCTCCTAGCAAGAATAACCGGGTTTGCGTATCACTACAGTGTTACACAGACAGACAGACAGACAGACAGACCGACAGACAGGCAGACAGACAGACAGGCAGACAGACAGGCAGACAGACAGACAGACAGACAGACAGGCTGACAGGCCGGCAGGGAAGCAGACACTACACGAACATAGCATTCTAATGACATAGGTTGCCACAAAGACGTTTATACAAATTAACTAAGAATGATGACCGTCTTTCATGTCTATTAGAATTCTAATGGTATATGATCTATCGACTTTCTTAAGTCTCATAGATTCAGTACTACTGAACCTTCTTAACTTTTTGAGCAGTCGAGTACTGCTTCCCTTTAAGCCACTTTCTAATAACAGACGTTTATAGTAATAGGAGAAGAATGCCTTCCAGCTTTTGCAAATATTCAACTCCTTAGAAGAGTTTTTAGTTTTAGCGAAAAATTTAGCTTTACTCTGCAACAAATTGAAGAAGTTGAAAGAGAGTCCCTGACGTTGGGATTCAATAACATAGCGTTGAAGTACCTGTTGCGTATCTTTCATTCAGCCCTTGGTTTGTGGTGAACTTGAAATAAGGTTGAAAATCTGATGCGGAAATAGTGTGTTTTGTCAAAGTAAATTTCACTAAGAAGATACAACTACCAGGATCGTTCCAGAAATTTTCATTGGGGAGGTGTAGAATGTATAATTTACCGACAACATTGGTGTGGCTCCCATGATTGAAGAATGACTCCTTTTATTTTATCGTGTTATATGCCCAATTTTTCGGCAAAATTTGTAAGACAAAAATGTAGCAAACCCATGAGCTGTCTGTTGTCCCACAGCACATAATTAAAGCAATTTGCCTACACAAATGGCAAATTATGGTTAATTGTCGATAGAATTTTTGTCTAGGGAGTGTGACACCCCCCTCAGCCCACTGTAGGTACGGACCTGAAAACTAGCAATCAAAGGTGACAGAGTTTCTCCATAGCAAGGACGTTGTTGAATGATGTTATAAGTGGACATCCTGCAATTATAATGGCACTTCTACATAAGATGTAGCACATCAATCCAAGTTTGTGCCAAATTTCCATTTTCTTAAACAATTTACTGCCATCTAATTCTTATAGTTTAATCTTTTTATTTGCAAACATTTGAGTAGACAAGAGATCTCTTGTGAAAAAAAGCTATTAATAATTATGCATATTAGTTTAATTTCATAGCAGAGTCTGTTAAAAAGATGCGTATAAAAGTCGAGTTTCTATGTTCAGTGCTATCACTTTTAACATTGGATGTTAATATAAGAAGCACCACAAACTCTTGCATATTTTGCAAAAAAAGGAAGCAAGTAATTCGATTAGATTCGTTGTATGAAGAAATTTCATAATTTTTATTGCAATGAAGCATGTATAACGATATTATGCGACAGCTGTACAAATTCTCTTGACAGGAGAACTTTTGCCCTATGAGGAGGGAGATTAGATGAATAAATCTCACAATTCTTTTATCTTTTTCATTCTGCTATTTAGCGAAATGAGCGTGTATTCATTTCAGTTGCACTTTAATTTATCAAGTGCACTGCAACAAGTTTGCAGGTATATCATACTAGCATGAATGTATAGACCCTACCCAAGAGAACGAATTTTATGCATGAAATATAAACATGACGAATAGCTGGCGGATTTATCGATTGGCCTACGTTTTGAATTGGTTTAAATATTGTATAACTAAATTCAAAGTACATAACCGGAAACTATTAACTGACTGGAGCCTGGTAACTAGCCTTGGAATAAGAATACTATTATACCATGGGCAGGACCTCCGATAGGGGGCAGAGGGAGTAGATAACCCCCAGGTTCCCAACCTGAGAGGAGTCCCCAAAGACTCTTTGAAATTCACAATGACGTCGTCAGGAGGCCCGTTTTTGCATACGTTCAAAAGAAAATTGTACAACTAACTACTAAATACAGTGGTGTCAAAAGCTTTTACCATACTACTAGGATGATACCCCAGGGAGCAGAATGGGAATGTCAACCCCGGGACCATTATGTAGAAAAAAGGATGTACAAAAAATACAACATTGGGAAAGAAAAAAAGCACATTTTTCATTTGGCTCAGACCACATGCAAATTGTCGATGGGCCTGCCCAAGGAGGCAATTTTGTTTCTGTAGCCATATGAATAAAGTTCTCGCTTGTGACGTCTATCTTTTACTTGAGTAAGTAAAGGGTTATAATCCTGTAGATTATCCTAGCAGAAGAAAGATATCCTTTTAACAAGTGTAAAGTAGAAATCTTCTCTCGAAAGCGGTCTGAGCAACCTTCCTGCTAATTGTTTCGTGATAGAAATTTTACATTCATAATATTTTATGTTCTTTGCTGAAGCCTTTTAACGATGTATTTTATATCCAGTACATACGATGGCTTGTCGTAGCCCTTTGCTTTATCCCAAGACTTTATCCTTAGACTTTATCCTTTTTATTCAATTCGTATACTGTATCCTGTAAATGGACTATCCCTCGTAGACTAGTTTTGGTGACTGGACTGCTGTTCTTAAAAGAGTGAGGTTATTTAATGTTATTATTTAATAAGGTATTGCTGTAGTATCGTCCACAGGATGTGAGGGGAGGTTGTTCATACCATAACCACACTTTTACTTAACAGCTTTGATATTTGAATAGAGCACGAAAGTTTATGGCTGGGTTGAAACAATTAGGCACAAGGACATCCTTGTTTTGTTAATGAGTCTAGATTTGTTGAACCTGAAACAGCTACTACGTAGGAGCATTTTACCTTCTACTCCCGTTAATGTTATCACTGTATAGTATACAGTGATAGCAGAGTATATAAGATTGATTGAATTACAAGCGGTGAAGTACCTGGAAAAAGCAGACCGCCAGTTCTAATAATCACTTATCTAGCAAACCTGTTCGTCCCTTACGTAAAGGATAGTGATTATGTTCGCATATACGGCCATGGAAACAAGGTTATTCACAAGAGCGAAACGCCTTGTTATCGGCAATGACAAAAAGTTGCATTGTTTGTCGATTTCAATTGGCCTATCTCTTTGCCTCTATTCGTAACACCAATCAAAGCAGCGATTCTATCGGGTACTGTTCACAATAACATTTATCGTTGATTTCATTTTCTTCTCATTGTTTTTTGCATCTAAATATTAATTTCTATGTCATAGGTATTAACCATGTACAACGTCGGATATCAATTTGTTAGCCCAGTTGGACTTGTTTCACCTCTCATGCCTCCTATTTCACCGCTGCCTGGAACTTTTCCTGTCGGTCCAGTAGACAGAGGTAGCCAAAGGGCGCAGACACTCATGACCATGTCTTGTCTTCGTCTAAGGGGCCTACCATTTTCTTCATCAAAAGACGACATTGTTACATTTCTTGGTCACCATTCTCAGGGAATCATCGGCACTGTTCACATAATTTACAATTTACAAGTGAGTAGTTTTTGGAATAATTATATTCATATTTATTTAGCAACCGCATTTGAAAGATTCTTCGTTGAGCAAACGACAAAAAATTTCATATCATGACAGGAAATGAAGTTTGTCAAGCTGCACTTCTCTCCCAAACTAGGAAATCATTTCCTTGCATTGTTGAATCCATTGTAGTTAAAAGGATTTCTCTTGCCTACATAGCACAGGTATAATTCAATATGAAACAGGCGTAAGTTCTGATTGAAAATGTGAAATGATCAAGCGCTACATTCGGGTTGTACTTATATAGCCATTCATTGAATTCAAGCAAGTTAGTTTCTATACAATGCTGAATTACTCTTTGATTGGGTGTCCTAAGTAAAACTTGACATTTCGCAAGTGTTTTGAGAGCAACTAAACCCAGTTCTCTGCATTGACAATAGCTCCAAGTGACTAAAGTTGAATGAAAAATTGCCTAAATCGATTCATTTTGGCTTTTAACCATAGGGGCGTCCATCAGGAGAGTCATTCATCCAACTGAAAAGTCCTGAATTAGCTCACAAAGCTGCAAATGAGTTGCATTTGAAGCACATGGGCGAACGGTACATTGAAGTGTTTCAATGCTCAGTCCACGACATGAGTCTAATGCTAGCAACCAGTCATGCGAATCAAATGTCTGCACAGCACATGAATCAACTTAACAATAACAGCAACAGCAACAACAAAACCGCCCATTCGTCAAACCACAACAACAATAACTTCATTCCGAGCAGTCCACTAGCAGTACATCATGGGCACCCTTTATTATCTCCAACGAACTCAAATAGCATAGTTCATCCATTGCTTCCGCCCGTCCCTGCAATGTTTACTGGACAATATGCACCAGCTATCACTCCAAATGGCTTTTACCCTCCTCATGCATTTTCAGTCATCAACCCAATGGTAAGATTACATACTTACTTATTCCTTCTCGTATTGAAAAATATTTGAACATTCCACTTTTACATTTCCAATCTCGCTATATATCCTACAAATACAAAGGAATGTATATCTGTATATATATATATATATATATATATATATATATATATATATATATATATATATATATATATATATATATATATATATATATATATATATATATATTACAGGTATATACATATATAAATATATGTATATATATATATATATATATATATATATATATATATATATATATATATATATATATATATATATATATATATATATATATATATATATATATATATACTGTTATAAATAATTATATACTTATATGCAATGGCTAGTTATGTGGATATTTAGAATTTTTCCTTCTTCCTTTGTGACAACAAGCTGTCATGTATGTACCTTGTTTAGGTCCCACCTGAAAACATTTCATTTCAAATGAACCAATTCTGCAAGCCAGATGGGACGCCAGTTGGCATACCATATCAACCAATCGAAGATATTCACAGAGCATATTCAGAAAAAAGCAGAAACCCTTCGAATGGAAATAGGCCTTTGAAGGTATTCATGGGCTAGATATCTGCTGCTCTATCTTATAGTCTTAGTTAATGAGACTAATCGAATTTTCTATCTCGAGCCGTGTTTGTAATTAAACGCTAGAATAGCGCTCGACAAGGAGTTTCACAACAAAAGAGTGCTTTGCAGACTACATTGTAGAATTCTCAAATGCATTACAAAATGCGACAGCTATTACAAAGTCATAACATTGAAGATTTTTATCATTTTTCACTGACAGTGAAACAAGAGCATGTTATTTGGATAGATGTGGTGTTTTTGCACGAAGGTCAAGATAATACTAGGGACATACGAGACATGCCAACTTGTTTCTTCTAATCGAAGGGGCCAAAAATTTTATGCATACTTATCAAATGAGCCAATATAGCCTCTCAACAGGAAAGCATGCATCAATTCCTTCGAGGATGTTCAGCTCTTCAGGTTAATATAGTTGCAAAGATATGTAGCTATATATTTGAAGAGCTTTCCATGGCACCAGTAGCTATATATTTACTAGGCATATACCTTTTCATATTCCCCTCAGTTTGAATTGAGTGACAATTACTTATTGCACATTTCATAAAGATGTTTTCGGCACCTGCTTTGTGCCAGAGAAATCAAGTTTATCTCACTGCATCATTTCTGAGCGCGTTATACTACAGAAACAATGTCAAGCACATCTTTTTTGCTAAAATGTTCTCGAATGCCCAGTTTTACGCCTATATTTGATCCTCCGCACATTAGCTTAGCACAAATGTTGAAGATTTTAGAAGACTGTCAAAGCCGGTCTTGCCCCATTTTTATGATGCAAAGTATCAGCTACATCACTAACGTACTTTATAAATTCTTTCAATAATAATGATAGTAATATTTTGCTAACAAGATAAGATGAAATAGCATTTTAAAGTAAAGTTTCTTCATATGTTGTTAAGCCGATATATAGTAATGTAATTATAATGTAGAACAGTATCAACCCTCCTTAATAGTTTATAGTTTATGTCTTTTGACTAGATAAACTTTCATCCAGAAATAGATTTAT
Organism: Mastigias papua; assembly: GCA_964019165.1. NCBI lineage: Eukaryota > Metazoa > Cnidaria > Scyphozoa > Rhizostomeae > Mastigiidae > Mastigias > Mastigias papua. The sequence continues at coordinate 12,251,571 of OZ025272.1, forward strand.
GTTCTTTTTTCGTTATATTCAATCGCTGTTTGTAACGCTTTTCTTCATTCAATTGATGGAGATTCCTTTCTTTGACACTTTTAGATCATTACCTTAATGAAATCGCTATTTATTTTAAATCCTTGGTTTTATTCAGCAACTATGCCTTGGCTTGGATTCAATAGAACAATTGCTATAAATAGATATCGGACAGAGGAAGCAACTCCTATAGATCTCTTCATTTGGCTTAAAAGAGTTTTCCTCAGATCACGGATGAAAATTTGGCTTGTTAGTCTTTTAGCCCTATCATATAGGCAACTGTTTAGTTTGGAAATCAGTTATAATATGCAAGCTCACAAAAGGCAGCGCAGAAGATTATGAAACCAGAGGGGTTTCCACAAATTATTTCGATTGGTTTATAGTTTTCTTGTTTATCTCGTACACGAAGCAGTCTTTTAACTCTAAGCTTAAAGATTTACAAGAAGTGAACTCATTAAAATCACACTGCGTGTTGTAGACATGTTTTCTCTGATTTTATCAAATTTCCATGGCAATGATTGTTCTTATCTTGAAAATTTCAGACTGCCTTATTCCCTTATTGAAATCGATTGATTGCAATCTATGCTCACATCTACCAACAGCTCTGTGTTTTGAAGCACTATCTCAACCAACTTTCTTCCTTATGTCTATGAGTTTGAGAGGTCTTGTGACATTTCTCAGCCTGTAAATGCATATTACTCTCTCAATGTATTGCCTGTCTGCCATTATTACATTTTTATCTTCCATTTGCTTCAACGAATGTTATTGTCTACTAGCCTTCTATATAGCTTTCCAGACGTGCTATTTACTATTGCAAGAAAACATCGTTGATTTATCTATTTCTTCTAGCCCACTGAATTCCTCCTCCTTGGTTTTCGTACAGTGTGTAGACTCTAATGAGGTTTTTTCTAAATAAATACAACTGCAGCTTACTTTACAAGGTGCTCCATCTCTGTATTCTGTATCATGGTCATTACACTGCATTTTAACAATCTCATTTATTCATGACTATTTGTAATGTTCAATGTCTCCATAGTTAGGCCAGCGAATCTCCCACACATTCACTTCTATCGATGCTCATTGTTGCTCTGTCGAACTTAGGATCTATAAAAGCCTGGCTTCCATATCGTCGCAAGTCTCGGGGACACATCCCAGTCATTGCATCGTCGATGCTACTGGGAACCTTGCGATGATATGCGAATGTTTTCTTGGGTTTGTCGCCGACGTCACAGTAGTGTTATGAAGGACGATATGGAAACCAGTTTTCGTCGTCAACTTAGACCAACATCCTTCAGTGTTCTAATTTTTATTCAATCACATGCATTCTAACATGTTGCCTGATCTTGAAATTAGTACTAATGTAAATCCTCGATTAAGGCCCCTTAGAGCATATTTATTTTTGATACTTTTTAGGTGGGGCTTATTCAAGGGGGGCCTTTAAAATTATTTGATACATTAGGCATACAAAGCTCATTGTCAAAGCTCCCTTTCTCCATAATACTAAACGAGCAGTATAGACTTACGGATTAGTCTTTATCAAAGCTTTCATCATCGTCTCCCGTGGGGGCTAGTTAACTATTCGACGTTCTAGTATCGGGACTTATTCGAAGGGGGGCTTATTCGACGGGGGCCACTTCGAGGATTTGCGATAACTCAGCCTTTTACCTCTACATCACCACAACCTTACATAGTGACGTACCGTAGTATAAATTAGGCAACTTACATTCATACTCAAGGACAACAACACTACTATTTTGAGCACGAATTCTGCTAATATGCCATTTTTACTACATTTCACTTAATGACAGTACTTTTCAAGAAATAAGCATAACCAGCATTATAACCTTACTCCATGACAGACGCCGTTTCACTTCACAACTACATAGCCACAAGCTCCCCGTTTCAACTGTCTCTGATCAAAGCCATTTTCCACACATTACCTTTAACTATTCAAATATCGTGAAGTTTCTACCGTGATGAACCCAGACAGGACAGTGGCCAACAAAAGTGCTGTATATATACATTTATCTGTGTGTATACATATCTATATACATATATATATCTATATACCAACATGATATATATCCATATATATATATATATATTCCTATATCTGCAACCCAAAGAGCATAGCTATACTTATCGGCCAACCAATGGCCCTTCTACATCAAACTTAAATACACCAGCAATCTCACTAACCTTCAATTTCAATCTACAATCAACATCACTCAATTTCAATGTCACTCTACATTCACAATCAATCAAATTCAATTTTGGTCATTTTTCGGCAAACTACCAAGGCTATAGCCTTACTTTTTGGCCAAAAATCGCTCATTTTCATCACTTTTCAATCTACAATCAAAATCAATCAATTTCAATTTTGGTCATTTTCCGGCAAAATACCAAGGCTATAGCCTTACTTTTTGGCCAAAAATCGCTCATTTTCATCACTTTTCAATCTACAATCAAAATCAATCAATTTCAATTTTGGTCATTTGTCGGCAAAATACCAAGGCTATAGCCTTACTTTTTGGCCAAAACTCGCTCATTTTCATCACTTTTCAATCTACAATCAAAATCAATCAATTTCAATTTTGGTCATTTTTCGGCAAACTACCAAGGCTATAGCCTTACTATTTGGCCAAAAATCGCTCATTTTCATCTCTTTTCAATCTACAATCAAAATCAATCAATCTCAATTTTGGTCATTTTTCGGCAAAATACCAAGGCTATAGGCTTACTTTTTGGCCAAAAATCGCTCATTTTCATCACTTTTCAATCTACAATCAAAATCAATCAATTTCAATTTTGGTCATTTGTCGGCAAAATACCAAGGCTATAGCCTTACTTTTTGGCCAAAAATCGCTCATTTTCATCACTTTTCAATCTACAATCAAAATCAATCAATTTCAATTTTGGTCATTTTTCGGCAAAATACCAAGGCTATAGCCTTACTTTTTGGCCAAAACTCGCTCATTTTCATCACTTTTCAATCTACAATCAAAATCAATCAATTTCAATTTTGGTCATGTTTCGGCAAAATACCAAGGCTATAGCCTTACTTTTTGGCCAAAAATCGCTCATTTTCATCACTTTTCAATCTACAATCAAAATCAATCAATTTCAATTTTGGTCATTTTTAGGCAAAATACCAAGGCTATAGCCTTACTTTTTGGCCAAAAATCGTTCATTTTCATCACTTTTCAATCTACAATCAAAATCAATCAATTTCAATTTTGGTCATTTTTCGGCAAAATACCAAGACTATAGCCTTACTTTTTGGCCAAAAATCGCTCATTTTCATCACTTTTCAATCTACAATCAAACTCAATCAATTTCAATTTTGGTCATTTTTCGGCAAAATACCAAGGCTATAGCCTTACTTTTTGGCCAAAAATCGCTCATTTTCATCACTTTTCAATCTACAATCAAACTCAATCAATTTCAATTTTGGTCATTTTTCGGCAAAATACCAAGGCTATAGCCTTACTTTTTGGCCAAAAATCGCTCATTTTCATCACTTTTCAATCTACAATCAAAATCAATCAATTTCAATTTTGGTCATTTGTCGGCAAAATACCAAGGCTATAGCCTTACTTTTTGGCCAAAAATCGCTCATTTTCATCACTTTTCAATCTACAATCAAAATCAATCAATTTCAATTTTGGTCATTTGTCGGCAAAATACCAAGGCTATAGCCTTACTTTTTGGCCAAAAATCGCTCATTTTCATCACTTTTCAATCTACAATCAAAATCAATCAATTTCAATTTTGGTCATTTTTCGGCAAAATACCAAGGCTATAGCCTTACTTTTTGGCCAAAAATCGCTCATTTTCATCACTTTTCAATCTACAATCAAAATCAATCAATTTCAATTTTGGTCATTTTTCGGCAAAATACCAAGGCTATAGCCTTACTTTTTGGCCAAAAATCGCTCATTTTCATCACTTTTCAATCTACAATCAAAATCAATCAATTTCAATTTTGGTCATTTTTCGGCAAAATACCAAGGCTATAGCCTTACTTTTTGGCCAAAACTCGCTCATTTTCATCACTTTTCAATCTACAATCAAAATCAATCAATTTCAAGTTTGGTCATTTGTCGGCAAAATACCAAGGCTATAGCCTTACTTTTTGGCCAAAAATCGCTCATTTTCATCACTTTTCAATCTACAATCAAAATCAATCAATTTCAATTTTGGTCATTTGTCGGCAAAATACCAAGGCTATAGCCTTACTTTTTGGCCAAAAATCGCTCATTTTCATCACTTTTCAATCTACAATCAAAATCAATCAATTTCAATTTTGGTCATTTTTCGGCACAATACCAAGGCTATAGCCTTACTTTTTGGCCAAACATCGCTCATTTTCATCACTTTTCAATCTACAATCAAAATCAATCAATTTCAATTTTGGTCATTTTTCGGCAAAATACCAAGGCTATAGCCTTACTTTTTGGCCAAAAATCGCTCATTTTCATCACTTTTCAATCTACAATCAAAATCAATCAATTTCAATTATGGTCATTTGTCGGCAAAATACCAAGGCTATAGCCTTACTTTTTGGCCAAAATTCGCTCATTTTCATCACTTTTCAATCTACAATTAAAATCAATCAATTTCAATTTTGGTCATTTTTCGGCAAAATACCAAGGCTATAGCCTTACTTTTTGGCCAAAAATCGCTCATTTTCATCACTTTTCAATCTACAATCAAAATCAATCAATTTCAATTTTGGTCATTTTTCGGCAAAATACCAAGGCTATAGCCTTACTTTTTGGCCAAAAATCGCTCATTTTCATCACTTTTCAATCTACAATCAAAATCAATCAATTTCAATTATGGTCATTTTTCGGCAAAATACCAAGGCTATAGCCTTACTTTTTGGCCAAAAATCGCTCATTTTCAACACTTTTCAATCTACAATTAAAATCAATCAATTTCAATTTTGGTCATTTTTCGGCAAAATACCAAGGCTATAGCCTTACTTTTTGGCCAAAAATCGCTCATTTTCATCACTTTTCAATCTACAATCAAAATCAATCAATTTCAATTTTGGTCATTTTTAGGCAAAATACCAAGGCTATAGCCTTACTTTTTGGCCAAAAATCGCTCATTTTCATCACTTTTCAATCTACAATCAAAATCAATCAATTTCAATTTTGGTCATGTTTCGGCAAAATACCAAGACTATAGCCTTACTTTTTGGCCAAAAATCGCTCATTTTCATCACTTTTCAATCTACAATCAAACTCAATCAATTTCAATTTTGGTCATTTTTCGGCAAAATACCAAGGCTATAGCCTTACTTTTTGGCCAAAAATCGCTCATTTTCATCACTTTTCAATCTACAATCAAACTCAATCAATTTCAATTTTGGTCATTTTTCGGCAAAATACCAAGGCTATAGCCTTACTTTTTGGCCAAAAATCGCTCATTTTCATCACTTTTCAATCTACAATCAAAATCAATCAATTTCAATTTTGGTCATTTTTCGGGAAACTACCAAGGCTATAGCCTTACTTTTTGGCCAAAAATCGCTCATTTTCATCACTTTTCAATCTACAGTCAAAATCAATCAATTTCAATTGTGGTCATTTGTCGGCAAAATACCAAGGCTATAGCCTTACTTTTTGGCCAAATATCGCTCATTTTCATCACTTTTCAATCTACAATCAAAATCAATCAATTTCAATTTTGGTCATTTTTCGGCAAAATACCAAGGCTATAGCCTTACTTTTTGGCCAAAAATCGCTCATTTTCATCACTTTTCAATCTACAATCAAAATCAATCAATTTCAATTTTGGTCATTTTTCGGCAAAATACCAAGGCTATGGCCTTACTTTTCGGCCAAAAATCGCTCATTTTCATCACTTTTCAATCTACAATCAAAATCAATCAATTTCAATTTTGGTCATTTTTCGGCAAAACACCAAGGCTATAGCCTTACTTTTTGGCCAAAAATCGCTCATTTTCATCACTTTTCATTCTACAATCAAAATCAATCAATTTCAATTGTGGTCATCTGTCGGCAAAATACCAAGGCTATAGCCTTACATTTTGGCCAAAAATCGCTCATTTTCATCACTTTTCAATCTACAATCAAAATCAATCAATTTCAATTTTGGTCATTTGTCGGCAAAATACCAAGGCTATAGCCTTACTTTTTGGCCAAAAATCGCTCATTTTCATCACTTTTCAATCTACAATCAAAATCACTCAATTTCAAGTTTGGTCATTTTTCGGTAAAATACCAAGGCTATAGCCTTACTTTTTGGCCAAAAATCGCTCATTTTCAACACTTTTCAATCTACAATCAAAATCAATCAATTTCAATTTTGGTCATTTGTCGGCAAAATGCCAGGGCTATAGCCTTACTTTTTGGCCAAAAATCGCTCATTTTCATCACTTTTCAATCTACAATCAAAATCAATCAATTTCAATTTTGGTCATTTGTCGGCAAAATACCAAGGCTATAGCCTTACTTTTTGGCCAAAAATCGCTCATTTTCATCACTTTTCAATCTACAATCAAAATCAATCAATTTCAATTTTGGTCATTTGTCGGCAAAATACCAATGGTATAGCCTTACTTTTTGGCCAAAAATCGCTCATTTTCATCACTTTTCAATCTACAATCAAACTCAATCAATTTCAATTTTGGTCATTTGTCGGCAAAATACCAAGGCTATAGCCTTACTTTTTGGCCAAAACTCGCTCATTTTCATCACTTTTCAATCTACAATCAAAATCAATCAATTTCAATTTTGGTCATTTGTCGGCAAAATACCAAGGCTATAGCCTTACCTTTTGGCCAAAAATCGCTCATTTTCATCACTTTTCAATCTACAATCAAAATCAATCAATTTCAATGTTGGTCATTTTTCGGCAAAATACCAAGGCTATAGCCTTACTTTTTGGCCAAAAATCGCTCATTTTCATCACTTTTCAATCTACAATCAAAATCAATCAATTTCAATTTTGGTCATTTTTCGGGAAACTACCACGGCTATAGCCTTACTTTTTGGCCAAAAATCGCTCATTTTCATCACTTTTCAATCTACAGTCAAAATCAATCAATTTCAATTGTGGTCATTTGTCGGCAAAATACCAAGGCTATAGCCTTACTTTTTGGCCAAAAATCGCTCATTTTCATCACTTTTCAATCTACAATCAAAATCAATCAATTTCAATTTTGGTCATTTTTCGGCAAAATACCAAGACTATAGCCTTACTTTTTGGCCAAAACTCGCTCATTTTCATCACTTTTCAATCTACAATCAAAATCAATCAATTTCAATTTTGGTCATTTTTCGGCAAAATACCAAGGCTATAGCCTTACGTTTTGGCCAAAAATCGCTCATTTTCATCACTTTTCAATCTACAATCAAAATCAATCAATTTCAATTATGGTCATTTTTCGGCAAAATACCAAGGCTATAGCCTTACTTTTTGGCCAAAAATCGCTCATTTTCATCACTTTTCAATCTACAATCAAAATCAATCAATTTCAATTTTGGTCATTTTTCGGCAAAATACCAAGGCTATAGCCTTACTTTTTCGCCAAAAATCGCTCATTTTCATCACTTTTCACTCTACAATCAAACTCAATCAATTTCAATTTTGGTCATTTGTCGGCAAAATACCAAGGCTATAGCCTTACTTTTTGGCCAAAACTCGCTCATTTTCATCACTTTTAAATCTACACTCAAACTCAATCAATTTCAATTTTCGTCATTTTTCGGCAAAATACCAAAGCTATAGCCTAACTTTTAGGCCAAAACTCGCTCATTTTCATCACTTTTCAATCTACAATCAAAATCAATCAATTTCAATTTTGGTCATTTTTCGGCAAACTACCAAGGGTATAGCCTTACTATTTGGCCAGAAATCGCTCATTTTCATCACTTTTCAATCTACAATCAAAATCAATCAATCTCAATTCTGGTCATTTTTCGGCAAAATACAAAGGCTATAGGCTTACTTTTTGGCCAAAAATCGCTCATTTTCATCACTTTTCAATCTACAATAAAACTCAATCAATTTCAATTTTGGTCATTTGTCGGCAAAATACAAAGGCTATAGGCTTACTTTTTGGCCAAAAATCGCTCATTTTCATCACTTTTCAATCTACAATCAAAATCAATCAATTTCAATTTTGGTCATTTTTCGGCAAAATACCAAGGCTATAGCCTTACTTTTTGGCCAAAAATCGCTCATTTTCATCACTTTTCAATCTACAATCAAACTCAATCAATTTCAATTTTGGTCATTTTTCGGCAAAATACCAAGGCTATAGCCTTACTATTTGGCCAGAAACCGCTCATTTTCATCTGTTTTCAATCTACAATCAAAATCAATCAATTTCAATTTTGGTCATTTGTCGCCAAATACCAAGGCTATAGCCTTACTTTTTGGCCATAAATCGCTCATTTTCATCACTTTTCAATCTACAATCAAAATCAATCAATTTCAATTTTGGTCATTTGTCGGCAAACTACCAAGGGTATAGCCTTACTATTTGGCCAGAAATCGCTCATTTTCATCACTTTTCAATCTACAATCAAAATCAATCAATCTCAATTCTGGTCATTTTTCGGCAAAATACAAAGGCTATAGCCTTACTTTTTGGCCAACAATCGCTCATTTTCATCACTTTTCAATCTACAATAAAACTCAATCAATTTCAATTTTGGTCATTTGTCGGCAACATACCAAGGCTATAGCCTTACTTTTTGGCCAAAAATCGCTCATTTTCATCACTTTTCAATCTACAATAAAACTCAATCAATTTCAATTTTGGTCATTTGTCGGCAAAATACCAAGGCTATAGCCTTACTTTTTGGCCATAAATCGCTCATTTTCATCACTTTTCAATCTACAATCAAAATCAATCAATTTCAATTTTGGTCATTTGTCGGCAAAATACCAAGGCTATAGCCTTACTTTTTGGCCAAAAATCGCTCATTTTCATCACTTTTCAATCTACAATCGAAATCAATCAATTTCAATGTTGGTCATTTGTCGACAAAATACCAAGGCTATAGCCTTACTTTTTGGCCAAAAATCGCTCATTTTCATCACTTTTCAATCTACAATCAAAATCAATCAATTTCAATTTTGGTCATTTGTCGACAAAATACCAAGGCTATAGCCTTACTTTTTGGCCAAAATTCGCTCATTTTCATCACTTTTCAATCTACAATCAAAATCAATCAACTTCAATTTTGGTCATTTGTCGACAAAATACCAAGGCTATAGCCTTACTTTTTGGCCAAAAATCGCTCATTTTCATCACTTTTCAATCTACAATAAAACTCAATCAATTTCAATTTTGGTCATTTGTCGCCAAATACCAAGGCTATAGCCTTACTTTCTGGCCAAAAATCGCTCATTTTCATCACTTTTCAATCAACAATCAAAATCAATCAATTTCAATTTTGGTCATTTGTCGGCAAACTACCAAGGCTATAGCCTTACCTTTTGGCCAAAACCCGCTCATTTTCATCACTTTTCAATCTACAATCAAAATCAATCAATTTCAATTTTGGTCATTTTTCGGCAAAATATCAAGGCTATAGCCTTACTTTTTGGCCAAAAATCGCTCATGTTCATCACTTGTCAATCTACAATCAAAATCAATCAATTCCAAATTTGATCATTTTTCGGCAAAATACCAAGGCTATAGCCTTACTTTTTGGCCAAAAATCGCTCATTTTCATCACTTTTCAATCTACAATCAAAATCAATCAATTTCAATTTTGGTCATTTTTCGGCAAAATACCAAGGCTATAGCCTTACTTTTTGGCCAAAACTCGCTCATTTTCATCACTTTTCAATCTACAATCAAAATCAATCAATTTCAAGTTTGGTCATTTCTCGGCAAAATACCAAGGCTATAGCCTTACCTTTTGGCCAAAACTCGTTCATTTTCATCACTTTTCAATCTACAATCAAAATCAATCAATTTCAATTTTGGTCATTTTTCGGCAAAATACCAAGGCTATAGCCTTACTTTTTGGCTAAAAATCGCTCATTTTCATCACTTTTCAATCTACAATCAAACTCAATCAATTTCAATTTTGGTCATTTGTCGGCAAAATACCAAGGCTATAGCCTTACTTTTTGGCCATAAATCGCTCATTTTCATCACTTTTCAATCTACAATCAAAATCAATCAATTTCAATTTTGGTCATTTGTCGGCAAAATACCAAGGCTATAGCCTTACTTTTTGGCCAAAAATCGCTCATTTTCATCACTTTTCAATCTACAATCGAAATCAATCAATTTCAATGTTGGTCATTTGTCGACAAAATACCAAGGCTATAGCCTTACTTTTTGGCCAAAAATCGCTCATTTTCATCACTTTTCAATCTACAATCAAAATCAATCAATTTCAATTTTGGTCATTTGTCGACAAAATACCAAGGCTATAGCCTTACTTTTTGGCCAAAATTCGCTCATTTTCATCACTTTTCAATCTACAATCAAAATCAATCAACTTCAATTTTGGTCATTTGTCGACAAAATACCAAGGCTATAGCCTTACTTTTTGGCCAAAAATCGCTCATTTTCATCACTTTTCAATCTACAATAAAACTCAATCAATTTCAATTTTGGTCATTTGTCGCCAAATACCAAGGCTATAGCCTTACTTTCTGGCCAAAAATCGCTCATTTTCATCACTTTTCAATCAACAATCAAAATCAATCAATTTCAATTTTGGTCATTTGTCGGCAAACTACCAAGGCTATAGCCTTACCTTTTGGCCAAAACCCGCTCATTTTCATCACTTTTCAATCTACAATCAAAATCAATCAATTTCAATTTTGGTCATTTTTCGGCAAAATATCAAGGCTATAGCCTAACTTTTTGGCCAAAAATCGCTCATGTTCATCACTTGTCAATCTACAATCAAAATCAATCAATTTCAATTTTGGTCATTTTTCGGCAAAATACCAAGGCTATAGCCTTACTTTTTGGCCAAAAATCGCTCATTTTCATCACTTTTCAATCTACAATCAAAATCAATCAATTCCAAATTTGATCATTTTTCGGCAAAATACCAAGGCTATAGCCTTACTTTTTGGCCAAAAATCGCTCATTTTCATCACTTTTCAATCTACAATCAAAATCAATCAATTTCAATTTTGGTCATTTTTCGGCAAAATACCAAGGCTATAGCCTTACTTTTTGGCCAAAACTCGCTCATTTTCATCACTTTTCAATCTACAATCAAAATCAATCAATTTCAAGTTTGGTCATTTCTCGGCAAAATACCAAGGCTATAGCCTTACCTTTTGGCCAAAACTCGTTCATTTTCATCACTTTTCAATCTACAATCAAAATCAATCAATTTCAATTTTGGTCATTTGTCGGCAAAATACCAAGGCTATAGCCTTACTTTTTGGCCAAAAATCGCCCATTTTCATCACTTTTCAATCTACAATCAAAATCAATCAATTTCAATTTTGGTCATTTTTCGGCAAAATACCAAGGCTATAGCCTTACTTTTTGGCCATAAATCGCTCATTTTCATCACTTTTCAGTCTACAATCAAAATCAATCAATTTCAATTTTGGTCATTTGTCGGCAAAATACCAAGGCTATAGCCTTACTTTTTGGCCAAAAATCGCTCATTTTCATCACTTTTCAATCTACAATCAAAATCAATCAATTTCAATTTTGGTCATTTTTCGGCAAAATACCAAGGCTATAGCCTTACTTTTTGGCCAAAAATCGCTCATGTTCATCACTTTTCAATCTACAATCAAAATCAATCAATTTCAATTTTGGTCATTTGTCGGCAAAATACCAAGGCTATAGCCTTACTTTTTGGCCAAAAATCGCTCATTTTCATCACTTTTCAATCTACAATCGAAATCAATCAATTTCAATGTTGGTCATTTGTCAACAAAATACCAAGGCTATAGCCTTACTTTTTGGCCAAAAATCGTTCATTTTCATCACTTTTCAATCTACAATCAAAATCAATCAATTTCAATTTTGGTCATTTGTCGACAAAATACCAAGGCTATAGCCTTACTTTTTGGCCAAAATTCGCTCATTTTCATCACTTTTCAATCTACAATCAAAATCAATCAACTTCAATTTTGGTCATTTGTCGACAAAATACCAAGGCTATAGCCTTACTTTTTGGCCAAAAATCGCTCATTTTCATCACTTTTCAATCTACAATAAAACTCAATCAATTTCAATTTTGGTCATTTGTCGCCAAATACCAAGGCTATAGCCTTACTTTCTGGCCAAAAATCGCTCATTTTCATCACTTTTCAATCATCAATCAAAATCAATCAATTTCAATTTTGGTCATTTGTCGGCAAACTACCAAGGCTATAGCCTTACCTTTTGGCCAAAACCCGCTCATTTTCATCACTTTTCAATCTACAATCAAAATCAATCAATTTCAATTTTGGTCATTTGTCGGCAAAATATCAAGGCTATAGCCTTACTTTTTGGCCAAAAATCGCTCATTTTCATCACTTTTCAATCTACAATCAAAATCAATCAATTTCAATTTTGGTCATTTTTCGGCAAAATACCAAGGCTATAGCCTTACTTTTTGGCCATAAATCGCTCATTTTCATCACTTTTCAATCTACAATCAAAATCAATCAATTCCAAATTTGATCATTTTTCGGCAAAATACCAAGGCTATAGCCTTACTTTTTGGCCAAAACTCGCTCATTTTCATCACTTTTCAATCTACAATCAAAATCAATCAATTTCAAGTTTGGTCATTTCTCGGCAAAATACCAAGGCTATAGCCTTACCTTTTGGCCAAAACTCGTTCATTTTCATCACTTTTCAATCTACAATCAAAATCAATCAATTTCAATTTTGGTCATTTGTCGGCAAAATACCAAGGCTATAGCCTTACTTTTTGGCCAAAAATCGCCCATTTTCATCACTTTTCAATCTACAATCAAAATCAATCAATTTCAATTTTGGTCATTTTTCGGCAAAATACCAAGGCTATAGCCTTACTTTTTGGCCATAAATCGCTCATTTTCATCACTTTTCAGTCTACAATCAAAATCAATCAATTTCAATTTTGGTCATTTGTCGGCAAAATACCAAGGCTATAGCCTTACTTTTTGGCCAAAAATCGCTCATTTTCATCACTTTTCAATCTACAATCAAAATCAATCAATTTCAATTTTGGTCATTTTTCGGCAAAATACCAAGGCTATAGCCTTACTTTTTGGCCAAAAATCGCTCATGTTCATCACTTTTCAATCTACAATCAAAATCAATCAATTTCAATTTTGGTCATTTTTCGGCAAAATACCAAGGCTATAGCCTTACTTTTTGGCTAAAAATCGCTCATTTTCATCACTTTTCAATCTACAATCAAACTCAATCAATTTCAATTTTGGTCATTTGTCGGCAAAATACCAAGGCTATAGCCTTACTTTTTGGCCATAAATCGCTCATTTTCATCACTTTTCAATCTACAATCAAAATCAATCAATTTCAATTTTGGTCATTTGTCGGCAAAATACCAAGGCTATAGCCTTACTTTTTGGCCAAAAATCGCTCATGTTCATCACTTTTCAATCTACAATCGAAATCAATCAATTTCAAGTTTGGTCATTTCTCGGCAAAATACCAAGGCTATAGCCTTACCTTTTGGCCAAAACTCGTTCATTTTCATCACTTTTCAATCTACAATCAAAATCAATCAATTTCAATTTTGGTCATTTGTCGGCAAAATACCAAGGCTATAGCCTTACTTTTTGGCCAAAAATCGCCCATTTTCATTACTTTTCAATCTACAATCAAAATCAATCAATTTCAATTTTGGTCATTTTTCGGCAAAATACCAAGGCTATAGCCTTACTTTTTGGCCATAAATCGCTCATTTTCATCACTTTTCAGTCTACAATCAAAATCAATCAATTTCAATTTTGGTCATTTGTCGGCAAAATACCAAGGCTATAGCCTTACTTTTTGGCCAAAAATCGCTCATTTTCATCACTTTTCAATCTACAATCAAAATCAATCAATTTCAATTTTGGTCATTTTTCGGCAAAATACCAAGGCTATAGCCTTACTTTTTGGCCAAAAATCGCTCATGTTCATCACTTTTCAATCTACAATCAAAATCAATCAATTTCAATTTTGGTCATTTTTCGGCAAAATACCAAGGCTATAGCCTTACTTTTTGGCTAAAAATCGCTCATTTTCATCACTTTTCAATCTACAATCAAACTCAATCAATTTCAATTTTGGTCATTTGTCGGCAAAATACCAAGGCTATAGCCTTACTTTTTGGCCATAAATCGCTCATTTTCATCACTTTTCAATCTACAATCAAAATCAATCAATTTCAATTTTGGTCATTTGTCGGCAAAATACCAAGGCTATAGCCTTACTTTTTCGCCAAAAATCGCTCATTTTCATCACTTTTCAATCTACAATCGAAATCAATCAATTTCAATGTTGGTCATTTGTCGACAAAATACCAAGGCTATAGCCTTACTTTTTGGCCAAAATTCGCTCATTTTCATCACTTTTCAAGCTACAATCAAAATCAATCAATTTCAATTTTGGTCATTGTTCGGCAAAATACCAAGGCTATAGCCTTACTTTTTGGCCAAAAATCGCTCAGTTTCATCACTTTTCAATCTACAATCAAAATCAATCAATTTCAATTTTGGTCATTTTTCGGCAAAATACCAAGGCTATAGCCTTACTGTTTGGCCAAAAATCGCTCATTTTCATCACTTTTCAATCTACAATCAAAATCAATCAATTTCAATTTTGGTCATTTTTCGGCAAACTACCAAGGCTATAGCCTTACTTTTTGGCCAAAAATCGCTCATTTTCATCACTTTTCAATCTACAATCAAAATCAATCAATTTCAATTTTGGTCATTTTTCGGCAAACTACCAAGGGTATAGCCTTACTATTTGGCCAGAAATCGCTCATTTTCATCACTTTTCAATCTACAATCAAAATCAATCAATCTCAATTCTGGTCATTTTTCGGCAAAATACAAAGGCTATAGGCTTACTTTTTGGCCAAAAATCGCTCATTTTCATCACTTTTCAATCTACAATAAAACTCAATCAATGTCAATTTTGGTCATTTGTCGGCAAAATACCAAGGCTATAGCCTTACTTTTTGGCCAAAAATCGCTCATTTTCATCACTTTTCAATCTACAATCAAAATCAATCAATTTCAATTTTGGTCATGTTTCGGCAAAATACCAAGGCTATAGCCTTACTTTTTGGCCAAAATCGCTCATTTTCATCACTTTTCAATCTACAATCAAAATCAATCAATTTCAATTTTGGTCATTTGTCGGCAAAATACCAAGGCTATAGCCTTACTTCTTGGCCAAAAATCGCTCATTTTCATCACTTTTCAATCTACAATCAAAATCAATCAATTTCAATTTTGGTCATTTGTCGACAAAATACCAAGGCTATAGCCTTACTTTTTGGCCAAACATCGCTCATTTTCATCACTTTTCAATCTACAATCAAAATCAATCAATTTCAATTTTGGTCATTTGTCGGCAAAATACCAAGGCTATAGCCTTACTTCTTGGCCAAAAATCGCTCATTTTCATCACTTTTCAATCTACAATCAAAATCAATCAATTTCAATTTTGGTCATTTTTCGGCAAACTACCAAGGCTATAGCCTTACTATTTGGCCAAAAATCGCTCATTTTCATCTCTTTTCAATCTACAATCAAAATCAATCAATCTCAATTTTGGTCATTTTTCGGCAAAATACCAAGGCTATAGGCTTACTTTTTGGCCAAAAATCGCTCATTTTCATCACTTTTCAATCTACAATCAAAATCAATCAATTTCAATTTTGGTCATTTGTCGGCAAAATACCAAGGCTATAGCCTTACTTTTTGGCCAAAAATCGCTCATTTTCATCACTTTTCAATCTACAATCAAAATCAATCAATTTCAATTTTGGTCATTTTTCGGCAAAATACCAAGGCTATAGCCTTACTTTTTGGCCAAAACTCGCTCATTTTCATCACTTTTCAATCTACAATCAAAATCAATCAATTTCAATTTTGGTCATGTTTCGGCAAAATACCAAGGCTATAGCCTTACTTTTTGGCCAAAAATCGCTCATTTTCATCACTTTTCAATCTACAATCAAAATCAATCAATTTCAATTTTGGTCATTTGTCGGCAAAATACCAAGGCTATAGCCTTACTTTTTGGCCAAAACTCGCTCATTTTCATCACTTTTCAATCTACAATCAAAATCAATCAATTTCAATTTTGGTCATTTTTCGGCAAAATACCAAGGCTATAGCCTTACTTTTTGGCCAAAAATCGCTCATTTTCATCACTTTTCAATCTACAATCAAACTCAATCAATTTCAATTTTGGTCATTTTTCGGCAAAATACCAAGGCTATAGCCTTACTTTTTGGCCAAAAATCGCTCATTTTCATCACTTTTCAATCTACAATCAAAATCAATCAATTTCAATTTTGGTCATTTTTCGGCAAAATACCAAGGCTATAGCCTTACTTTTTGGCCAAAAATCGCTCATTTTCATCACTTTTCAATCTACAATCAAAATCAATCAATTTCAATTTTGGTCATTTTTCGGCAAAATACCAAGGCTATAGCCTTACTTTTTGGCCAAAAATCGCTCATTTTCATCACTTTTCAATCTACAATCAAAATCAATCAATCTCAATTTTGGTCATTTTTCGGCAAAATACCAAGGCTATAGGCTTACTTTTTGGCCAAAAATCGCTCATTTTCATCACTTTTCAATCTACAATCAAAATCAATCAATTTCAATTTTGGTCATTTGTCGGCAAAATACCAAGGCTATAGCCTTACTTTTTGGCCAAAAATCGCTCATTTTCATCACTTTTCAATCTACAATCAAAATCAATCAATTTCAATTTTGGTCATGTTTCGGCAAAATACCAAGGCTATAGCCTTACTTTTTGGCCAAAAATCGCTCATTTTCATCACTTTTCAATCTACAATCAAAATCAATCAATTTCAATTTTGGTCATTTGTCGGCAAAATACCAAGGCTATGGCCTTACTTTTTGGCCAAAACTCGCTCATTTTCATCACTTTTCAATCTACAATCAAAATCAATCAATTTCAATTTTGGTCATTTTTCGGCAAAATACTAAGGCTATAGCCTTACTTTTTGGCCAAAGATCGCTCATTTTCATCACTTTTCAATCTGCAGTCAAAATCAATCACTTTCAAAATTGGTCATTTGTGGGTCATTTTTGAGCTCAATCAATTTCAATTTTGGTCATTTTTCGGCAAAATACCAACGCTATAGCCTTACTTTTTGGCCAAAAATCGCTCATTTTCATCACTTTTCAATCTACAATCAAAATCAACGAATTTAGATGAAATGTAGTGCCTGAGTCATGTTGGTGCAAGACACGAAGAATATACTCGTACTTCGTGGTGAGAAGTGGTTCGTAGTTATTCGTCTTTGTATTGTTGAATCGATGGCAATGAATGTAGATTTTTGTCAGTGTTTGGCAAAATACCAAGGCTGTAGCCTTAGTTCATTGTAAATATTGGCTGGGTCAGATCAATGTTATGTAGCAATATAATGAAGGATATTCAACTGTAGTCAGTTTTGAGTAAAATACCAAGGGTATAGTCTTACGTTTTGGGGGAAATTGGCTGATTTTCAGTATGTCTCAATGTGCACGTGAAGAATTGATTGATGTGTATTGTATATTGAAAAGTGAGGAAAATGATCAAATTTTAGCCAAAAAGTAAGGCCATAACCTTGGCATTATGCCTAAAAATGACCAAAATTGGATTTCATTGACATTGATTGAATATTGAAAGTAATTAAAAATGCGTCAATGTTAGCCACTGTAACTTGGTATTATGAGTAAAATAACGATAAAGATGAATAAGCTTGTCCAAAAGTCAAGGCTAGAACTTCTATTGACGGAGATCTAAGAAGCAAGATCTGGAAAGGTGATAAAGGCTTGTTGATTGTACAGTAGATTCAACTAGTTAGTAATGATCTTTGGTTTTACAAGGCAATTGTATAAAACTAAACACAGACAAGATGTACAGAATTGCGTTAATATCTCACATAAGTGCATTTTATTTGTCACCTGTGTTTCTCAAGTTACTGGCCATTTGGATGTAGGACACAATTTGTGGTTAATATGAGCTTCAGACTTTTGCTGTAGTGAACGTCCAGTCCTCAAATCATATGCTGTGACAACTGTTGCATTCTCAATAGCAACTTAATTCATCAACACTTCGATTTGCACCAAACGAGCATTGCTATCACCCGGCAAACGGTATGGCAAGAGGCCAGCAAATGTGACAATTGACCTTGCCTCTCCTCTAAGACTGTCAAGATACTAAAGGCAAATGTACGGATAACTTTCAAAGTACAAAATAAAAACTACAGGTAATGTTATAGATTCAGAGTAATGTTCCTAATTCGATGTAAGGCAAGGTCTTGTGGAATTCTGAGGTGTAATATACGCTAGTAATTGTGACATACATTTCATTAGAATGAAGATATGGAATACGACTCCTACATTAACTGGAATCACAAGACAAAACGGGAGATAGTCATCTCCTGGATTTCAGATAAATCATCAAAACCTAAAATAATATAGAACTTACACTCTGCTTCTCAGTTTCAACTCTCCTACGAAATGATCTGTTTACAATGTCCTCATCAGACCTTCGACAGGGTAAAGAAAAAATGAACTTAGATAACACTATGATCCAAGAACAAAACCACATTCGCTACTTTTGCAGGATATCGTACAATTCAGATTGAATTCTCGATTGTGTGCTAATGGAAACTTCTATTCAAACAAGTTCCTCAAACAGGTGTCCAAAAAAACTATAACTTATGAAAGCGAAAAAAAATAACTCACTTCACTTGTCGATATTTACTGTAAAGAATATTCATAACGGCCAACAGCAAATCTGGTACACATTGCTTTACCTAAATTAATTTCAGAAAAATAAATTATTACAAAATTAGTTCAGGTGTTACAGAATCTGTCTTCCTTCGACAAAGTCAACTTGAAAATTCTCAAAGAATATTCTAGAGGCCAAAAGATAACCCATGAAAATATGGCTTGTCTTCATCCAATATATCAAAATACATTCTCATTTCTTGATTTATACGGTTGTTGCTATTTAAAATTAACTGTGACATCGCCGCAAACTTTTGTGTATTTTCTTTCAGACAATGGAAATATATATTGCAGCGGTCAACACCAATATAAAAATTTTGGAGAAAACGCTCACCTCATCGGAGAACTGACGAAACTCTGCCACTTTCTGTTCGACGATGTCCGTTGCAAATGGTAGAAGTTTAATCTTTTTCATTGTCTATAAAAACCGGACAACGGAGACAATAATCAACAATTCAAACTTAAAATAAAACATTAGAAATGCAGTCAAATAGGGGAAATTGTTCAGATGAGGAAGTTCCACTTTCAGGCCATTATTTGAGATGGAACTGCAGATCTCTAGGAGTACACCAATAGTGTTAGAAGACAGGAATTAACAATATGTAGAGGAAAATTTCAGGGTATCGTGAACCGTCTCTCCATGTTGCTGCCTGAAATTTTCCCATCACTTTATTCCTGGGATTTAATACATTTCGAACAAGTCCATGGCTCTAGAGGTAGCATCTTATACTTGTTAACTGGACGCTTTCATTTCCAACAGTGATGTGTATTACTTCTGTAAATACGTTTGATTGCTTGCTAATACATAAAATCATCCTCATAGATTAATGAACACTGCTCAAACCAGTGCATAAGAAAAGTGATTTTATAACTATTATCATACAAAAAGATAAAAAATCTCACTTCAAGTGCAAGGTCGTATTGCTCTGAATGATATAAATCAAAGAAGTACATCAAATCAAGCAGCACATAGAATGTTCCAGATTTCGCTTTCGACGCCTTGCAACCCCGAGATTTATATCTGAAATATAAAAACAAGGAAAATATCATAAAATGGTCAGGTTATTATCAAAGTCCCACATCTAGCTAAAGACCAAAAATCAACAGGATATTTAAGTTGTATGTGAACAGGGTACAATGTCACCGCAGCGCGTAGGTAAAACGATTTAAGATTACACAACCATTTTCCACATGGCAAAGAATAATCAATGGGCGAAAACCGAGGCGGTTTAAAAATGACTAAAAGGTAATGCAATATGGCTATAAAAGAAAAACTTGGAGTATGCAAGAGAAATAGGAAAAACATAAAAAGGCTAAGAATAGAGACTTAATAGAAGAGATGTGACATTTTTTAATACGCTTATTTCATAGACTAGATGCAGCTAAAGAAGTTGGGATAAGCGCGCCCATGTTTCGGGGTACTGATTGTACTAACTATAGCGTCTATGGCACGGAATATTGACTGTGCAGTATGATTCAGTTGTCTACGTGCATCGTACTAACATCCAGGCCATAAATCTGAAGCGTGTTACTTTCATTCATGTTTGTGAGCTTCATGTTGGAGAAAGGAAACACAAACCTATCCGCTATAGAAATTCCAATTGTCTGTAGCCGTTCTCTTGCTGAATGTGGCCCATTTGACAGGGAGGCAACCTACAATTCAGTAAGAAGCTCGTTGAATTATCCCGTAAGATCAGGAGTCAACCAATAGCCGAAAAGTAAACAAACACTTTGTCATGCAACATAGGCAGAGTCTTGAACAAATCATAAATATGAAACAACACAGCGAACTGCGAAGTAACAAACCTGACACAAACGACGGTTTAAAATTTCCAGGACTTTCTCGTGATTCTGAAAAAAAAATCAAAATGGAAAAGTCTAGAAACTTTAAATTGGGATTAAGAATTATCAGAGGTATATTATTTCCGGCTAGTTACATATTATTCTCCCTAATCATTTTATAATCAAAATATTTCTACAAATCAAAGTATATTGAATATTTACAAAACTAACATATAAACTATACATCTATATAGAATTATGGACAAATATGAAAATAAATGTCTATATCAGTAAAAAGAAACAATCACACACACACGCACACGCACACGCACACGCACACACACACACACACGCACACATACACATATGTCGAGCATTGTTGAGTATTGTTAAGCGGAGGGTGGCCCAGAACTCTCGACTTTCACTTAACACCTACTAAATTTCGCAGCAACCTCAACCTTGTGTTCAACTTTCTGGCCTGTGCACATACGTAGAAACTGCATTTTCGAGCATACGCTACAGTCCAGCACCTGGCCAAACACACCCTACAACACTTTAACAACATCTCAAGCAATAGAAATGTCGAGCACTTCTTCTCGAGAATTTTGAAATTGATCAAATTTCTCATTGTCAGTGCAACATCACTCGATATCACTCGACATTACTATACAAGGTAGCCAAATGCTCTCGACATTTGTCGAGTGGAAAGTCAAGAACGTTTGGCTGGGGTTTAAAACTATGCAAATAGATAGAGAGAAAATTTAATGCGCTTTGATATACAGCAAAGTAGTTAAGTCACAACTAAAATCATATAAAAAAAGATGGAGTTCAGCAGTCAGCTAAAATGCTTCCAAATCTTTTGAAACTACACCCAGTCACAGTTAGATCTATACTTTGTCTTCATATTTCAGCAGTAGAAGCTTCATACGACAATGGAACTTCACTCACTTCAGCAAGATCATATAAACCAGCTGCATCTTCAAATCGACCTTTTGATTCTGCATCTCCTGCCACTTGTGAAATTATATTTGATGTAACCAGTTTGAATTTTTCTATACACCCAGGCTAGAAATAAAATCACGTGTTTAAAGTACACAAATAATGAAGTAAAGAAAACTCTTGATATGGTTTGTCAGTTCTTGGTTGATAAATGAATTATTCGATCAACGAGTTGTTTTGTTTGATCAGGATCCATATCTAAGAAAATGGCATGCAACAATACATTTTAGGATGATTACTCATCAGTGCCAAATAAACATGGGGTCTCAAAAATGGGGGGCAGCTTATGTCTAAAAAAGTAATATAAGAGAATCTTAACATCTTAATATAAGAGAGGATGGGACTATAGAGCAGATGAAGGTCCAAACATACAAAATTATTTCAACGATACAGTTTTCATTTAAATCAAAATTATAGAGCTATATCCGTTAAATTTAGACAAAATAACGGCATCTTGTAGAGACGGACAAAATGGCTGTGATCAGGATATTCTTGGCAAGTACACTCTGACTTGGATTCAAAAATACAAAACTTACTAAGCGAGGGGGTACTGAGAAGCAAAGAGGTGGGAAAACCTTTGGAAAGATAATAACTTCCCTCCCCATTTATTTTGCACTGAATAATAGTTCACTCTTAAAAGTACATAACATTTGTATACTATGGCTAATGATGCACTAATGATGCACTGAACAGGTCAGACCAAAACCAAGTCAAATCAAACACAATAACCATTATCAAAATTCAAGAAAAGTTCTTGAGAGCGGCGATTATTAAGACGGTTCTGAATGCTAAAGGGAAACCCGACTGAAATTGCTGGCAACCATTTCATGTTCAATTAAACTAAGGGTTTCATGTGCAACACCTAGAAGGGCTAAAGGTCGTCATTCGAAATATCATGACGGATTAAAATCCATCAGAATACAGTAAGCTCTAATCAAATTTGAAAGACAATAGGTAACCATGATTTGGCAAATATCTTAGATCAACATTCTTGGAAACTTATTCATGCTATTTAATGAAAAGCATCCATATCATAACAAGCTAAAAAAACTAATGATGGCATATAATCAAAGCTAAAAACTCACAAAATATAAAAAAATGGGTATTCAGTGTTGAGGATAAACCGCATAGTATAAAATATTTCAGCGAAAGAGTCTAAATAAAAATATTAACCTTTCTTGAACCATCTTCATTCAATTTTCCAAGCAGCATTTCAAACTATTAGCAAAATAAATTTTAGACTGATTATTTGGTGTATAGAAAAGACAACACAAAAACCTTAAACCAGTGATTTTCCAATGATAATCATACTCAACAAAGCACTCATGGAACAATCATGGAACTGAACGATATTTAATTCCTGTCGATTCGACAACTTCTAGAGAATCAATATCTTTGTACATTTTCCCATAAATACACTTATGACTATCAGGAAGTAGGCCTAACTTCAAAGAAACAAACCTCTCTTGTTTCCAAGACCAATTCACTAACACAACTTGCAAAAACACTCTCATTATTCGGCCCCTTCATGTTTCTGTGGGAAAAAACAGATTCGAACAACAAATTTTCCAGAGAAAATATTGTTGAAGATGTAGTGTATTGTAAATGAGATCGATTAGAAAAGAGTTACTGCTCCAAATAACAATCTACCAAGCCAACAATTTTTCAAGTTCCCTATGCAGCTCTAACAACGTTGTTCTCTGACTTTCAGGGTGCTTGGAACAAGTGAACTAAGGGTATTACAGTTCTAGAAGCACAAATCAGAATACTAGATCATGGTACAGCGACCATGGCCAAAGTTCAGGACTGACAGCAGCAATTACATGCGGCGAACCCACATATGAATTCATTCTATAGCCAATCCTGCGTTAACCTTGTAGTTATGGCAACAAGCAACAAAGAGCACATTGGTTTCGGCAGCAGAGTTCTTTTCATTGCAGGTGTAAACCCTGTTTTTCGCCGAGTCACCATCACCCAATATCCTTGCAGTTTCAAGATATAATTGAAATGTATCTCAATTCGAAAATCAGAACATCGCAAAAGACAATACAAAAGATACTTCAATTAGACTAAATATAATATTCAGCATTTTAACTATTATCTACTTAGTTATATTTTCAAATGCAAATCTTTTCGAACTTGGCTACAAGCCAGGAGCTGGCGAGAGATTCTCGAGGCGTGGAAAATTTTTTCAGGAGCCAGCCCCTTAGCCCTTCCCTGCCCTTTGAATTTGCATACAGTGTGTCACTTTCAAAATATTAAGCAAATCAGCATTTGCTGAAGGGTCACCCTCCTAAAATTAAATGAAATACGAAATATATATGAAATATGAAATATTATGATGAAGATGGCCTAGAAGAAATTAGTCATTTATTTCGATGATCATGACTACCGTAAATGATCGATTAAGCGGCGCTTAATACAGTTCTTAGGTGTCTAGGCGCTGCAGCGCTTAAATTGAATGCGGCGCTTGTATACTTATACCTATCAACAATTGCTGCGCTTATATGATTGCGGCACTTAATCGAGTAGCGGCGCTTAAGCGATCATTTACGGTACTCAATAAAATCCCTCTAATCAAAGCTTACATATTGAAAAGGTAAGGTAATAATAACGTAAGAATTTTCGAGGTAATCAAAATTGCTTTGCCAGGAAATCACCTCTAACAGTTTCGAGTAATTGACAGATCGAAAAAATTTGAGAATACAATTTTGGATGGGGCACGATTCTGATTTCTGAAATCTTTAGGGAGTCCAGCCCCCTCAGCCCCCCTCTCAGCTCCGGGGCTGATTGGCTAGCTTCTTTTAATTCATATATTTAAAAGCTATCTGTGTTAAAGCTTTCGAAATGAAACATAAGATGATGCAACAGTGTAAAAAGCGTAGAAAAAAATGTGAATTACTATGAGAAATAGCAAACCTCAACAAGTAAAAATACTCAAGCGCCTCTCGTGGATCAGTTGTTTGGAATTTCGCTGTATACGTCATGATTAATCTTGCAAAATTCAGTCTTCGCAGTGGTTTTGGATCAGATGGTTTCCTGGAAACTGAGCAAATGAAAGCAATGAAGAAAATAAATGAAGGGTTTCCTTGCAAAGCTGTAAACATATTTGAGCAAAGACTGATACACCGACTCAAATGCATAAATAAAGTTTCACAAATGAAAATGTTCTGACAATTAACGTACAAATCAGTATTCGTTCCAGAAAAAACAGACTATAGTTGCAAGTATGCAAATAGAAGTTACCTAATTAAAAATAGGCCAGGTGTGATGCACAGGCTACAGAAGGCAGATCCGTACATAATAACTCTGATTTATTAACAACTGACACGATAAACTTTAGTAGTTTGGTTTCAGTTCCCTAGAACTTTTCATCCTGAAATTCCAAATTCAGTCTACAGTCAGTCTTCAGTCAAAAACGTACATACATAATGTGTCATGCAGAGTCTGCAGGGATTTATAGTAAGAACCTGCACCCTGAATACTGGGACTATCTCATCGAATAAGACACTTAAAAACTTCATAGGCTCATTTGTCCGGGTTTTTACTGCACCCGAACGATTGATTCTAAGTCTAGCATAGATAAGACTTAGACTTAGACTTAGATAAAAGCACAGCCAGTCATCTAACGCTTGAAATGTCATAAACTCAATTCGTTTCCTAATCATATCAATTGCGCAATAATCAAACCAATACGTTAATAAAAACATTGCCTAACACAACCAATAAAGCCACGAAATAACATATAATAGATAAAATAATATATGTTCTTGTAGGAATGCAAATATCTTTCATAAATAACCTTACGAAGTGAGCTCTACATGCTAATAAACTTGTAAGAAACATGGTCCTAGCAAACTTATGCACATTGAAATTTGATCATCCCTAAACGTAACCAAAGCTCCCACTAATACAACAAAAGAAATTCCTAAACAAGCTACTTATGAAAGCACACGAGAAGATGTTACTAAACTACTACATGTCACAGCTCAGAATATTGTCATAAGATTTGCAACGATGAATCACTTATTGCACTGAATGATGCAAAAACATTCACTGAATGATACACAAACTTACGAAGTTGCGCGTGAATGACATCAGGAGTTAACAAAAGCTTGGCCTCTCGTAAAACCAAACCAAAATGTACAGCGTGACAACGAAGTCTCTCAATTCCTGATAGAAGTTCTATTCCCTAAAATCGATACTCATTCTTATGAATAAAAAGTAGAATAGGCAAGGTGTACAACACTTCAAAGCAATTCAACTGAAATCGGCTAGGACACTACAAATATTGGGAATTATACTACAATAAAAACAAACACATTTTTCAAAATCGATTATTGACCTTCAGCATAGACAAACAGTTTTGACGTTACCATCGTTTCATTTCGACAATCAAATTATAGGAAAGACTCAGAGAAGCAAATTGTCAAATAAATTAAAAAAACATTTTACAGCTAGTAGTTGAAATTGAGCTAAAGGGATTTAAAACTATTCATCAGATATGATTTCTATCAGGTGTTTAGGTATTTCAGGACAAGGAGATTTGGCATTTATATTCCTATTTAGACGGTTGCGAACCAATCGAATAAAGAAAAAAGACATAAAACCTATCTAAGTATAATAACTGAAGAAAGTAAACTAAGAAGAAATAACTGGGTGAAATTAGAAAAGGAGCATCAAAGTTCATTATCTAAACCTTCCTAAAGATTTCACAAAAGTACATATGAGAACTCACAGCCTCAAACTGTGCTGTTAGGAAAAGAACTTGACAATACAGGAAAGGTTGTTGGTATGCCTTGAAATGAGCTGGACCTATGATACAAAGAAATATACCAGCAATCAAATCTTGTTCTTATGAAATTGCTAATCAGATGAGCAATTACAATCATGCCACAAAAGGGAGAAATATAGACTTTCTGATTATTGCACTCAGCGTGTGCGATTCCAAATGCTATGTAGATGGAGGTGAAAAAGCATCGGAACCTAGGAACGCAGTTTCCATAAAGTTTTGGTAAGCACTATTTGCAGAAGGTTTTGCAGAAAAACCTTGAACTGTTGAGACAGATATGAAACTCTAATGACACAGCTCAAGTTAGCCTAGGAGAAAAAAGTCCTTGAGTCTCTTGACTTGGCATTGTCTACTCTAGTGAAATAATAATTAATTAATAGATGAATAAAACAATGGGCAAACAACAGATAAACATATAGATAGAAATTATGTAGGTCCACAGCACTTAGATATTGTGCAAAGATTTTGAGTCATATACGTATGTTCCCAGAAAAGAACAAAAAGTTTCCACATCTGGCCGTAGACATCACACAACGATCAAATTCATACTGGTGTTTCCATCAAGGCATAAATTCAAGATAAGAATCGAGTAACTCCATTAATTATATCGCAACAGAGAAGTATAGTAATGGATGAAAATCATTCAGCAAATTCGAAAAGATGACAATCCAAACAATAAGGCTTTCAGCATGTGCATCCTCAAATGTAAAAGTCCAAAGATCATGTGAATGGAATACAATCAAAGACCACCATACAGAATATATGAAGACGCAAAAAACTTTACCGAATTCATCAAGAAGTAAAGACTGCAAATCTGCTAGACTTATTCTCTCAAGAGCTTTGACCTCGTTCTCATCGAAACCAATTTGCTGAAGCTACAACAAATTATTCGTAGATATACACTGAGGCTAATGGCAATACGTCAAAACATAATACAAGCATCAATTACAAAAAATACTCAATGAGACACCGATCAAGAACACTACATAACTTTGTATAAATAGGGTATCGTATTGCCCTTCCATCCTGAATCTAGATGCGATTTCTTGACCATAGAAAAGCAAAAAGGCCTTTAGCGCCAAAAGTCAAAGTGAGCAATTAGTCTGTTGGGGCTTCCTGAAAAGCCTGCAGAAAACCTGTTGTCCAATGAAACTACCCATAGAGCTGATCCAGGTCTACAGAATCCCTCGCTACGACGATCACTCATGCAAATCAAGGTGATAGCTTTAATCTGACTTTGTGAGGCAGAATTATATAGCTTTATATATATATATATATATATATATATATATATATATATATATATATATATATATATATATATATATATATATATATATACACACACACACACACACACACACACACACACACACACACACACACACACACACACACACACACACACACACACACACACACACACACACACACACACACATACACTCAAATAGCTTCAATCACTAAGAAATTTTTGTTAAAGAAATAAACAGATACTCAAGAAAGGTGATTATACACTTGCCTCACATAAGTATTTCACCACCCTGCTAAAAATGGCGGCAAACAGTAGCCAATGGGCTACTCTGGACAATTTTAATAACATGATTTTGGCCCATCATAGCATTCAATCACCATATTTACAGGAAAAAGTATTCTTCGTTTCCTCAGCTTTGAAGCAGAACTAACTTCTTAGTGTTACTGAGATATTGTGGCAGAAATATTAGGAATTGTGATGAAGGAGTGTCGTTAACACAATAGTGTAGAAACAATAATCTTTTGAAGAAAGAGTGTGTTGTTTCAGTGCCATACAGCCAGAATTTATGAGACCTCATGATAGTAGAAAAGTTTTGATGAATTGGTTCACTCCAGTCAGAATGATATTATTTTAGATCGCGGGACAGTTTCAAGAGAGCGATATGTTGTAATGCAAATGGGCATGTCATTCTGGTAAGCTTCCATTTTCAACGTTTCAACAAGAACATAAGCCTTACATTTGGTCCTAATAACTATGCTTATTATCAAACTTTACATATATACCAAAAAGATTCTCTAGATTAGTCTTATCTTTATTTTATTACATCACCAACTTATTTGAATAGACATTTAGAATTTTCAAGATTAAATCACCCGTAACTGCTTCATTAAGTAAAGCCTTGTTGCTCTAAATGGCAAAAGCCAATTTACCAAACATTCACTTCGAATGCTAGGCCTGAAACACTTTCGCCTTGAAATGCCAGAACATCACGCTTTTATATTCAAAAATGCTTCATACTTCTACAATTTTCCATGTCTATTGTAAACGATTATTCCCAATACTTTTGATAGCAATGCTTCAAAATCTTTCGAATTTTTTCAGAGAAAAACGTCAATATTGTTTCAAAGTCTGTTCTACTTTTAACTTGAAAAACTGACGAATGTTTTCCCGCCTAAACAAAGATTGAAGAAGCCCTCACAGTGAGACAGTTTTGTTACGTAAATTTGCAGACTAGGCCCTTGGCCACTGTTAGCCGCCATGTTTAGCAGGGTGGTGAAATACTTATGTGAGGCAAGTGTACATTGTTCCTATGCTTTGTCACTATATATGCGCTGTATGTAACGGACATGTTATAACTGATGAAGGCTTGTGCCGAAACGTTTTCAAAAGTTGGAGTTTTTTCCTGAGAATATATTTATATATATATTTATATATATAAATATATATATATATATATATATATATATATATATATATATATATATATATATATATATATATATATATATATATATATATATAGAATAACCCACAAATATACTATCCTTTAAGTAAACGTTTCGATCAGAATCTTCATCAGTACTAAACTTACAATGACATTGGGCCTGCTTAAATTACCTACATAACAATGGGGTCACAATTGATATTAGTCAGTGACCCCATTGTTATGTAGGTAATTTAAGCAGGCCCAATGTCATTGTAAGCTTAGTACTGATGAAGATTCTGATCGAAACGTTTACTTAAAGGGTAGTATATTTGTGGGTTATTCTATTTATGTAATTTATATACGTTGTGGATGCGGCTTAGGTTTAGATTGTATATATATATATATATATATATATATATATATATATATATATATATATATATATATATATATATATATATATATATATATATATATATATATATATATATATATGTGTACCCGCATCCGGCTATATATTTCCGATCACCTTTCGGTCGCTATCCGACGTTTCATACTCTGACGAGTGTCGGACATATGTGTATATATATATATATATATATATATATATATATATATATATATATATATATATATATATATACATTCATAGCCATTGTCATTAACATATTCAAACAAATAGAATATATGAAGTTAAATAGAGTAATAGTCTCTATTTATTAGACAAATTTTCATAACAGGTACGTATCGATGTGACTCTTCATCATCTTTATCATCTCTCATGAAGATCCACAACTAAATATATGCAGCTGAAAAGAACACTATTTTATGACAGTTAATCTACATTTGCATACATATGCATATCATAAAGGATTATCAAAACATGTGAAAAACGCACTTTTAGCCAAATGTAATCATCGCTTTTTGAAGCAACTTCAGGGTGATTATCAGTCGTATCACAACAGCCAAGGACGCAGAACACAATCCTGAGAAAAAGGAAGCAGTAAAGAAAATATAAACATATACAATGATAAGAACATAGCTGAGGAAAACATGATGAATTATCAAATAAGGATAATTCTTTGATTGAGAATAATTTATAATAATATTACAAAGTTTCTTCTCAACTTGAAGACTATATTGTCCCAAAAAGACATGCAAAACGTTATGGTTAATTGGAAAACAGTAAGCTTTTTGATCTTGGTGTTGACTCGGTCATCCATGGAAATTGATATTGATATCTTAAAAAATGCCAACGCGATAAAAATCACTGATGATCAGGTTAAAACCAAAGCATGGCCAAGCACTGTTCCATTAGAAACAAAGAGATAAAATGTATGCTACAATAAGCCATACCTTTTAAAGTGGTCTGTACTTGTGCGAATAGATCTCCTATATTGGACGCGATTTTGTCTCTAGACTTGGTGGTAGTCTCCAAAAAAAGATATGGAAGAATAAGAAAAAACCGACCAATGGAATACAGGTAAAGGGAACATGATGTATACGGAACATATTGAATGACATGTGAAATGCCCACCGGAACATAGTGTAATCAAATACAAAATCCCCTTGACCAAACAAGAAAAATATCCGGAAGTTAAGCACATGAAGGGAGATCAGTAAAACTAATTTCAAAAGGCTCTAGTATTAACATCTGTACCTGCACATATCGTTGGTGAAATATTCTTTTAGAATTTCTTTGAATTCAGAATACTGAGGTCTAGAAAAGTAAAAGCCCTATATTCAGGCTCTAATAGAAAGGCATACACCCATGTCATAGAAAGATATATGAGCCTATCACATTTAGAAGCTGGCAATGAATCTCGGACCTAAGATCATTTGGAGCCTACTTCAATGGAAGATTTGGCTCTACTTCACTAACTTACACTCCATAAAAGGAAATCAAACCACAGCGCATACATTGCCAAAGTATATATATTTGCGAGGGGCCTAGGAGACATTTTGCAAAACTTGAAAAGAATAAGACTAGTTAGTTTCCTGAATATCCAAGAAGACTAAGAAGGCGAAGTATCCCTTATTCAAATTGCTCAAAGTTCTACTTTAAAATAAGCTCTAAACCTCTCTGAATTAATTATACATACGGCAGCCCTTCAGCAGCTTGGAGAGTCGCATTTGAATCACCACATCGCAGACAATAATAAATCAGAGCCCAAACAGGAACGCCATCCACCCTGCAATCCTTGGTTTGAGTAGAACATAGAATTCCTTAATACATCAACAATGAACGGGATGAAATATGTATGTATGATATATATATATATATATACAAAGGAAATAAACTGCACTCTATGCTAAAGATAAAGATATTAATCCAATATAACATTCACATGCTAGGGAGTGATTGTTGGAAAGAACTACCTTCCTTGACCAACGATTTAGTAAGGAAAAGAAGACACCCCTCTGTCCCTATCATCTCTCTACTGCTACTACCAGATACCACACCCTTCTGTCCCTATCATCTCTCTACTGCTACTACCAGATACCACACCCTTCTGTCCCTATCATCTCTCTACTGCTACTACCAGATACCACACCCTTCTGTCCCTATCATCTCTCTACTGCTACTACCAGATACCACCACAGTGCTATCTACGCGACGAGCGTTCACCCTGCTACCGCCAGAGGCGTGCAAGATTGTTTCTCCAGCTCCTTGGGTACTCCCTCGTGAACTCTACAATACTTAAACAAAAATAGCGCTAACGATGCATAATGACTTAAAGAGAGAATGCTACATTTGACTTGGTGTTTTGGACACGCTAACCACGGTTTGCATGGATCGAGGTTTGCATGCAAAAGGATTTCGTACAAATTCCTACCTCCAAGCCGGGAGTTGCAGAATGCAATTTGATTTTCAAGAAGCTCTTCACAAGGTTCAATGTTCCGGGGATTCCCCCAAGTCTTGCCTGTTGTGTATTATCATAAACGGTCTTTTCGATGTATTGCAAATACCTTAGAACAAAAAACAGAACATTATCTCTATAAAGTAAAACAAAGCAGACAAACCCTTTGCCTCAGTAATACGAACGGTACCAGATAGTTGCATAGATTATTCCGTGTGTTGGAAAGTGCTTTATATACAGAGGGAAATTAAACTCGATTATCAGCTTCATGTGGTAGGGTGGCAAGTTCCTTGCATTTCCAGGCAGCCATTACTTCCCTTGAGCTAGCAACGCCTATAAATTCGCTGCGATGTGAACAACGATCGGAACATCAAACAAGTAGGTCCAGGCGTACCTTGAGCTATCGATGTACAGCATAGTAAACAAGCGCTCTAGCCACTTGGGCACTAGCCTACTGAATCAACAAACCAAAAAAGCAAATAATCTATTCAGCAAGATTGATGCTGTAATGCAAAGACTCTTATCACAGATGCATGATGATATTAGGCCATGAGAGTGATAGAAACAACTAAGTGTCAAAACAAAATGATGATCGCCTATTTTTCCTCATATTTATCACGGACTAACCGCTTAGATAAATCTATTCTTCCTGTCACAAACACCTAAAAATGTCACAGAACCACTTAGAAACCCGGCAATAAAGTCAATTTCTGATAGAATAATTATATTAACTAATACCTTGAAAAAAGTACGGACAATCGAAATATTATGACAACGTTTTCTTCGGGTGAACCCATCGGAGAAAATATCAGTGTAATGATTTAAATAACCTAAAACTAAACTATCCAGATGCCGATTGAGTGTCAATGGAAAAAGCTTCCACCCATTGGTGCACTAAATGTTTGTGAAGGGGATTGAAATGGACTATGAACTGCAACCTTTAAGGAAAATCCGCGCTTTTATAAATCAAAGTGACAACACACTATAGTATTTTATATGTTGCTTTCCTAGATAATCAGGTAATACTTCCTTTTTGGGTAATCATATTTTCATTTGTACAAACACAACTTGAGTAAACAATAAACAATTTTTATGATAAATCAATCAATGGGGAAAAGCATTGCATTAGACTGATAAAAATATTAAAGATTCACCTTTCTTCCAAAAACATTTTAGCATTTTTGACTAACGCCATCTGCACCTCTTTAGATTGTCTGGAAAGAATAACACGATGGGATCAGTCGCTGTTTGCTAACAAAACTTATCAACAGGTAACAATGTCAATCGTAAAGTGGAAGCTGATAGCTAGTGAGGATGGGAGCCAAAGGAGCAAGCATGCGTTTCAGAATTTTTTCGCATAATATTGACAAATCCAGGTGAAATCATTGATTCACAAAAGTGTTCCATGTCGATTCAAATTGATCTATAATACTTATCAAATTAGAAGGATTCAGTTGAAAGGTACAAATGTCGTAACCTGAATTCTTCGCTAACTAACTAACTAACGAACAACTAACGAAACCGGAGATATGAACCGGAGATATGAACCGGAGATATGAACCGGAGACATGAACCGGAGATATGAACCGGAGATAAGAACCGTAGATATGAACCGGGGCTACCTACGCTGAAACAAATAATCAAATGAAAACTAATACTGCTCACCTAGTGGCTAATGCACTGCGTGTAACTGAAGGCAGATCTGTAATCATGCAGTTGAGAAGATGCCATGTATCTTCAACATTCTTCAATAAAACAAAGCAAAGAATTAAGAAGCGTTGTACGGTGATCAATCGTACTAAAAAATGTGTCTACTTCCGTCAATTCAACTTAGTGCACAGGACCCTTTTCCTAACTGCTCTTTAGTTCCTCGGAATTGGCAGCTAATATTATAATTGTAAAACCAATAAGATGAAAAGGAACAAACAGCCTATCATAAGCACATACTACAATGAAAGTTATTATGATTATGGCCAGGAGTACTTTCATCTTACCATCGGTGAATAACATAAGTTAAAAAAATCACTTATAAAAAAAAAATTCTAAGTATCATTTGCCACTAAGGCAGGGATGGCGTTATCAGTGGTGCTTGCGGGGATATAGCCCTCCACGACTTCACTGAGCCCTAATTGGCACTTAAATTTTTGCAGATTTCTATGCACTGTCGACACTTTCACAACTTGCACTTTCATATTAGTTTACTGCATTGCCATCTCAGTGGGTTTTGGTGAGTTTGAGTCGTCGCTTTTCAAGTCAATCTGAAAGATGTCGTCCGTTAAATTTCTCTCGCTTCGCTCGCTTTCGGCACTTTGGTAGGATTTGACCCCCTCCAAGCATTTCTTCCCTGGCGCCATCCCTGCACCAAGAATCTCATCCTGTCATTTGCGAATAAAGATTCCATACATAGCACTTGAGAATACAAATAGCAATCTATAATTCTGCATTTTCATTGGGTTACAAAATTCCCTGTTTATCACTAGTGTCACTAATCTTACATTATCATTCAAGAAATAACATTACCTTATCATTGGCCTTGCTTGCAACTTGCCGGAATGCTTCCAAATAATTACAAGCTTTCCCTTGTATTAGTAATTCATTACAGATATATACCTAAAAGCAAAAGTATTTGCTAGCATATAAAGCATGCATCTTACAGGTGAATGCATTATTACAAACAATTCCACGTGACAAACATCCAGGTTAAAATAAGAGACTTACTAATAAGGAACTGCAGAAAACGATGATGATCGGTACCCTGAATAACTAAAACACTTTTGAAATATTAGCAACAATTTCTCAATAAAATACCTAAATAGCACATGTTCAAGTGAATCCTATATTGGCAAAATTACCTGTCTAGCATAGGCCATTTCCATCATTGTCATTGGACTTCTTCCTTGGCCAAGTCCAATATCTACTACCTGAAAAATAAAGTTATGTATTAAATGAGAAAAAAGCAAATAAAATCTTATATCTCAAAATAGATGCAACCAGTCAGTCCCCTTATTGCAAAACAACAATATTATTCTAAAACAATTAATGATACAAAAGTGCAGAAATTTGACATAGTTCTTCAAAAAGTTATGAAGTGACTGGCAAAGGAAGTTGAAAAAATACCTCTGCTTCAATTGGAAATACTAATGATTCTCTCCCCCCACTCAGCAGAGAGTTTAATATTTTTTCCTTCTCACTCTCCCAATCATCCATTACACTTTGCCAATAAGTTTTGTCTGCATGTGCAAATGTCTGGAAAAGCAATAAAGATGCATGCACATTTATAATTTCTGTTCACAAAATTACTGAAATATACACAGTAGGCTATTCATTTTGAACAGACTTAAACTGAGAGTCATAAATTAGTTCAAAATTGATTCAGTCTGATGATTAACTGAGCAACAGGAGTAGTGATAAAATGATCATATTGGAGTTCTTCTAAGGTAAATCATTTCTGACTACCTCATACAGAAAGTGATAAGTCTGCTAGCTGTTGATAAACTTTGTAGATAATGTATGAAAAAAAATGAACTTAATTTCTAAAAATCCATTCA
Source organism: Mastigias papua (assembly GCA_964019165.1). Lineage (NCBI taxonomy): Eukaryota > Metazoa > Cnidaria > Scyphozoa > Rhizostomeae > Mastigiidae > Mastigias > Mastigias papua. Next base: position 12,287,213 of record OZ025272.1, read on the forward strand.
ATATTGATATGTGGACAGATTTACAACATAGATGTTGTGACAGATTTGTTGTCTGAATATACTCTAACAGGTTCTCACTTATCTGTCCTTTGATTAGTTGTTCCTCAATAAATTGGTTGCTCTACACTGCATGAATAAACATCATTTGCCTTACCATTCAATAACCACATACCATTTTGAAAATTCTAAAGCAATTCTGGCTGGTCAGGGATATTGACAACGCACAAAGACATCATCCAGTGATCATCAAAACACGGAAGGGCTTGCACGTGACATTTCCAAAACAAACAAACAATAATAGTTACTTTGCATGATGTGCCACTTCCTGTGACAAATTCATTATTTTTTGGAAGAACATTTACAGACTATAATTAACTGGCCCCTGTTTGATTGCTCACATCTGTCCCTCAAAATTCCATGCCATTTTGATTACAGTACTTCCTTGATTATCCACAGCAAGGAAACACAGTAACCAACATGTCAAAGAAAACATCAAGATAAATGAGCATAAGATACAGCTACGTCTAGCCATCTCAGGCAGCTGAGCAGCTGACTGGCTACAACCACATCCATGGTCCTCCAGAAATATTGATAGCTTTTGAACTGTCTCCATCTATTTGAAATTTGGTCTCATATATCTTCTAAAGATACTTCTAAACAACCTGGTGAATACTGAATATGCAGCAAAGTAAAGCTAACTCACGTGCTTTTTACAATTCTCAATAACTGAGAGAATGGCATTTTCTCTTTCATTCTTCAAAAATCCCTAAGACAAATCAATGCAACTGATAATTATCAGGTCTCCTAACAACAGCATTATTGAGTGGTGTTGTAATGAAACTAGAAAATGGCAGAAAAGTAGTATACCAACAGCACTAACATTATCTTCTGCAAACTATTAACTTACTCAACAATGGCCCCAAAAGCATCATGAGACTATCTATGAGGTTGAAAATACATTTTGGTACTAACAAGAAACACCAATAACACCTTTGCCAACAGCACAAAACCAGCAACATGCACACTATTCTATATCCTAAAGTGATGGGTGGAAATTACTACCAGTTATGAGGAAATATGCAAGCATATCATATATAAGACAATTTTTTTGAATATGCTTAAAGCCCTTGGATAGGCTACAATTTCTATAACTTTTTGTATTCAAAGCTGGGAGTACATCCTATCTACAGAGCAAATCATTTCTAAGACAAAATCTAAACCATCCCTTGAAAAGGTGCATGCTTTATTGTCATATATTATAAACTTCATCAAATTCTAAAAGTCAGAATATTTTTTTCTAATTTTTGATGCCTTAAAGTAAGTGAGCAGCATATATACATGGGTGGTTTATGTGTGGGCTTTTGTACTACATTGCAAATATTAATTTGAGGCAATAAAGGCAAAATAATCTAAATACCAATATCTGTATACCTGGATATCTGTGTCGCTTACAGGTTCAATTGGATCAAAACTCTTTGTAGTATTGAGTGTTTCCAATTTCTGGGATAATTTTGGCAATTCTACACCTTTTGAACTTAGCAGCAATGACCTGTTATTGATACAAAAACACTCATTAGTATTTACAAATGATGAGCAGTACATTTATAAATATTGATTATTCTTATTGGAAGATACACACATAGGCACTAAGTCTCTGATTGGATGCTCCTACCTCCTACATATCAAATTGTAGCAACAGATATGCTTAGGCACTTCAAGTCGCACTAGCTAGTGGCCACATACAAGGCAAAATGGGGTGAAGTCAAAACTAGCATTTTCAAGTTGAAACATTTTTCTAGAATGACGAGATAACCTAATGTAGAATGTCTAGGCATTATATATATATATATACATATATATACAGAGCTTTCATGTTCAAACATTATGGGCACGCAATCAAGAAACGAGGGTGAGCAGAGTTGGGGCAAGCAATTACAAGGGTGAGCAGAGTGGAGTGAGTGATTTGGTAAGACAACACAACAAGCTTTCTCTATGCAACACTAAACAAGAACTATGAATTTAGCTTTGATAAGCATGCTGTTATAGCAAAAAGACTCATAATTAAGGACTGTTGTCTGTAATTTTACAAACAAGATAACTTTGGAGAAGGTAGTGAAGAAGTATCCTCATCTTACTAACAAATGAAAAACAACAGTCAGCTCAATGAAAATCAATACCAAAAGTTTCCAATTTGAAAAAGAGTTTCTCAAATGGATTGGCCTAGTACTAAACATTGAATTGACACATTTGATACATTCAGGATATCACTTTAATACCTGAGAAATATATATCACTATATATATATACTACAATTAATATATATATATATATATATATATATATATATATATATATATATATATATATATATATATATATATATATATATATATATATATATATAATGATCTTATATATATATATAGCTTTTAGTGTTATATATATATATATATATATATATATATATATATATATATATATATTATATATATATATATATATATATATATAGCACGGACACATTCTATCTCAATGGAATAGTTTTTGTTGTAAGACCCCTAGGGAGTAATCACTTGCCTTTATATTGTTTGCACCATGTAATATGCTTATTCTGTAACTGAAGATGGTTGTTGAAGCAATCGAAACATGTTTTAAAAATTGAAAGCAAAGGTCGTTTTCCTAAGGTGTATTTCTAATATATTACTGCTGAGAAACTTTGGTAATATATATATATATATATATATATATATATATATATATATATATATATATATATATATATATATATATATATATATATATATATATATATGTTTGTATGTATGTATGTATGTATGTATGTATGTATGTATGTATGTATATATTTATTTATATATATGCATGGATGTATGTATGTAAATATGTATGTATATATAAGTTGAAAATCTTGATTCATGATTGGGTCTGTCTTTCAAGTGTGTCATTGTGGGGTGAGGACATACATCTAAAAATAACTGTAAGGTATAAGATATTGTACAAATTATGTCAAGTGAGGTAATTCTAGCTAACTAAGAAACCAATAATACAAGAGTCACTACTTTCTACCATCCAACGCTATTTCACACTGCTGATTACTACTCATACAGTAAGCTGGTAGAGAAAAAATCCTTCCAAAGAAATACTAACGCTTTTACGTCAGCTCCTTCTGACAGAGATAGTGCAGTTTTTGACCAAAGCCTTTGTCCTGCTTCGGCCAGCTGTGGGAGATTCCTCTCAATTCGGGGAAGATCACCACCAGTATCCATGTCAGCAGTTAGCTGTTCTGCTTTGTGCAGAAGATCACCAAAGAGAGAATCCATTTTGGCCTAGTAGATGTGCCAAGGCACCCTCAACTTTATACGTTAGTACGACAACCTCTACTTGAAGATATTGTCAAACTTAAAAGTTCCTAAAGTGGCCAAACTTGAAATAGTGTGCGGTTCAAGACAAAAAGTTGTTGGTCAACCTCAGTGAACCTTTTCCCGCCGTCAACACTAAAACATGCGGGAACAAGAAAACTAAGACACTACGAAGGAGGGTCGGGTTGAAGACAGGCCGCAGAGGAGCTAAAAAGGAGAGGGCTACAGCAAACAATGACTGGCATTATGTTTCATAATAATTTCACTACAAAATAACTCATATATACAGATGATGATTCTAAACGGTCGATTCCATATACTGATCATTTCTTTCATCGTCTTCTACTTTTTCAGCCAATCCAATGAGAGAGTAACTTGGAACTGAAAGGCTTTTCAGTCGTGATATTCGTCTTCTGGGCTTTGGAGATCCTGGTCTTTGCTTGCTTCCAACCATTCCCTTAACAATTTAGAAATAATTCAAAGATTGGGTAGCTACGAGACAGTTAAGAGATGACAAAGAAGTAACTAACAAAAAGAAACTATTTTAGTCACAGATAAACTTAATAAAAACATTTTGTCTAAATTTGAAGACAAGAACGACAACGAAAAAGACAGCAATTATCGAGAACAAAAAAGTAAAAAATTTTAGTTAAATATAGCAAATCAAATTAAATTAAATCTTCGAAAAATCTAATTTTTATTTCAACAAGAACGGTACGACGAACCCATTCTATGAAAATAAGACAAAATGTATATTGACACGGCAAATGTAGTTCGACAAGATCGAAAAATTGGCGAAACTGGTGTGATTAGACATTGCCCAACAACAGATACCTCAATTCACTCGATCTTTAAAGTACCCAGCAAAGTTAGAAAGGAAATGCTAGACTAAATCTAATGGTTCAAAACTCCATTTTCTTTTAAAGAAGAGCGAACAAAAGTCCAAGAAAGAGGACTTATATCAAATTTTACGGAGTTAATACAAATCTGACAACCCCTAAAGCTCAAAAACATAGACATTTATGTATTATTGCTCAAAAAGGCTTGATATTCAACCTGAACCCTGGATATTTGGCACGATTCAAGAAGTTAGCTCTGAGTTAACAATGGATGATTATTTTCAACATCATATACTCTAATTAAAATTATCCTGTTAAATAAGACTTAATTTATTGAGATATTACATAGTTGCTTCGTCATCAGGCTGCCATTTACAATAAGGACCACAGAATCATGAAATTGTTATTCCATGGCCGAAATGCTTGATTTTAATGGCCAAAGTGCAATTTTCAAAAGTCGCGTGAAAGGATCGTAAAACCATGTAGCTGTCAAGTCAACACGAAAACCATACGAAAGACTGCAAAACCGTGAGAGTTGGCAGGTCTGCCTTATATGACTTTAATTCATAATACATTTTACGTTTTTTATAAATCACATTATAAATCCAATAAAATGCATCTTTTTTACTCTACTTCATTATATTAAAATGTATTTTCTTATATTTATCGCATTAAATTGAATGCAATATAATAGACGCTGTATACAATACAATACAATGTAAGTGACCAGAATAAGCTCCATGACGTCATCTGAAGAGATAATAAAATTATGGTGCAAGAAGCATAAGAAACACCAAAGTTCACAAGGAAAAATAACTAAACACCTACAAGACTTCCATTGTCCATTTTTGCTACTCGGATTCTTCCTTCAACCTCAAAAGAAATGACCAATGCTTATAGCTCAGATGTTCAGAAATTAGGGCATTAAAACCTCAAATACAATGGAAAAGTTGCTAAAGAATCCAATAAGACTTCTTTTTAGCATCACGCCATATATAGAGCTATAATGTAAGTACCTTTGGTAACATTCGACACCTATCCTTTTCAATTATTTCTGAAATTCCTACATCCTCTTGCCTGAAATATGAAAAATGTGCATATTCATCAATATCCTGTAAAAATTTCCAACTGCTATATTTCTCATAAGGGCCGGTCATTAGTTCTTCCAGGAGAGGGAGTGGAAGACATATAGGAGGAGGACAAAAATTCTGCACACTCAGAGGGAGGAGGGATGAAAAACAAAGAGCGCTTTAAAAAAGGAGTATGGAGTTTCTCCTGAAGATCTGGTGTGCAGAAATCTGAAAGGGGGGATGAAAATTCTTATACCAGTCCCTAACGTGGAATATTTGTTGCACCTATTTATAAATTGCAATTTATGCAAGTTATACGTTGGAATAAGTTACATTTTATGCACTTTGCGCTGTTCTTTTGAGATACTGGATGGCTACGAAATCATCACAAGTTTATCTAACTTTGTAAAGAAAGGCCCCATTTTAAAAATCTACTCACATTAATACGCTTTGCCTATGTTTCGATGTACTTTTCTTCAATCCGGATATCACTTTCATGGATTCAAAATGATTCTGAATGATTGTCGGTAGTATTTGACCATTTTCTTCATCAACCTACAAAGCAGAGATTCAAAAGAGAATCAAAACTTTGAAACCCGTCTGAGATCCAAAAATACAAGGGGAATCTAACTCTTTAATCTAGACTGCACAAAGAGCAAAATAGCTCGGAAATAACAGTTTTCTGATAAAACTGATTTGTGTTTATACTGGGAAAGTACAGAGTACATTTGAAATGCTGTATAGGTACTAAAATCTGAATCAGCCTGCACGCTCAGCTGCAATACAATACACTCAAAAACTGTGGAAAATCTAAAACTGCTTATACATAGAGACCTGCTAGCTTCTTCTCAATATCTTGTCTCTTTGTTCACAGGCAAATAGACAGTCAAGAATATTTAGTAATTTCTTTATTATCAATTACTCCATACCAAGCAACCAATTAGGAATTTCGAGTACAACGTGCTAATCCACAAGAAAGGGCAAATTAAACGTTTTCAAGGAGGATACCGTAAATCCTCGAATTAGCCCCCCCCCTCAAATAAGCCGCCCTCAAATAAGCCCCCCTCGAATAAGCCCCCATACTAGAACTTTAAATTCTTAATAAGCCCTCCCCTTGAATAAGCCCCTACCCCTGATGATGATGAAGACTTTCATAAAGACTAATGCTCAAATTTATACTGTTCTTGTAATAGTATGGAGAAAAGGAGCTTTGACTATGAGCTTTTATATGGCATTTGTCAAATAATTTTATAAGCCCCCCTTCGAATAAGCCCCCACCCAAAAAGCATCAAAAATAAATAAACCCCCAGGGGGCTAATTCGAGGATGGCTTTGAACCCTTGATTTTCAGATTGAGAAACTAAAGACATACTTATTACAGGAAGTTTCATGACTTCATAACTTTCAAATCTAATGATGATCATAAGCAGATCTACGTAACAAACACATAGTAAACACATATTGAGGAAAAGAGCAGGGGCTTAGAGCCCCTCGGCCTCTGTAGCTACGAGCTTGCATAAGCATAGCAATAAGAAGGGAGCCTCAATTTTATCTCAAACGGGAGGCAATGGCCAAGAATTATAAAAGTATGTACCATCTATAATAATAAGCAAATAATGAAGATGATCCATGATATGACATAAAATAGGTAAACAAATGTATGATAGACGAATAAAGTCAAAGAAAAGCAAAACTTCCAAGGAACGCTTTCCCCTTCGGAATTGTTACAAGTATGATATCTATGAAGAAATTTGGCAATGTATGATAATGTAAATGACTAGGATATACTGACAAAACTTTCTAAACCAAAGCAAAAATTTCTTTAGTTTAGAGGCAGCATACCTGCAAGCTCTCAGTCATTAGCATTGTTCTCGTTATATCCATTAAGTACCCTAGCCCTACCTTAATATGTGAAAGAAACGTCTGCCTCACTGGGAATGCCTGATAAGATCTATTAGAAAGCAGTCGAGAAGCCTTTACAAGCTGCAAAAAAGCTATTGTTCTACGTTTAGCTTTTGCTCATCGCTCACTCAGCGTACAAAACAATTCCCTTGTACTTGCTAGAATGTCCAAAACAAACGAAAAACACGTGGCTCTTCTCAAGAGATAATGCTGTATAGTGCTGAGCCTGTGGCTATGAACTAAGGCACTTTACCAGCTATAAACAAGGTATTTGTCAAAATGCCCATTAGATTCAGGATAAGGTTCATACTTCTTCAAAAACTTGTAATGGAAAACCCTGGTTTTTGGAGATCATCATCGGCGATAAAGGAATTAGGCACCTAACATCCTTCCAATATTCTAATCCAACATCCAGGAGTACCATGCAGGCCCGTCGGAACGAAATTGATAATGGGGGGGGGCTGTGAATAAAGCAAACTGCACTGGGCTCCGGGAGAATTTTTGTTCGACCACGCCCTTTAGATTGCTGGAAAGCAACCTGGTTATACAAATTGCCATTTTTAATGGACGAATTACTATTTACAGAATTAAGAAAATTTTTGAAATGGAAGTTGTAAATTGGCTAGAATCTATGTATTTGCAGTCATCTACTAACATTACCTGTGGCTGAAAAAGCTAACGGAATACTTTGCAGTCATTGACAGCAAAACTTTCGTGCTGTCTCCGAGCAATGCACGCCAGCAATCAACTTAAGAAATCATAAACACTGCCAAAACAAAATTTAATGATCCTCTTAAAACACGCCCTCCCAGCATCTTCGCATAACATATTCAGTTTTCAAGAGTTCACTTTCTTCGCTCATGCTGTTTAACGTTCCTGATCAAGTATACATTGGTTCTTTGAACATGCAATAAATGATTGAAAGGGATAACTGGCAACTGAACTGGTTAATATTTTTGCGAATATATAGTATGGCTTTGCAATGTTTTCTCGAAAATTTAAAGAGCAAATAGTTGCAAAATATTGGGGGAGCTGAAGCCCCCCCCAGCCCCCCCCCGGTTCCGACGGGCCTGCCGTGCTACAATTTTAAGAGGGGTCCTTCACGTAAACTACTACTATGAGCCACGCCCATGATCACACCCAATACTTCATTCAAACTGTTCAAACTAAAAATACATATGAGGTTATAAAAAGGTTACGCGTAATTTACGTAGGGTACACATATTGCCGTAATAAAGGGCTGATTCATACAGATCAAAAGGACAAAAGCAGTTTAGGTAGATATGTCTTGCTTTATTTTGTAATCGATGATGACAGCTTGCCATTCCCCCCTTTAAAAGCTAACTTTCCCTACTCTGTGGAGTTCTGCCCAAGTTGAAAAATATGGTTATAAGGTTTTGAATCGAAGCAATCCGATAAGGTGAAGGTTGACTTCTTCCTTATTTTGTATTATGCATACAAAAGCATACCAGCTTCTTGCAATTCCGAAGCATATCATAGCCATCTCTGCCGTTAGCCAGGTACGACTTGACACAAACTCTATACTCCTGTAACAAGATATAGCATTTTAAAGAGTATATATATATATAGAATTTATTAATAGCTATTTTGTCGCATTTGACTTTCTATTAGTTTGCTATATCACAGTTCTAGCTCATACGCTCGTCGAAAACATTATTCGGAAAAATGTAAGCCAGAAGGAAGCAGCCAATGTGAATTACACATAATGACACATAGGCGGTGGAGTTGGGGCAGGGGGCCTGTAGCCCCTCCACTATTCTGTACTATATGTGCTTTGGTGCCCGTTTTAGTACCTCTATATCTCTGCAACTTTAATCTGTTCATTTGAACCCCCCTCCAAAATAGATGTGAACAAGAGGGAAGCAGCCAATTTGAATTACACATAATTACACATGGGCGGTGGAGTCGGGGGCAGAAGGGCTGTAGCCCTTCAACTTTCTTATAGCAAATGTACTTTAGTGCTTGTTTTAGTAACCCTATATCTCTGCAACTTTAATCCGTTCATTTGAACCCCCCTCCAAAATTGTTGCTCCGCTGCCCCTGTTGCACAATGCAGGTATGATGCAGTAATATCTAATTCAATTTTTGGTGAAAAATCTTCTTTGACTTCAAATGCGTCAACGTCACAAGACCAGGAGTTTCACCCTTTGAATGATATTGCATAGAACACTGAAAACTACCATTAACAGTTGCTTATGAATTTTCAATGCAATAGCATCAACTCAAGCCCATTTGGGCAGAAGTCTATTTTGTTTAGGCAACTTCATTGGAAAAAGCAATAGGTCTCAATAAAGATAGTCCCAGGTTAATGTGGCTAACCAACAATGGATATGGCAAACCGCCCTTCATACTGACTGCTCTTCTTGTTTATTCGGGCAGACAGTTTGCAGCACAGCCAAATTTTTATGTCCTCCAACACCCAGCCTTAAGATACAATACCTTTGGTGACTTCTACGTCTGAGGTTTTATTCCTTGCACACACTAACTATTTCAAGGCAAATTAGGAATGCAGTTTAGCTCTGAAGTAAATGCAGGGATAGCATTCGATCTACAGTTTCTTGAAAACAAGATATTCATCTTCAATCTTTTGCATTTTGGATAGCTTGGGAAATTAGCTTTGAGTAAATTTTGTAATAACCTTGAAACTTATCTGAAATAAATTTTCTCCTATTCGGATAGGTGATTACTCTAAGGTCATACGTATTTGCATTTCAGTTGAATGGAACTCAGTTTAAATATGTTACGTTCCATCTTTGTATTACTGCTAAGTTGGACTATATACGATGCTAAGATGAATGGCTTTGATATGGTGAAGCCTGCTTGAAGTATTAAAAGAGAATATCAGCAATTTAAACGTATAACAGGCTTTAACAAATTAAAGCTGTTTATTTTAGCATCGTATATAGTTCAACTTAGCTGTAATACAAGGATGGAACATAACGTATTTCAACTGAAATCAATTTGATGCAAATACGTACGGCCAAGAGTAATCACCTGTCCGAATAGGTGAAAGTTTATTTCAGATAAGTTTCAAGGCTATTACAAAATTTACTCAAAGCTAGTTATTCCAGGCCATCCAAATGCAAAATATTTAAGGTGAATCTCTTGTTTTCAAGAAACAGTGAGTTGAATGCTACGCACTTCATTCCTTTTGGTGCCGCTTCAAAAACTCTCTATAGAGTGGCCGGCCGGCCTATCTTGACACCACTCAGCTGGCAGGCACACTCTCAAACACAAGAGTTGTCAAAAGATATCGTCATGAGTCGGGTATTTAAGCTCGCATTACATATGTGGATAAATTCTTGCCACATTTTAATCAGAGAGAGCATCTTATCTCAGCCAATATTAATGAGATTTCTACATAAATAATGATTTTGCACGGTAGGCGATGCTCAATAACAGAAATCTTAATCAGAAAACACTCTAGCTGGTAGACTGGTGACGCTTTTACGATAAATGTATAAGTAATTTCCTTCAGCCTTGCCTATAATAACGGTTAACAACACCCTCCCATTATCAAAGCGCATTTCCAACAACACCTTTCAGCAACAAGGAATACTTACATGCTTCCAATCAACGAGCTCTCCATTAACTTTCACTGAATTCCGTAAGATGCGTTGACCAGGGGGGAGATCGGGGTTAAAGCTGAAGTTGACCCCTGAGACCTACAAATAGAGAGATTTTAACATCAAAATAGTCAATGCCATAAATGATCGATTAAGATAAGATGAGCATTAAGACCTGACACTTTTCCCTTCAGATAATGCAATTTGAACTTTAGATAATGCACTTTGCCGTTTAGATAATATATTAGATTTTACTTTCTGTTACGGAGTTAGTGTTTTAACTGAGGAAAAAACACCCAACCTTTTTATTGAAATAATGGGTCTGCTAGCATCTCTTACCCTTTGGCTCTCTTGCAGATAAAACTCATATCCTAGCCTGCTTCTCTTCAAGGTTCATTGAAAATTAATTTAGACACTGCGGAACCAAAATAACCCTGGTAAATTATTATGCTACGCTCTTCTGACCTTTATTTTGTTCTGACGAACATCATGCAGTAATGTAACAACTTTGTCAATTCTGTCCCTCTTGGTCGTTATGAGTTATTATCATTAAATTATATGCAGACAATTAATCGATCTGTTATAGAAAGTATCATATTGTCAAGTTAAATGTCTTGCATTTACATGTTCATTGAGATGAATGAAGCTTTATACAATCTGTGCTGGAAAAATACGAACAAGTATCAACACCCTCCCCCCTCCCGGCCCTAAGGATATTCTGAAAACTTACCAGCACCTAATTTTCTATGTGTATTATTAACTTTTGATCTAGTCTCAATGGACTGAAGGAAAAAAGCAGGAAAACTACGAACAGGATTGCCTTAAAGAGGAATATCAAACATTCTATGTCACAAAAATGCCCTCTGCTCAGCTTGAGAGTTCTAACCGAATGTGACTGAAATGTCAAATTAACTTGCAATTTTGCAGCTACTTACAGTGAATTATCGAAATATGACTAACTACAGTCGACATAATGCAGATCTGAGGCCATTTGTCCGAATTAATGCAACATATGGCAATGAGGTTTCCACAAAACTACTTAGCATAGCAACCTGGGATTCAAACAGGACACTGTAATATAAAAAGACAGGTGAAAAATCTTGATCTGCCATGAATGGATTTTTTCTCTAGGCAGCGCAATAGATACCTGCTCCATCCCAGTGACTTTGATATTCACAGTCGTCAGAGTCGTTTGTGCATGTTTCCACGAGGTCACTGAAATCGGTGGAGTCTTAAACCATGATTTACACAATCGAAACGATTTTATGGAATCCAGGAGCCAACGTTTCTCTATTACTAGAATTAATGGAGAACATCTCCCCTCTCTAAGGTATAATGTTTGCTTCTATTGTGGAAAGAAAATGCACTCACAGCTGAAGATTTATCAATGATCATACCCTTTCGAACAATAAAAATTATCCCACAGCAATTCAGCGGGTTTCAAAGACAACTGGATTTCATGAACGTTTGTTGTCCATTGCCTTTGTAGGAGGAGATACCTTGCTTTCTCAGTAGGCTTTATAGTGTTTGACAGATGAAGGAAGTTTATTTGTAAACTGTTATGAATTTGAGACCCTTTTCATAATTTTGCCACCCCCTCCCCCCTCCCGCCAAGTAGTAAGGCTCAGTGCAAATGACAACGTTTAACAGTTTTTCTAAAGCTTCTAATTTATGTACTTAAAGTTGCTTCAAAAGAGTTTTCTGGTTGAAGTTCAATTTCCATTTCTTCTTCAATATCTACCATTTAAATTTCGCATGTATCATATCAATGGAATGGGGCATGTAATCGTAGAGACGAGGGAGATACATAGCGAGTATTGGCCTCATCACAGATGCCTCTTCAATGGGACTTCGCAAATACCCCGTCCCCTTTTCATTTGGAGAGACGTTTCTTTCCATACCAGTCTTCGAATTTTTTCTTCAAGCTCTTTTGCAGCCATTCATTTAAGGCCTAAGGGCTGGAAGTGATCCAGTAGGTTTACCCGAACGTTAACCAAAGAGCATCTGTTACTTTCGTTTTGTTTCAAGATCATTCAATATAGGTTGTTTGAGTTAAAGAGCACTGCACAAGCGCAGTATGTGCAAACTTTCGGTGTGACAAATTTTCGGACAACTCTAGACTTCGTACAAATACATTTTCGGACAAATCTTTGTCACACCGTTGGTCACATTGAAAATTTTTGCACGTAATGTAAAACATGAATTATTTTGCGTCCAATCTCCTCTACCTGTAGCACAATATCAGGTCGGCTATGACTTATCTACTGGTCACTTTGAAACCTTAAATGCCACAAGATCTTTGACTTCTCATTCTCTCAACCATTTTCTGGAACCTGATAAAAAAGTTTCTCTCTTCAGTCAATATCAGATCTCCTGCAAAGCTCCCAGTTACTTACTTTCCATCATGCCACCAATTCTTGTACAGGCTCTATGCTTAGAACTTTGGTCTTAAGGGTTAGACGTCCAGTTGCATCTTAGATTCAAATAGAACGCTAGATAAGAAAATTACCATCAGCCTAATAAACTCGCAATCGAAGAGAAATTCATAATACAGAAGAGGGTATAATCTTTCTTCGCCCAGTATACTCCCTCCCCGCTGACTTTTGCGATCATCCGACGATTCCTCGTGATGATCTTCGTCAATTCGAAGACTTTATCTAATTTCAGGTTTAAATCAGACAAAAGATCATGCTAAACATGTGTCGTAAATTTTTTATGACCAGGATTGATTTCCCATTTGAATATTAATGATTTTACCTTCTATCGACATATCATTAACTGAGACCAAAATCGAGCAGTTTCTAGTAGTCTAGGTATATTTCATAAACACCTTCACTTGACCCAAAATGTTTCAGTAAACTGTACTAATAAAATATCTCACCCAAAGGACTATATCCTCATATTGCACATGAGCAACATGGCCTCTCTTTGTGTAGCAGTACCAGTGCTTCTAAGCATCTAATCTTTGCCGTGCGAAATTGCTGAAAGTAGTCATAAGAGCATAGGCTGTTTAGCAGAGATTTATCTACCGTGAAGCTACCACTCGGACAAAACGGGACCAATTTCTGCTGACAATGATCAATCATAACAGATCATCGTCTTCTTCTAGTTTCCTATGTTGGGTGAAGGCTCTGAGGCACATAGCAAAGGGCCCAGCAAAGGAAAATAGAGAAAGACGAAGCAGAGAGGGAGATAAAATGAAGTGTGCCAATTTTAGATCGGAAAGAAGACAAGCTGTGGGATTTCTGTACAGAAGACAGCAGAACGTCCCAAAAATCACACGTTCTTGGGGCGAATAATGATTTTTAGAATAGAGCCCGTGGACTAGGTAGTGAAACTTGGAAAAAGTGTCACCAAGTAAATATTATAGTAGTTGACTCTCTACAACCTAGAACGTAGTAGATAGGAGTGATAGCAAGAAAATTACAGAGCAGCAATTTACCTTGATATTAATTCACTTGCATTTGGATAATTTTATCATCAAATCTATATTGTTCTTTGTTTACACCTGGACACTCTTTATGAATTCTGAGTTCGCCATTTTTCAAAGGTGGTGGTTAGCGGTAATGCGCTCATGCAGGAATTCCTAGTGAAATATAACGACAGCATTTGCTCGATCCTTGATCGACAAATCATCGTTTTGAATGATTTCGGCGTATGTATGTAGGCGGCTATTTCGCTTCTAACCTAATCTTTGGACATTTCATATTTCTCATTTTTGTCAATTAATCTAAAGAAGTAGCTGCTCATAGCATAGATCCTATCTGCAATGCTAAATCCATGCTATAATAGAAAGTGTCTAATAAACACAACAAGAAACTCATTTTATTAATTATAATTTAGAATCCTACTTACACCACTTAACGTTTTGTACAGGTATTTAATTACAAACCTTTTATCTATGATGATACTTGTAGAGCTTGCAGATGGGAGTACTCGCATTCTCCTAACATTTTTGCTTTTCTATTCCAAATTAATAAGAAATTCCTGCCAGAGGATTGACAGCATTCGTTAGCAACATTTCTCCCAAATTCATGCAGAGCACCAAATTAAAGGTTTAAACAAATTAACATTCAAAAGACAAAACATAATTCCCAATAAGATATTTTCACTGGGGAGTCCATGTAAAAGAGGATGCTTTATCCTGAAATATCTGCGCAGCGAGGAGAGTTGGCCAGCCCCTCTCCTCCCAGACTTTATCCCTTACTAGCGGGGCAAATGGTGGACAGGTATATGTCATTTCCACGATTCATAAGCAAAAGGAATTAATCCTAACATTCACCCGTAAACGAGCTCTCCAATCTAGGTCATTCAAAATGCCATTAAATCCCAGCTATTTGTCAAATAATTATATCATTTTACTCGCAAATGAGCCTTTCGTCTTGCAATACTCTGTGGTTTTTTCATTTGTGCTACATTTTCTAACATAGCAGGAAAATTTTCCCAAAAATTGAATGTAACTGTCAAATGAATCTATACGTAAAGTCACAAACTCTTCATCGGATTATTTGCTTTTGAAGGTAGCGCTACACACGGAATTGTATATATGCTCTTAATTGCACATAAAATAAGAGTTTACAACGAAAGATTACCCTAATTTATGATGTTTTCTGCTTTATGAACTGTATACACGACGAAGCGATGACCAGTCATTGTAGATAAGTACAGCCGCATTTAAAGCACAATTGAGAAAGATCATTGTGAATGAGACATAAAACAGAAACCTCGGCAACATGGGGGCCTGTTTGCCTACAAAAAGAGAATAGTACCCTGTCCAGATATCAGCAACAGTCGCAGGAAGATAAGACAGCACTAAGAGGACCATGACAATTAATATAGTTTTATTTACTTTCGAAATGAGTGCGTCTTTAGACACTGTCTTGTCATCTGGTCGGTCTAGGTCGATAGAATTGCCAACATTGGACATCGATCGTCTTTTCAGGTGGCTTTTGACTGTCATATAAACTCTGTAATAGCAAACCTGGATGGCCACAAGGATGATGCCGCGAACTATCATCATCAAGATATTTGGCACTTTGTTGTCGGCCAGTCCAAAGAAGTATGTTGATACTAGCCCGTGACAGCATGACAAAAAGAACGCAGTTGACGCAACAATCTTCATTCTTGATAGCTTGAATGTAGAGTTTGTAAGCAGGCATTTACCCAAGAAGTTCAACTGTAGTTTCACAAACCTCTGCAATGCAATCGCCAGAGTTATGTAAAATGAAAAATGGCCGTTTGTCTGTCCAACGAATACGACAAGTCTCTCAATTAGGCAGTGCCGTTGGTGGCTAAATACTGAAGTAAGTATGATAGTGGCAGGAATTGATACTAGCCCCATCAAGGCATCAGACACAGCCAGTAAAAAGATGAAAAATTTCGATGGCTTCTTCCACTGTCCTAGCATGCCTAAGGAATAACACAGTATAGAGTTAAGCATTACAACTGGTATAACCGTCGAACCGTAGCACAAAGATAACGTGAGATTTTGTTTCTTTGTTAAGTAGATCCTCCAAGCCACAGCAGTGTAGCAATCAGGTCTGTCGATGGACGACATAGCCGAGTAATTTCTAGAGGCATTGAGAGGTATTTGAGTTGCGTTTGTCATGTCTCAATCCTTAGCGGAACGAATTCCTCTCGGCTGAAAGAAGAGCAAACACTAGCTAACTGGAGTGCCATTTGAAGTATGTTTTATAGTTGAGATTCCGCAAAGCAAGCCACCTGTCGGCCTACAGCAATTTAGCCCTTCGTTGGATTTGCGTCGTTGTGGCTATCAATCAAAACATCAAAGCCAGGTGCTCTGATTGAAGTATGCTAGTCTCAATTTTGCTTCCTTGCAGATAAAGAATTAAGCCATCGAATTTTCTATGAGCAGTAATAGGGTCTTCATTAGAATCATCATTATCTTCATCATTATCATTGTCATCATCATCATCATCATCATCATCATTATCATTGTCATCATCATCATCATCATCATCATCATCATCATCATCATCATCATCATCATCATCATCATCATCATCATCATCATCATCATCATCATCATCATCATCATCATCACTATCATCATAATCATCATCATCACCTTCTTCTCGTTAAATCCTTTACGGGGTTTGGAGCTGACCCAGGGGCAGTGGATCGCATAAAAATTTCCTAAAAGAGATTGCTGAGTCCAATCCGCTCCGTTACCCCCAGCAGTTAGTGTAAATTCTTGAATTAGCCGCAGGGGCTTATTTATTTATTATACATTTTGGTTGGGAACTTATCTAAGGGAAGGACTTGTTCAAGGGGGACTTATAAGATTTTACGATACATACCAAATGAAAAGCGTATCTTTAGGACTCTCTTTTTCTATTATATAAAATGGACAAGTTGAATGTAAACATTATTCTATAACAAAGTGCTCATTTTCTTCTATGATGGGAACTTATTCAAGAGGGAACTGGGAAGGGTAATTCGAGGATTTATGTTGTTTGGCAGAACTGCAGCATGAGTTACTGAGCCTGTTATTTATTGATAGGGTCTCTTACTGATCACTATTTTCCTTGCCTTTTTCTTCCTCTGTTTCATTTCTGTACGCCCGCACAAAAAACGGCCTGACCCTTGGTTCAGTGAACCGCCTGCCAATTGGTTTAAAGGAGGTGATTGAGTCGAATACATTCAATCCATTCTGTTACCCCGGTAGTTACTTGGTAGAACTCGAGACTGAGCTTCTGAGTTTGGTTTTCACTGAGGGGGTCTGGTTGGACAGTTTGCTACAGGTCATCAACATCGTCCTATGAAATGCTATCACTTCAAGGGCAGTGTCTCTCTGTACCATCATCTTCATCGTCATCACTATCATTATTATCATCATCATCATCATCATCTTCTTCTTCTTCTTCTTCTTCTCCGCCTTCTTCTTCCAGGGTAATACGGTAGCTTAAATGTTCTTCCTGGAAGTGTCCCCAGGTAACATAAGATACTAGAAAATTTTATCGAGTTGCGTATTATTGTTGATGGTTTTTTGGTTTGCCTTGCCATACTACTCTTGACTATTAACTCAGACACTGCGCGCCAGAGAAAACGTAGGTAGGGCTACTTACAAAAAGGGGGGACTACAAACAATAAATTTGCTTGAGAAGGGTTGAAAAGGTCATTGGCTAGCAAAAAGCGGGGTGGGGAACTGAAGTCCCAGCCACAGCGATGCAGTGCTTGCAGCTTATCAAAAACACTGCACTCCTTCTCCCTTTTATAACCTAGTTTGTCTTTGCAACCATGACCAGCTTGAGCTTCATTGAACTTTGAACACGATCTATTTTGTTTAGGAATGTTTGAGATACTTAAAATGCGAAAACAGTAAGGACATGTGCCTCTTGGTACTCTTTAACAGACCTCTTCATGATTTTACTTTACCTCATGACTGCTGAAGGGTACACGACACTTGCAACAGTTGACTGTCACTGTTTTCTCTCTATGAGCCATCCGTTGATGATGGCAATCCTTCCTTTCATCTTGCACACCCTTCCAAAGTTCTCCCAATCACATCACAATGACTCTCTAGCTGGATTTCTCTTCATGTGTCTTGTGATGTTCTCCATCTCTAGCTTATTATCTCTACGCTTTCTTGCCATTTGCTCCTCCCGTTCTCTTATCTGCCCATTCTTATCTTAATCTTATTCTTCCCCTGTTTCTAGCATATATTTCTACATTATCTGGGTGAAGGCCTGCCTGATGCACTAACGTTCTCCAGTTATGCATGTTGGTATGGTTTCCTGTTCTCCTTCCTTCCCTTCTGTACCAGCCTAAGCATTTACATATGACAGCAATATTCCAAGGCCTTACTACGTAGTCAAAAAGTTCAGAGGATTCCACGATGACCTCTAGAAATTCTAGCTTGATTGATCATCATCATCATTTTATTTATAGTTGGCTATATATAAAAATACGTACTTGCTAAAAGCCTACTTTACAATTTTTTACATTCAAGGACGAATAAAGGCAGTCAGAATGTATTTCATAAGATAAAAAAGTGGAAAAATCGCAATTGACTACCATGTCAACAATCAAAACTGCAACAAGAAATATTACACATTCTACGGCTGCATTTATCATATTTCAAGAACTTGATTTGTCTGCTCCGAGGGTTCTTAATAGTTTTCCAGTGATTGGCAAGATACCCTGCCATTTATTACAAAAGAATGATACAGATTCAAGTTCAATGGTTGTCATTTGCACACCGTTGGAATTGTCATGTCACAGGGCAATGTATGCTGGATGTATGCTTTTCATTTTCCATATCCTCCATAAACAATCGAGGGTCCTTCGAGTTGTATAGTTCATTGTGCAACATCTACTGCAGATTCAGCCAGAGAAAAGCAGCTATCGTGGACTGCATTAAAAGAACGTTTTCTGCTTGTGCAGAGAGCAATTTCTGCGTGAGAATGGCAGATTCCTAATGCAATTAGTGGCCTATGCGGAACACTCATAACAGACAAGCAACTAGGGGACAGCTAGTGGAGGTCTATACCCCAGCCCTTTTCCTCTTTGACTCGAAGGTTATAGATGACATGTTTACGACTGACGAAGTACTACATGAAGGAAAGCCTGCTCTTATTCAACCATTTTTACATTTCCGTCACGAACTTTTGCAAGTTCTTTACGTGGATCGTCTGTTCTCCCCTTTTCGTAAACAGCTCTTCAAATGAGGAGTCATAATTATTCAAAAGCATCGTCAGAGCACGTTTGTACAGAATATCCAAATCTACGGGCAATAAGTCGAGTTTGATAGGAAGAACGAATTATACAGCAATGTTTCCTTTTGTTAATCTATAAAGTGTGCAATCCTAGAGAATGCCCTTATCTTCAATGGTACTTGGATATATAGCTGGCTAACGTGCTCAATGAAGGTCAACTTGGAGTAAATTGTAATGCTTCGGAGTTCTACTGGTTAGGTCATCCGTGCTACTTTTCCGTTGATGTCAATATATAGTTTGTGATTACTGTTCAAAGCAAAAAATACCAACAGAAAAGTTTAGGGTTTGCGAATGCTAAGATCTTCTAGCTGCGGGCTTGATTGAACTGAAAATATCTTAAAGCACTTCAATTTGTTTAGTTTTAGGCAGACAGTATAATCGTGTATGAGCAGCTCTAAACACCTGCTTATGCAGCAAGAATAGTGTAAATACAGCAATATTCAACGCTAATGACATTGGTGCAAGTTGATATTCACTTGTAATGCATCGCTGTACACAGAAGATCTTGAATGGGTGGATCAGCAGGTACAACAAGCTTTAGATCTGAGTGAGCAAGGGGGATCTCCTGGCTTCAGAATAGCGGCTGTGCTTTGAATGCTCGTCTGACCATGCATCTCTTGTGAAGAAATTTCCCAATCTAAGTTAGAAACCCTTTCCAAAGTCGTGTCCTTGCCTGTAGCATATCTGTGACTTAAATGAGCATATAGTGAAACTGTCAATTACCTAAAGGAAATGTGATCTCTTCAAGAAAAAATCCATATGATTCAGTAGAATAATTATTGCTTTTAAGCTCCATTATACTTTGGCTGTTGAGATCAAAGACAAATAGGAAAATTGCTTGTCTGTGAAAAGAGATATTCCAGCCTGGACCTCCTGTATATTGGATGAAAATTTGGCAGTAAACTTTCTCTTGCATCAGCTTGTACTCCTCGAATCTCTCACCGACGATATTCATGCTAGTTCTGTAATTAGAGCATTCAATTCCTCATCGCTCTAAACTTCATACTCTAGCTGAAAAATCCTTTCTGCTTGCTCACTTAATTCCATTTCATTTCAAACCGTTTATACACGTTGGCTCCATGAGCCATATTGGCTGGTTTTCAGGGGGGCAACGCGGTAAAACCTATTTAAGATTTACAATATAAGACTCAGACCATAACAAAGAAAGAGGATAATCTAAGGAATTTTAACATGGAAAAAAGGAAGAAAATAGACTGTTCAGCAGATGTATAATCCAGTTACATTTGAAAGTAGCTACAAAAGGGGCGAATTTGATGTCGTTTTCTAATTTATTCCAAACCGTAAACCAGGTATGCTATCGGTATACCCTTATTCTTACATATCCAATCAGTTGCCAGGTTCAGAACTTACAAGTGATAATGCACACTTGTCTTATTTGGAAAGTTCTCTATTACTCATTTGCGAAGTCAAACTGATTACTTTTGCCAATTGCCAATTTACAAGACTACCTCAAAGAGAAGCCAGAAAATTACTTCTTGATTAAGTAAATTTATTCAAAAATCAACGCACACAAAGTTCTAATATCCTATATCTTTCGTTTCAGAACTTTTCAAAATCGCTTGATCTAATGGAAAGAATGAAACAGCCCAGTGACGTCTCTCCTGAGGTAAAGAAGCGATACTCAAGAAGTTTTGGCAGCTAGAATATCTATTCATTAGCTAAAAACCACCAAGTTAAAACATGAACGCGATATCACCAGGTTGAAATCTATGAATCATCTTGATAAGCTGAGATTGCTCGCAAAAGACTAAAAAACTTGGAGCAAATTTGTAGCAGATGTTTATGATGCTGCTAAAGCGGAAAAAATCGTTTAGATTTTCGATGCGGGAATAGCCATCATATAAATATATGAAGTCACAGAAACATTATCATATGAAAATACTAGAAGAGTACTATATATTTAGACTTTACAGTAATGGATTTCAAACAAATTTGACTATATGCCACAGTAAATCTCAGTCCAGGAATCGAGCTTGCGACTTGTGGTGTTCATACTCCAATACTCTCCCACAAGGATACCGAACGAAAACCTAACAGCAGAAGCATGGCAACAATGATGTTTGTCAGCTGTGATCTTGCGATTCTTCAGGCGTTAAAAGAAAGGGGTTTAAATGATTGATTACAATTCAATGATTCGGTCAAGATTCGATTACGACGACTGTCACTCTTTATGGTTGACGAAGCCAGGGGACCGCTTTCGAATCACTCTAATTACGTAAATATCGAATAAGTTTTCTATCCTACAATGACTGTGCTAAGAGTCAATAATCTAGTATCTTACCTGCAAAAATCTTCCTTCATGTTTTGGGTACTCGCTGACCCCATTTTCTAGAGCTTGTATCAAGGTTTCACCTGAGAGTAGAGAATAAACCTCTCTTAAGTATTGAATTTAGTAAAAAAGAAATAGCTAATTGTCTGGCTAGCAAACTGCATAACTAACAAACTAACAAACTAACTAGCTAACCAACAAACTAACTAACTTACAAATTAACAAACTAACTAACTAACTAACTAATTAACTAATTAACTAACTAACAAACTAACCCCTAAATCCTAACAAAAAAATCGCAAAATAACTAACAAACTAAATGCTTCATCAAAAACATAGAGAACTCAGCGACAAGCAAACAAATAAATAGAGAAATTTACCAACTAATGAGTAAATTTTGTAGGACTTGTTGAACTACAGGAAATAAAGAGGGGATTCAACGATAATGCACTTTGCCTTTGTAACTTTAACCTTCTTTGATGGATTTCGAGGTCTTGTTTTATGTACTACGGTACCCATTTTAGTGTGGTCGTTGCCACATTGCATGATCGTAGAACATGAGAGTATGGCCTAGGGAATTTAAAGTGTGCTCGACTTTTGTCTTATCCAATTTGACCATCATTCTTAACGATAACCTTCCATAACACTTCATGGTGTGCCACATAGAACGTTTAACACCAGTGGGTAATAGCTGCAAGTTGGGAAAGTCACAGGGCAGAGTCACCAAAATCCGTGCAGGGTGTGGCCATAGCTATCATGGCATAGTATGGTGTAAAAATTCTCCTTAAAATAGGCAGTTACATTTTGACAATGATGACTGTCAACTGTACTCTATATGCTGTAATGTACGTGTCAGTGGTGGCACATAGGAGACTCTTTAGTCAAATATACCCAAATAAGCGTACCTGGTACAGCTAAAACTACTAAGGTGTCCAACATTGGTAGGATGGAAATGAGGTCCTTTTAAGAGAAAATGGTTATGAAAATTAGTTAATATAAAACCATTCTTGATGTATGAGCTGGATGTTCTGAAAAATGGCTGCGAAGGAGATATCTTCTAAGTTACATACCAATGATATTGAGATAATTCTCATCCCTAAATGAATGCCTAGACACTAATTCTGTTTAACACTCTACTCGCTACTCATAAATACTGGATGAAATGTGGGATTTTATTTGAAACTTTATGACTATGTGAACTAGTTCGGAATTATGGTGAATAAATATAAGCCCTATAACTACATATCACCATTTAAAATACTTTAACAACTTTTCTAATATTTCAGCAGAATTTTTTGTTTTCGAATTGTATGTTTCGTATATACAGAATTGTATTTTACAAATAAATGGAAAATTTGTGGGAGAGACAAGATCATGTATATTCGGTATCTTACATGGTTCATTATCTTGCATGGATTTTTTGAGATGGCAAACTGCAATCTATTGTGTCTTTATCCCACATCAATGGCTGGTAATGACAGATAGGCAAATTGACGTGACGGAATGTAATAATACAAACCTTTAACTTGAAACCACCAGCAGAATGAATCCGATCTGATCGTAAAGTGCCACCATTCAAGAGTGCAACATCTGTCTGCATGGCCATCCTCATGATATCAGCAATAAAGTTTCCTAGGCGAAAAACCTTCGCAAATCCAGAAATCGATTATAGATCTATTACAGGACTAATTACGAAGTATCAAGAGTAGGCGTGGCGCCAGCCATCACATACAGGTGGGAGACATTGACTGACCGTGCCCTTTGGAACCGCAGATGGAACCGCGCCCTTTGGTACAGCGGACGATACAGCTTGCAACTAAAAGGTTACAAACAGCTATGCGAATGGCAATGATCCAGGGGGTACTCATTACTTCTCTATACCGGGGGGTCCATGTCAGCAATGTCTAGCTGACCCCAAATATTAAGTCACAGTTTAGAGTAACCCCAAATATTGTTCATAAATTGTTCTAAATATTAAAGTGTGGACAATATCTGAATATCATTTGTAATAAGATTATCGTTGTCATATTTATGGTATTAAAACTTTATAATTTGTTTTTCTTCTATAACTTCGAGGTCAATTCTAAGAGCTCAAATATTGAATATTTCTTATGCTGTAATTCTCAAACCCCAAATATTGACTTTTTAAAGTTGTTCTTCCCAGCCCCCACACCTCCTACGCCTGTCAGCAAGTGACTCCACATTCGATCGACTAGATCCGTTCGAACTCGGATGATTTGTTTCAACACCAAGACATATTTTTGTCGAATTCTTTGATCGACGTAAGATTTGTTTAACTTCAGAGTCGCTGTAACACCAAGGTTCCAATGTATCTGCACCTGGATAGTTCCAGGGCTTGGCTATAAAAAATATTGCGGGCTGTGTCTAAAGTTTATCCTAGCATAACGTTGTTTTGGAGATTTTCCTTAAAATAGGCACTGGCTAATGGTAAGGTTAAATAGCCTTTACTCATCATATGAAATGAAAACAATCAAACCAAGATCAATGTGCATTAAAATTTAAGACTGTTAAGAAATTTGAATAAAAATAAGGCCAAATAGTTGTTTGCTAGTTCTTTAAATCTCCATCAGACTTTCTACTCACGGTTTGAGCATACAGTACATATTGGTTACCATACCACTTTTATATGTTTTTTATAAGAAACAACTCTCTCCCTTCAGCCTGTATATTTCTTAATATTTTGTCCAATCCGGCCTTAAATATTTCTTAAATGTTTCTTAAATATTTTTTAAATGTTTATTAGAATGCTTGAAATTTCCTATAATGACTTGGCAACTGTAAAAACGGGAAATACAATCTTTATTTAAAAATAACTTAAAGACGGAAATTGTCTGTATCTTATCTCCAGTTTGATAAATAATTTTCTCGCAAAAATTAGATCTTCCATCTTTACTTTTGAAACTCAGCCTCCCTGTATGTCTTAAATGTTTCTTTAATTTTTGCCTGATTTGAGCCTCATTTTTCTCATATACTTGTTTCTAATGAAACGTGTAATCTGCTATAATTAGGACTATTTCCAGTTTTTCTCCACAATTCACCAATACAATTAGATAGATCGCAAATTATAACTTCCTCTCCTACCTAAATTTGATTCTTGAGTTCTCACAATCGAGAAGCGTCCATCCAAATCGACCTCTATACTTCCTAAATCTATTTCCATTCTATCTTCAATTAGTGCTGCAAAATAATAAAACTGTTTAGACTCTGTTTTACTATCAAGACGCAACATGCAAATTTTTCAGTATTTGTGCATATTACTCAAATATGAAGTTAAATTAAAAAATACGTAAGAGTTAATGACATACTGATAAATTAGAGAAAATTACAGCTATACCTCCCATGCCGGCTTAGAGTTTCTATGGGGCAATCTTAGGACGTCATTATGAAATTTAGAAGTCATCAAATAGTCATTTCATAGTTCTTGGGAACTCTACAGGTTCGTGATCTGGGGCAATCTGCGTCCTATCGGTGACCTAGATAATTCCTCAAAGTTCAAAATTATGTCAACATCCACTAGCAAGGAGAATAATGACTTATTTTGCACTTTTAAACGGGGTTCAACTTATTTTTCTGGCTTAAAGTACCATAATCTGTTATTGAAGAATGGAATGATTTCAATGACGATAGTTCTATCTTCCAAGAATTTTTCAGCAACAATCCTAAAGACATAAGCATAAAGTCAGACATCACGTTCAAAATGCAAGCATTTCAGCTAGTACAACATTACGCAACAAACAATATGAAACTGAAAGATAATTAGCTTTTACAATCTGTTATAGAACCCACCTAAAAAATCCTTCGTAACAGTTTTAATCTCGTTGTTTTCCTCAATAGAACCATCAATGTCAATTTTTTGCGTTTCAATTCGAATTTTGTTTGCGTTATCGTCAAAAACAACTGATATCTTTGACATTGACACGAAGTCTGATCCACTTTTCACTAGCGTTTTTCCGTTTTCCTGCAAAAAATCAGTTTCAATGGCAGAATGGCAGACCGACGTCTTTGAAAAATTCACACTACCTTGATTTTTATCTCAAACCTTAACATCAAGTACTAATTTCTTTATGAAACTTAATTTTCCTCTGAATAACAAAAACATCAACTTCTTCTTCGAAAACGACAACAGGAAATCAATCAATATACATCTATACCTCTCGTAATTCATAATGATGGTCATGACCACCCAGAATTAGGTCTATATCTGCGTCACTGCGAAGGAGCTTTTCATCGTTTGGCATCCGCATGTGAGTTAAAGCAATAATCAAATCGGCGCCCTGAAAATCGAAAACATCATTTCAGTATTGAAGCAAAGCGGTTCAAAATTGCAATTCATACATGTATTTACACTGGAAAATAAACCGCATGTTCTAGCATTGTAGGCCCGTAGTCAGCGTAATCTTTCAGCGGACCACAACCAATCTGATTTTTGGGTATATGCTACAATACTCGCCAAAAGTCCTTGGGAAACTTACAAAAAACTGATATAAAACCCTTCCCCCTATATATTGTCATCATTGCAACATACTCGCACCCCCCATCTCCCTAGAACAATATTGGTTCGTCTGTAGGACACTTGAAGTTGGCATCCACATGAAATTTTCCCTTTATCGAATGTACTTCTCCCAAAAACCAACATTGTTTCAGGGGGAGAGTGGGATGAACGTTCATTGCAGAATACAAAAGTGCCACGTGTCCCCGGGCTTTTGACGACTATTGCAACAAACATAATTGTCTTATCAATAGACAGATGTACCTCTCTTCGAAGCTCTGCTGCTAGCCTCCTTCCAACATCAACAAAGTCATGATACGTCACATCACGTGCATCAACAGTTGCTAATGTAACAAGCCATTCTTCCTCGACCAAACCGATAATCCCAACCTCGAAAAACATAGACAGAGAGTGTACATCAACAAAGATTAAAAATATTTCTGATGATCATTCAAACCAAATAGTAATAGTACAGCAACAAATGCCAAGACACCATCAAATAACAGGTGAAGATTTAAGGGTATGTTCGCACGCTCGAATCCTTCTTTGAGTACCTATGATCCATTACCAGAAAATATGTCGATAGTCAATCAAAACCACATGCAAAAAATATGATGAATAATTTAATAGTAAAGATCTTCGTGAACAACTGAGAGATGGAGAAAGTGCGGTTGTGCCCGTAGAGAAAGTGAAGTTTAAACGCTAGGACTATGGGAACAGTTTAGCTGGTGATTGGTATGCTAAGAAAGCAAAAATAAGTTGAAGAATCTTCAGATAAATAAAACAGTCTATAGAGGTTAGCTAATCTTAGACTCTTCACTCTTCAAGAGTACGACGGATTCGAATTTATTGACAGGCATAATAAAGAAGTGAGTTGCATATTATTTTTGATAAAAGAACCATTTTATAAGCAATCAGCATACCAAAGGATATTACTAAAGACAAAGTACCTAAGGAAATGTTCCATTCTTAATATCGCAAATCCTTGAATTACTACCCTGGGAGCTTATTTATATTTGATACATTTGGGTGGGGCCTATTTGAGGGGAGGGCTCACTCGAGGGACCTATAAAATTACTTGATACATGCTGCATATAAAGCTCGTTGTCTACGCTCCTTTCCTCCGCAATATTAAACCGACAGTGTAAATTTAAGCATTAGTCTTTATCAAAGTCTTCATCATTATATGGGGTGGGGGCTTTTTCGAAGGGGGCTTATTCGAAGGGGAGACATTCGAGGATTTACGGTATGACTACCAAAGCAAATGTCTCAGAATTCGGAAGCCAGTTTCAATTATTGCAGTTAAATTCGCATAATTTACTATGCTTATACTTATGTGTATTCCATGTACAGGTCTCAGACAAGCTCTTAGAAAAGAGCCGGGGATCTCTCTTAGCGCCGCCCTTTTCATCGAAGTCAATCACTTGCTTCCTCTTACTAGAGCCACGTTGCAATTTTAAGAGGTGGGTGTAGTGCCTCAGAATTTCCAGACTCTCTCGACAGTAATAAAGCAAATTTGATTGGCTTTGGTACTTTGTACATGTTGTTTTATAAGAGTCCGCTTCGGGGCCCACTAGGCGATTGCCCTGTATTCCCGTGAGCCAAACCGCGCCTGTGCATGTAGGAAATGTTTTATAGAGCGGCTTCTGTTAGAATTGGCAACGCCTATGAAATCCTGTCTTACCTTTTGACATTTAAAATGCTTTTCTGGCTTTCATACTATTTTCAGGGCACCAAATACGCAGTTAAATGTGATCAAGAGGTCCAAAAATAAGGAGTTTTAAAAAGTAGCTTATTTAATAATGCGCACCTTCTTTCCTTGCCAGTGCAAGGTGATTTTGTCAATTCCTTCAGCTAAACGTTCTTCTGAGATGTTGTCGATTACATTGCTAAGCAACCATGGAATTGCCGTGTCGTTCTTAAATTCAATCAGTTCATCAACTCCAAAGTCTGGCGAAAGTATGAGACTGAATTGATACATGATAAGTACATCAAATGGATTACTTCAAATTTTTCAGCAACATAAAAATACGTTGCTTTAAGCTAATCAATACACCATGCCGTATTTTCTCCGATAAACGTACGGGGAGTTTAGTAAAGTTCATAGATTTTATAATGAGCCCTAATTGGAGACGAAGATTCCTTTTGAGAACTTTGTGCAATTGAAAAACTGTTATTTCTAAGTCCCAGTGAAGAAGCTATTTCTTTATTGGGAAAGGTAATCAAAAGACATCGGTCAGCATATTTTGTTCTTTGCTGTTTCCAAGAAATAAACCCGGATTATTCTCCAGTAAATCGCAGCAACCTGCATTCCTTGCATGATCAACCGGTGATCAAGTAAAGCCACGGGCACGGGTAACACTCTGAGAGAGCTCCTCTTAGGAGGTCTGCTTAATGAAATCGTGATTACAACACAACGACGCCGCAGCTCCTTATGGGAGTATGCAATAATGGTGGCAGGTGGAGGGAGTAGCGGGTCAGGGGTGAAACCCCTGAAAAATTTGTGGAGCTACACCCTGTAATTCAGTGGAAAACGTGTAACAACGAAGGTTTTACAAGGAACAGTTCAAGAATACCACACAAATAAACCCAGCTATGTACAATAAAACGACTGATAGCCAAACGGACTCTAAGCGGCAACACGGCGGCGGCAAAAGCAGCAATAACAACAACAACTCTATAGTGGTAACACGAACGCGATGGAGGCATGATTGAGGCTCCGCAATAGCTTCCGAACAGGCAGGGGTTGTGACCTGTTTAAGTCTTTCTAACGATCTGTTCGAGCTGTTCTATAAGCTTGTTACTGTCTTTTCTTGGCAACTGGGCGTCCATTGGGACTACTGCAGCATACCTGTCACACAAGGGCAGGCCATGGAAAGACACGTGCTGGAAGGAATATATCCTTTTCCAACAGTACTTTGCAACATGACCTACCTTGAGGCAACAGTAACATATAGGGCCCCCATCTTCACATCGCTAAACGCTAGTGCGTTTTGTGAACGGGTTTCCTATTCGCCCCTCCACTACCCGCACTTTGTCTTCCATGGCGGCAATAATTCTCCTGACTACAGTCAGGGCACTTGTCTTGAAGTCTGTAAACGATTGCATTCTCCGGCGGCACGAGCTAGTCACATCTCGGTCACCAATGTAAAGCCGCTCGTGTTTTACTGCGCGAGAGGGTTCGAAGCAACAAAAACAGATAAGTGACTTCACACACCAAATTGAAACTCGGCAACTACAGTGTAAAATACCAACAATGAAACGAATTTTGACACAACTACTTTATACAGTGAGTTTGCTTCTTCAAAACGGCAACGGTAACGACTTTTTACAGCGACTTTTCACAACAATGTCTCTACTGCTCTGCAACCTCAAAACTACACTTAAACTTAAACTTTACTACAGCAACTTTACTACTCAGCGACTGGAACACGACTGACGTTACGAGGCTATTACGAAATTTGACTTTCGTTACGGACGGACAATCGATACTTTGAAGCTCTATAAAAACTGAACTAAAACTTATTTTAAATCAAATTTTTTCTCTATTACTCTTCCTGGCTAGTGCTACAGAAAAAACTTACTTGTTGATTTTTTATGTAAAAAACAAACATTAACAAGTGAAAAAGGGTCCGTTACGGACGGACATAGATAGAATTCGGCGCTCAAAACTTTTGAACTAAAAGATAAATCCTATCTAAATCCGGCTTCAACTACGACAATAAGTTACTTTTCACTTAACTTGATTTTTATAGACACAATTTCATATTTGTTTTGGTTTAAAAGATGCAGGCCTTCCTTTTTTATATTAAGGTTTACTAATGAAGGTGTGCGTTACGGACGGACAAAAATACAACCTAAACAGCAACATATTTTAAATCAAATTTTGATGTAGTCACCTAACTTCTGCACAAAATAGCATTGTTTTTATGTCCTTCCAACTTCGTTCCCTTGAGGGTAGTACCAGAAATTGAGAATATTGTGAATACTCTGATAGTAAATACCGAGCCTTTTCATGATCTAATGCGAACATCCATAAAATAAACTTATTTCATTTAAAAAATTCCAGGCTTTGAGGCTGTCTTTGAACAATATACCGTGAATAAGGTCTACGATAGCAGACTCTAATGTAGTGTTCAACTGTAATTAACGAAAATATTTAGAGCATCCGTCTTTAACAACAACATGATAATGAATAATAGTTTTGGAACTTCACGAAAGTACGTAGGATTAAAGTTGATTTAGTTGAAATGCAATGTACTTCATTTGTAAAAGCATTCATTGTGAAACCACTGATCACAAATGCGGAATTCAAGCCACTCTTCATTTTCTTTATATTTTTGAAGACAACACGGGCATAATACGTTTGAATCAAGTGATAGTGGCAATTCATTGTGTCCACAAACTTCTGGATCATCATCTCTTCTGTACCATTCCTCATGAAATGGAGAATCATCAGCAGTTTGAAAAAACTCCAACTTGCAGGCACCACTTAAATTAAAGGACCTCTTCATTGACCAATAATCCTTCTATGTTTAAATAGCAGCAAACAGTGAAAATTGAAAAACTTTGTTGGCCAAAGTAGGCACTTTGAATCTGGTGCTGGCTTTTGTTGACGTAATTTTCACTATAATCCACTTGAATGAGGACTTTGTTGTTCTTCTGGTTTGCTTTAGGTGAATTGAACTTTGCGTTTTGGATACGTTTAACGTATATATGTCGTTTCAGCGTTCTCAGGTGGTGATTAAAAACATCAATAACGTCATCAATATCTTCCAAAGTTACAGTGATCCTTTGGATTCTCTCATCAACTTTCTTGCACTCTTTGAATACAATTTTATTCTGTTCTTCCTCAAAGAGCTGGTTAGGTTTGAAGGATTGGCATTCTCTGCATGTCGAATTCATGAATTCAGTAGATTCAGAATTGCAAGAAAAAAATTCCACTATGTCATGAGGGTTTGTTGGGACTTGTGATCCATCCGGTAAGCAGGAGTTCAGTCCTATCATGAAATATACTGCATTCTCACAAATCTCACAAAGACACGTTGCATGTTGGATATTTCTATTGTAAATGTATTCTTTGTTTGCTTTGATCAGATCGTATAATTGACGAAATGTAAGCTTGTGAGCAAATCTGTTCAAAAAAGAGTCGGCCCATTGTTCCTCTCCATTGGCTGCTCCATTAGCAATATCTAGCAATTCATTCAAAGTCCAAAGCAAATACTTTTTTGTTTAAACACTTTCTCACCATTACACTTTCCCATATATATTTGGTCGTTCTTGCCTGGTGTCATATATGTTATGTCAGGACGCTCCAAAAACTCTACCAGCCAAGAGCTTTCTTCTTCATTTAATTCTTCCCGTTTCCGTCCCCGGTTCTGCTGTCGTGGCATGATTCCAAGGTTTTACTTTTTTGCCAAACTGGTGACCAAGGCCTTCTGTTTAGAGGGACTCTTCGGCAAAGCCTTTTCTGCTCTTCAAAGGGAGCGCATATAAGTTGATCGTTGGGAGAAGCCTGACGTGGACAACGACGATGAAAAAGATGATAATGGTGTTTCTGCGTAAGATCCAGTGTTGCTAGCCATTAGCATAGCAGCTTTCATTTTCCTTCGATACTCCTGCTTGTATAATCTTTGCTTTGCGAGTCGCATCTGATTCTTAACTGGGTCTGAAAATTTCACTATGGTTCGCATTCGCCGTTTTCTCAACGCATCCTCCACAAGAACACTGGCTTTATTTCTTTCTCGAAACCGTTAGGCTCGTTCAGCACCTGATAAAGGGGCCATATCTTTTTGTGAAAATAGGGAAAGTCACAGGTTTGCAAATACCAAACCTGCAACATGCATTAATTATCACGTTATTCAAAAGTACGAAAACAAACTTTCGATAGAATATTCGAAGGCGAAGAAATGACCACGACATCAACATTGGTGTTCCTCAAGGTTCATACGTTGGACCTCTCCTATTCCTGATATACACTAATGACCTCCCACGAGCCGTAAAAAGTTCAAAGGTGTCCGTGTTTGCTGATGACAAGAGCCTTAGTTACCAGTCCAACAACATCTCTCAGCTAAATGAGGTCATTAACGAAGACCTTAAGCAGGTTGAAAAATGGCTAAATGCTAACAAACTTTCACTTAATATCTTGAAAGCTCACTCTATGCTTATTTCTACAAAACCTAAGCATAAAACTCTAGAAAGGAGCAATGAGTCTGAAGTTAAAGATTCGAGAAAACGAGCTTGAGTCTGTTCAGAAAACTAAATATCTTGGTGTACAAATTGACAACGCCTTAGGTTGGAAGGGGCATTGCAATGGTTCTGCTTTTTTAGCAAACGAAGTCATTGCAATGCATCACACGTTCCATCTCTATAAATCAAGGAGAAATTTATTTTCGGTTCATTTCACATCAGTCACAGAGCAGTTATAACCTGCTGAATAGCCACATAAGATAATTTTGCTGTATTTCAAACTTAAGTATATTCCTACAATTACAGCATTTTATTGATTTTTGCTATAGAGAGAAAAGTGACCAGTGCTTTGATACATTCCAATGCTCCATAGGATTATGCATGTCATTGACTTAATTTTCTTTATGGTTTTTCTGGAAAAGAATTCATATCCCGCAAAAACTCTCCAAAAATTCTTCATACCCTCTCTGTGCCAATACCAAACAATCCTTGTGAACCGCCATGATTTTTAAGTTTTCAAGATTTTTCAAAAATGCTACAAATTCTGTGCTAGCCTCAGACCTTGTAGCCCTGAGGGAATCTGACCCCGGCCCCCCTTTTGGCAGTTCTCAGCGATTTTTAAGCAGTTCAAATTGGAATAGTGATTATATGCGTTTACAACTTCATCTGTATTCTTTGTTGTTAGTTACATATTGATTACGGTTTACTGTGGATACTTCTGAAAATTCGTTACGGACGGACACTTCATAAAATACAATTCTTGCCTAAGCAAGACCAATTAGGCTTAATTAAGTGTACCTGACTAACAATTTAGCCTTTGAAGAGATAGTTCCATAAAAAGAATGCTGATTTGCATCTAGTCTGACTGCTGAAGAAAAACTTGAAGATGTTAGGGTTGTTACGGAAGGACACAGTGCTAGCAAAATAGGTCAAAATTTTTATAGAAAGAGTCGGAAAGGGATTTAAGTTAGTTTTACATTAGTTTCAACTATAATATCTTTGAGTTAGAAATGATTTTTTGCCTATTTGCTAGGCTGTGATTTTAAAAATATAATAAATATCTTTGTCCGTCCGTAACGCAAGTTTCCTCCATGAGACAACTAAATAACCGTGACAATCTTGGTCATTTCACTTAAACAAGCATTTTCAAAGAATTTCTGTACTTTAAACTATTATAAATTCAACAACTATTAAGATTTTTAAGCTACAAAACATTTTCAAATTTTTCCAAAATGCAACGAATTTCGTAATAGCGCCTTACAAACAAGCATACTACGGACACCACATGACAGCACAACCCTATGACATAAACACGATAAAAACACGAAACTAAAGAGATGGTAACAGCAACTCTGAAGATGGCATGATGCAATAACATGAAATGTGGTGACTACGAAAAAGTGGAACCACGGGAACACAGAGACAATATTTTACACAATATAAAGTAACCATAAGAGAAACGATAAAACTAACACCCTAACAAACGCCCTGTTTGAATATAGAGATACATCCTGTCTAAGTAGTAAAAACGGCAGATGAAATCATTGAAATGTTTGTGAGATAACTGAATAGTCCTCTTAGCTACTCTATAAAGATTTTTGCCCGATCAGGTAAAGTGATACAAGACACGTTTTCAGAGCAATGAGATAATGCTAAGCGCTAGGCGAACAAGATCACAGACCCCCCTGACTTTACATGCTTATGAGACTTTTGGACAAGCCTATAGCGTCAGGTTTTGAAAAAACTTCTGATCTTTACCTCCAATAGGCCCTGATGACTCCCCCATTGCTACTTTTTGAAGATGAGTGATCTTCTACACGGAAAAAGAAAATCTACTTTCTTTCTGGATCGATTGCCTCAAGCTTGACATTATACATCAGCAGAAAGGTGGGGGCTGCATCCCCCAGTCCCCCTCCCCGGCTCAGGCGTGCCTGCAACGAAGGTGATTCATCTCTGATAATGCAAACTTAATTAGGAAAGGAAAGACCAGAACTTCAATACTTCATAACTAAAGGTTGAAATCATATAGAAAACGAGGCATTTCGATTCGTTCATAGGCTATATAGTTTAGGCCCATCAATGCCTGTTCCTCTCATAAACAAAAATCGAAAGATCATCATTCGATTGCTTAAAACGTTCGATCTGACGTATATTAATACGGCAAACTGGCATTATTTTAACAAGATCAATTGTGAGTCAGTTTAACACATTCATTCATAAACTATTTTCAAACGATCAGTCTTAAATCAATTTGGCACCTTAATTATCGAAATTTCTTGTAAGCTGTGATCTAGGCTCTATTTCAACGTCAGCTTTTGTGCGATTGGAATGAAGAATGAACGAAATCTACGCCTAAATATTAACGGCATTAGAATACCGGCTACAAGGCAAGTCAAACTCTTTAGGAGTTGAGATTGACAACAAGCAAACATCTGACAAGCATTTCTAAAATTTGTGCCAAAAAGTCAGCAAGAAGACCAGTGCTTTCTCCAGTTTTCTCCATTTTTATGTACATTTACAAGAAAAAGCATTATCTATCTGTAATGTGGTGATTCTATCAACTTTCAATTATTGCCCTTTGATATTGATATTCTGCAGTAAAAGCGCAAATATAAAGGTAAATCGTGCCCATAAAACGTGCATTAATGATCCTCCACAAAGAACACTACTCTTCATTTCAATAGTTACTCGAACGTAGTAACAGTTTTACCATACAAATGAAAAATTTGCAAAAGCTGATGATTGAGATATACAAGGCATTAAATAGCATAAATCAATCTATTGCATGGGGGTTTTATGAAAAAAGTGTGTAACATATGATCTTAGGAAAAAGAGCTTTGCAAAGTCCCAGAAGCAAAGACAACATCACATGAAGTAGAGTCATTATCATTCAGGGGAAGTTTACTATGGAATACCCTTGATAACAGCATAAAACATGAACCATCACTTGTGCACTTTGAAAACAAAACAAAACATAGGACAAGTAAACAGTGCATGCGCAGAATATGCATATAATCAGAACATGGTACCAGTCATTTTTCGTTTTGTCATTTGTGTGTGTGTGTGTGTGTGTGTGTGTGTGTGTGTGTGTGTGTGTGTGTGTGTGTGTGTGTGTGTGTGTGTGTGTGTGTGTGTGTGTGTGTGTGTGCGCGCGTGTGTGTGTCTGTGTGTGTGTGTGTGTGTGTGTGTGTGTGCGCGTGTGTGTGTCTGTGTGTGTGTGTGTGTGTGTGTGTGTGTGTGTGTGTGTGTGTGTGTGTGTGTGTCAATTGATTCAATGACTATCGGCAAACTCAATGCAAAACCAGATGTGTGTGTGTGTGTGTGTCAATTGATTCAATAACTATCGGCAAACTCAATGCAAAACCAGATTAATATGATGTTTAATTGTCAAGCTTTACTGCTAAGGTAAATAATGCATGGTTTTATGTCGAGAACAAAGTGAATATGAATCAGATGAAAGATGCAAGAGAAATGTCCAAAAGTCTTCCCTAGAATTACTTATACTCATCCAGCTAGAGGCTACCAATCTCCAAAGAACGGCAGCTTCGTCATTGGGCAAATTTAGTTTCATTAGCAAACTAAGTAATGACTATTAACTTTCAGGAAGGAAAGGAAATTTCCAACATTTAAGCTAGACGTAATCTAACTCTTGTAGAGGCCATATAGACTTACCAAAATCATGATTCCCGTATAACCCCACATGAACACCAATACTTTTGAAAACTGGGATCATCTGTCGTCCTTTCGTCACAGTGCTCACTAAGGTGATTTAAAAATGCCATTCAGAATATAGCTTATCAATACTTTTTTGTTCTTCATTTACGATATATTCTAATTCCACACTTATGTGGCTAACTTTATACACAACATGTAAACACATGTTCATATATAAGCACAAAAGTATAAGACTAATATAAAGAATAAAGTATATATATATATATATATATATATATATATATATATATATATATATATATATATATATATATATATATATATATATATATATATATATATATATATATATATATATATATATATATATATATATATATACGACTATTAAGTTATATAAATATATATATATATATATATGTGTGTGTGTGTGCGTGTATATATAATATATATCTATATATTAATACATGTCTATAGATAAGCAGAAAAGCATAATAGAATTATTCAAAAATATACTTTCTTTTATCGTAGGCGTATCAGGCGATATCATCTTCAGTACTGAAGAAGAGATCAACCGAAATGTCTACGATAAACGTTCGGAACCGGGACTTTAACATCCTATGTTATGCCTATATACTCAGTTAATGCGGCTATGAATTAGTTTAAATATATATATATATATATATTTATTTATTTATTTATAGGTTTATAGTTTAAGAAGAAAACACTAAGTTTGCATTATGGCTACTCCATACGGTATAGAATATATGCCTATTATGCTCATTTGTGTTTATGCAAACTGAAGAAAAAGAAAATGGGAGAGAGCATTGGATTAGCAATAAGGTATACATGTAAATATATCCACCTGTCGATATGTGCAAAGGATACTTTAATAATCCTACCAGATGTAGAAGGAGATGGTTCGAAATTGATTACGTTTTGTTTTCAACTCTGATGCAGGGTTCTCGTGACTTCTTTTTAAAAAACTCCCTGATTTTTCCAGGTTTTTCAAGCCAAATTTTTCAAAATTCCCTGACTTTCATTCATATTTTTTTCTAAGCTGTTTCTAATGGACCAAGGAAGTGACTTGGAATATGTATCAAAAATGAAGCTAATTGGAAATTGGAAGTCAAATATTTCTGAAAGGAGGCACCAAATTAGAAAAATCACGCAATCATGTTAAAAATCCCCTGATTTTTCCAAGTTTTCCAGAGTCCTAAGAACCCTGTTATAATCTCAAAAGAGCCGGTAATTTGAATCTGTTGGATCGTAATAGCAAAACAGGCACTTACTCAAAGACGGATTCAAGCAATCGCCACTAAATAATATTAATGGATTCTCTGCCGAAGCCTCCTTTACTTTTGTCACAAATCTCGCAGCGCCACCAACAGGTTCTTGCTCACGTGATTCAATGTTATAAACATCATTGAAGTGAATGATTGTGATTTTATCAATGCCGTAATCTTCTATATCAACAGTGCTGTTGTTGTCCAAGCAAGTTACTCCAGAGTCGAATTCATTGAGTTTGTCAAGGAAGGGTGTGTGTTTATGTTCCCCTGCTTGAAGTGGCAAGACATGATTTGGCTTTGATGCGCTTTTGGTAATACTAGAGGATCCACAGCCCATTCTCCTCGCCTTGTGATGAAAGCTTTGACAGAACCTAAAACGAGAAATGCTTATAGTTGTAGGTTCGCACTTGTTTAAAATTTGGATGTGATATTTCCTTAAAATTGCACAAGGGGCGTAGCAGACAAGAAAAGTAGGAAATTTTATAAAAGATATGATGATAAATCTAAATATAATTAAGAATTAATAATCAATTTCTTTCATTTTTAAGACCTACCCTAGGCCATTTAATTTTTGCGTCAACTAAATTTAGCGAAAAAGTAGCTCAGATTTAGCGCAGGTTTGATTTAGCGAATGGGAGCTTAGATTGATTAAGATTAATGCAAAAGTTAGACAAAATTAATTTTAATGGAATTTCAATTTAGCAAGAACATACCCTTTCGTTAAAATCGCTAAAATAGCATGACGCAAAACTTAAACGGCCTGAAATACTTTCAATAGATAGATATGCCGTATATGGGGCCGTTCGTGTAGTACGTACGCAAGAAGGGGTGGGGGGGGAGCAGGGTCAAGCAAAAGCGTACAATTGCGTACAAGGGAGGGAGTTGACACATCAAAGTATGTACGCAAAATAGAAAAATCAATCGCTTAATCTGCATGTATCCTGCAATATTTTTATTTGCAAAAGAACTTCATCTTACCCTCCACCAAAGTTGTGGAAGAGATCTTTTATCAATTCTTTTATAAAATACTATTTGTAATGATCGTTTTACTGTCTCGCAAATGCTTAAAAAAGTCTTTCTCCATGATTTTGGATAGCTAGAAACTTTCCGTTAGAAATGGGGGGATCAGATAACCGAGAGTACGTACGCACGAGGGGAGGGATACACAAAAAGCGTACGTGGGCGTACGAGGGGGAGGGGGCCGAACTTTATCAATTTTGGTGCGTACGCACTAACTGAATGACCCCTTTACAAATCCACACTTTCTCTAATTACAGAACTAACATTTCGATTTACAATTTCACAAATGTGAGTAAAATCCACACCTATTTAAGGCCCTGAGCTTCAGCGAGCAGCTTTGTGAAACCTGGATCAGAAAAAGACCTCAAATAAAATTCTCCCTGGTCTTTGACAATATTCAATTGATTACTCAAACTTTACCATACTGTAGTTATCGAGAGAAATTTTATAAGACAGATTAAGTACGATTGCCTTGAGGCCTCGGGCAAACTGCTAAAACTGGTACTGTTTCAAATGTGTTTTTGTGTACCAGTTTTGACATTTGCTATAGAAATATTGCTACCATTTCCAAATATAACTTCGCCCTGAATTCAAAGCGAATTTCGTCTATCCCTATGTATGACTCAAGTGTGCTCCGCATCTAACGCTTGAAAAAGTAGAACTCGAGGCTATCGAGCTTTAAAGCATTCCTGTATTTTTGGCAATTTAAAAGTCGTAGCGGGAATATTAGGACGAACGTAGCTACAACTGGTAAGGTCTGTAGTTCCTTCAAAAATTTCGTTGCAAATTGTATATTTTAAAGAGCACAATTAAGTTCCAAGATACAATGTTTTATTAATCACGTGCTTACACCTGTCTTGGCAAACGACGCAAATAAAGACAGTATTTTTAGGGAATTTCCACTTGTGGGGAAATCTCTCAAAGGACCACGAAGGCCGGGAGAAACTTTTGAAGACATCCTGCTGACAGATTGGTAGAACGCAGGCAACATACATTTCATGTTCATAGCTAGAACAACCCTAAAACGTACCACCATCTCCTTGAAAGCAAACTTTTGAGTGGGCCTAAACAGCTGGGTAAAATTCTTTGATTTTGCCGGTCACCACCGAGGTAAGATTTGGGCCTACTGAAGACTTTCCCTACTAGTTAGTATGTTAGAAAATGCTCTGAGTGAAGAAAATCTGATTTGAAAATAGTAAACTGCATGCTACTTTCTTTCAAAATGGAAAATTTAATTTCTACTTGTATTTCTTGCAAGGCGATGAGATTGGCAAAGATAGACGAGGTTGACTTAGAAATACAGGGCTTAAAAGAGGAACAGAAGGAATGATAATAGCAGCACAGGAACAAGCAATACGGACTAAAACTACTGAAGCAAAGAATGACAAGACACAAGAAGAAAGTAACTGTAGAATGTGTTGACAGGTGGACAAGATGGTGAACCATATCACCATACCATATCCTTATCATTAGAAAAAGTGGTAATGTGGCCCAAGTAGATTACAAACATCGATATGACTGGGTTGGAAAATGCATTCATTGGGAAGTGTGCCGAAAAAGTGGGATCGAAGTAGTGCCAAGTGATACGAACATCATCTATGTGACTGTTATAGACTGTAGCAGTAGTCGAAACTCATAGAGAATACTTCTATTGACTACTCGATGAGAACTATCGCAGAACGAGCAGTTATTATTATTTGGCATAAATAAATACAGAAGGTATTGCGTAATTATACTGTTCAGGAAGACGTGGGTACTCCTATATAGACAAAGAAACAAAGTTTGCGAAAATCATAGATTTTGCCATCCTTTAGATACGAGAGTAAACTCCAAGGAATAGAGAAGGTGGAAAAGTATCAAGACCTAGCACGTGAGATAAAAAAGTTGAGTGGCATGAGGGCTACAGTCATCCCAATAATCATAGGAGCACTTAGAACTGCACCAAAGAAACTAAAAAAGAGATTAGAAGACATCGGAATAGAAACACAGGTTACTGAGTTGCAGAAAACAGTCATCTTACATTCTGCCAGGATTCTGAGAAAGGCTCTCGAGATTTGAGAAATCTTGTTGATGCCGAAACCCCAAGAACATATTACCACTAACATTTAGTGTGAAACAAAAATGTATATTAAAAATAATATTATATCCTGTTTAAAGTGGGCAACATTCGATAGCCGGGATACACGGCTCTTTACAAAAGGACCCACTGCCAACAGAAGAAAAAAAACGTAAAAGATCTTATAACAAAAGTTGTGGGTAAGTCTTGAATTGTGGAAAACTGTTCATGGAAGTCAATCCATGAGGCAACGAATTCCATATGCTTGCTGTCCATGTGATAAAACGTTTAGCCTTTGACTCTGTACTTCTTTTCTCGATAAATATCTTCTTTCACAGGGCACATCTTGTTGTTCTCGAATGTGTCTCATTCGTTAGCTTTAATCGTTCTTATAGTTCTTGTAGAAATATCAATCTGGATCAGAATTGCAGAATGCTTTTAGATAATACTTATTTCTGTAGTCATAAAAAAGCTTTTCTACAGCAGAGAAAGTTTGATATAGTCTAGGAAACTTGCTCTTTTGAATTGCTCGGTCTAAGGTTAGCATGAGTAAAAGTAAAAATTGTTTTCAGAGAATAAATCTGTCAAATAGCAACATTATCTAACTTACCGAATATGGTTGCAAATGGATCTTTAGGTAAGATCAAGCTGTATTACCAAGTAAAAACATCGTCATTGCTTTGTAGCAAAACAGTGTTCTACGAAAAGCGCAAAAAAGCTAATGAAACCATCTGCAGACTGTACTTTTGAAAAAAACAAATATTTAAATAGGCGAACTAGTGTAATAATCCTCACAACAATTCAAAAGTCACACGTCCACTGTAAACCTGGAACCTTGCCTTTATGAATTAAATTTCAACTGTGCGAAACCTAAGCTTGTCGTGAAAACTAAAAATGTAAGGTCACTTCAAAGCTAAGAATTGTTTGGCAAAGTTCGCTATTTATCTTTCTCAATTTGCAAGTTTAAAACATTGGGATCTTTTTTTATCACAAAGATAAACAACCAGAAGAAGCATAATTTCTTTTTGTGTATAGATAACAATTGTCCTTCGCACGTGCAATAAAAGGCAAGAAATCTCAAGATTGCTTTGTTTACTGTTGTATACATGAGATATAATCTTGAAAAATTAAACTGATTCATCGCAAAGATTAATAATAAAAGCAAGACTCTTGACAATAAAATCAAAGGCTTCTTGTATTTCGCAATGAAATGTATATTTAGGGATAAGATCGGTTTGTACTTTTACACCCAATATATTTTGATAAACTTTTTCGTCCAAGATATTTGATGCATTAAACTAGATGTTAATTTATATTGGCTTTGAAATTTGTGGTGAAGGTTAAGTAATTAAGTCATATAATACACTGGCCTAGCTATTGCAGACAGCATCTACGCAAGGAAGCAGTGCTGGGATGGTCTACATATGGTCTAGTTCAGGTCACTTCAATCCAGAAATCTTTCAATACGTTACAAACGAAAGGACGAATTCCTGTTACTAATAAACGTACTTTTTGAATAAGCTGGCCTTTGACTCACCTAAATCTCTACCTGCTTTTAATCCAGGAGCTAGATTTCTCATGAACAGCTTAACGATAGATGAATACTTCAGAGAAATATGATAAATAGATTGTAGAACGAAGCCAATTATACACAAATAGAAAGCAGGAATATAAACTCCGTTGTAATGTATTTAAAATCCAGGCTGTTATTGTAGATATAATCGCATTATAATTTAGTGTTGATTTGCGGTAGGCTCGCTCCTCTTGGCTCGAATGAAGGACAGCTTTGCAGGCGAAGTTGTAGTTTTCCAGAGGTATTGATTGTAAACAACTGTCAATTTGATAGGCTACTCGTTAACAAAAAAAATGACAAAGTATAATTATGGTCTACTGTAACTTTTATGATGTTAACAATTCAAGAACTGCTATCCTACTCACATTTAAAAGTGCCATCACTCTGTTTGTTTGCACAAGAATTTCAGGCCAAATAGCTAGTTTATGCTAGTAGTGTCTAGTTTTTTGCTTACCACCCATACAGTATGCTTCTCAGCAACACAACCAATGATATTGATAAAATCTGTGCTTCTCGTCACTCAACAAATGTTTGATTCGAAATAAGTGTTGTGCCTTCCTTGATACAAGCCAACTCAAGCGAAGACCACAGGTTTGTTTTGATATTTTCTATATCCTATATTTTCTCCAGTTGGTGTGATGAGCTCAGGCCTTCTGCT
Source organism: Mastigias papua (assembly GCA_964019165.1). NCBI lineage: Eukaryota > Metazoa > Cnidaria > Scyphozoa > Rhizostomeae > Mastigiidae > Mastigias > Mastigias papua. Next base: position 12,329,985 of record OZ025272.1, read on the forward strand.
TCACTCAGTCTCAGAGTTTCAACTTATACGGGACATTTCTAAAATAGTATCCATCGTGATAACCCTGGACCGAGGCTGTTGAAGATGCAGAGGCCAGGATATTTTGAAAGAGAACCAACACAACACATGTATCAAACGCTTTAATTCCATGATAAGAGACAAAAAGAAGTCTTAAACAGTACAGAGACAGTACTTTCGATAAGGTTCTCGTGCAATATTGCTTAGAAAAATAGCAGTTTAGAGAGCTGAACTGATAAAGACGCAAAAATGGGTCAAGACAACGACACACAGATTACGTGAGATAACTAAGCAAAGCGGGTGCTGCAAAAGGGCATTCCACGCCACAATGCAAGTAGTGGCGGAAAAACTTTGACAATAAATGCTCCATAAATACCTCGCCTTCCACAGATACTGAATTCCTATAGAGCGGAAAACAAACTAATATCAACCCCCATTTACCGTATCTGCCTGAAAGATGAGAAAGGCAAAGGATACCCTCCCGTTGGGAAGGACTTGAAAAATGGAGCACGTATCCCGCGCCATCGCTATCCTGGAGTGGGTGTTTCCTCACTACATCTGTTCCTTCAATGTTTCCACCACGTACCTCTTCACTGCTGGGTGTGCATAGTGATCAGCTAAACAGATATGGTGGACGAGGTGCTTCAGCCGCTCGAATAACTGCTTACCACCTTCAAGACGAATACTTCCAACAAAAGTTTATTTTAGCCATTTTAAACTCTCTGCTATTTGAACCTGTAATTCATCATACAATAGCATGATACCTACATTGAATTAAATTGCCAATACCTCGCAATTTACAAAAACAACCAAATTGCATTGCCGAGAGCTTTTACAGATATGGTGAAAAATGGGCACAAGACATACTACAACTCTCATATACAATCAATTAATTAATAAATAAATCAATCAACCGCACAACTCGTACAAACTTGCATACTATCTAACGGATACAAACCACAATTGAAAAGTCTGGAAAACCTACAACTCTGCATTGGATCACTTTGCAATCAAAATCTATTGAAAAGATTGCATATACAGAATATAACTCGCATGTGAAGGAAAACCATGTGTACTGGGCTAGAAGCGAGTTTTGAGTAATAATATACCAATACTTATTCTGTCAATGAAAACAAATCTGACAAGATATTCTCATCCCCACAATATGAACTACTCGTACTCAATGCAGTTCAAGGCTTATTGCATTCTTATGCGAAATTCACGAATCGTCCTCCTAGCAACAAAGTCTGTAAGATGATACAAATGTCTCTATCAAATATTCTCAAATTCTTGAGGTATCACGACCAACAGTTGCCGATTTAAACCAATCTCCAAGGACCAAGGCTTTCATTCTGATCCCCACGCATTCACTGGTGTATGAAGCTCTCCACAACCACATGGTGGCTAGGCCTTTGAAGACGCCTATACCTGGCATTTGAAGCACGGCACGGTTACTACCAATGTAAGCAAACGATCCTAAATGGTTGTAGACAAACGGTTTGATCTTATCAGATATCCCTTCGATGCCGTACAGACTATCTGGGTGTTTTGAGAACAGCTTACCAAGGTATTTGCCTTGCTGAGCAGCAACTTGGGCCGTTGCCGGTAGTGATTTCAATTCTTTATCGACCAGCGTCAGAAAGTGTTGAAACTCTTCGACAGAGAGACTTTGATCCTTGTCCAAGTCAGCTGCAGCAAATGCCCTGCAGAATAAGAAAACGGGCTTAACTGAAAGTGCTTTGGAAATGTCAGAAAAAGTCAACTGTCCGTTGAAATGTCTTTAAGAAAACAATGCAGTAAAGAGAACTAGCCTCAAATCAAAAAACAAACTTTCATAGTGGGGGCTGAGGATTGATGATTGTTTGTGAAAACTATAATGAAACACAAAACTTGTGGTTTGTAATACAGGTTAATGATAAAATGCCTTAAAAGTTATGATGAATAAATAATAAACAAAAGTATCAGATCATGGCAATCAACACAAATATAGTTAGCAAAAAAAGATTGTCATTCATTTTATTTCATAAGATTTGAGCAGGTTAATAGGTTTTAAATAGAATGGCTTTCAAGCCAACCAGTACAAAAAGATAAATTAGATTAGAATTAAATTGAAAAGCCTTAGCAATAAACGAAATAAACATACCTAGTTTACAATAAAATAAAATAGAATAAAATAAGAAATCTATGAAAAAGAATGTGAAATTGAAATAAGATTTCCTTTTATAGGTGATCCTTAAAGAGTCGGAGAGGATTCCAATTTTGTCTCTTTTACTAGACTGTTCCAGAGTTCTACTCTGCGATAAGAAAACGGTTTTTGGCGATTGGTCAACTTTAATATTGGTAGTCCAAGATCAGTTTCTGATGAGTGCAGAAACTTTCCCTATCATCTGAACATTTTAGAGTTGGACTCACAAAAATTGGGTTAATGATTCAATAAAAGCTAGTTTCATTGATATCAGCATTGAAATACGTTTGACGAATCAACTATATCCAATTGATGGGGCTACGAAGACCCCCCAGAGTGGGCAGTGTTCTGTCAAAAGCTGATCCAGTGCAAATTGTGATGGAGCTTTGATGGCTCCCCTAAGCAAACCTGGAGTAGAGAGGACGAGGGGGGGGCAACGGTTTGAAAGCATGACCCGATGGCTCCATGGTAGATCACTCGATGTACAAAGTTGAGTATCGTGAATTCAAATGCCGCTCGGGTCAGTCATTTCTGCACAGTTATGCACACTTTCACTATACATACAACCTACGTGAATTGAATGCAAGGGGCTGCTGGAGCACAAACAAGGCCTCAAAAGCGCAAATCAAAAGGTCGTACATAAAACGTGACGTGCTCCAACTATTTCTAGAAATAACACACTCATTTAACCATCCCAACTTTAACCCTGCTTCACGGAGCAAGTCATATTTGTACTCACTGTGCCCTTGATTCGTCATAGGCTTTTGCAAAGTGAGAACTGACTTGTGGGAACTCTTCTTTAGCTTTGTCCATTATCGCTACGAAACAAGATTAAAATTCTTACATGTGCTAGGGCAAGATAAACGAAATTTCGACTTTTTAATATCTTTACAACAGATAAGGTTGATGAGTCTCTCATTTATAAGAAAATTCATAAACAAGTACAGTAGTTGATGGAATCGTTTTCTTCTAGGTGATGTCACGTTTAATTGACATGTTGTTAACAGTTCTTAGCTTCTTTTTTGACTTTACCCTTCGAAAAGAAGCTATAAATAAATGTCAGTCAAACATGATATCGTATGAAAAACATTACTCCAGCAAATAGTCCTTCAAACCATCTCCATCCCTATGAAATATGAAAAGATCCACCCGTACGACAAGCCAATGGTCCATTCTCTTTACTCTGCTTCAAAATCAAACGAAAACAAAATCTCATAGCTTTGATTCTACTTTTAATAGGTCTATCAATTTATTTGTAGGCATAACTTGCGAGATAGTTATAAATGTTTTATAACTATCTCGCAAGTTATGCCTACAGATCAATTGATAGACCTATGTTTCAGATCCTCACCACATACAATAACCATTGTTCTTCTATCTAGTATCAATGGTTGTACGTTACGTGCAACATATCTAATATAGAAATATGATGATAACGATGATGATAATAATGATGATGATGCACAGAGCGACACTGCCCTTAAGTTGATAGCGATTCATTTCGCGGAGATTCAGAAGTGGGGAAGGTGTTGACGACCTGTGGCAAACTGTCCAACTAGGCCCCGTCAGTGAAAGTGGGACGTAACGGAAGAACGACGACAACGACGATCACGACGACGACGACGATGGCGGTGATGAGATTCACATTTAGGGCAGATGTTGATGACCTGTGGCAAACTATCCAACCAGTTCCCTTCAGGGAAAATCAGGCTCAGCAGCTCAGGCTGCAGCTCAGCCAATTAAATGTTGGATATCATAGTAGACTTTGTGTAGCCCACTCACTTCCTCTTAAAAATAATGCATAGTTGCCAAGTCTCCCACAGTCCACTGGAGACTCCAGCATTTCAATACACTACCGTTCAAAAAGTATTGGGACGATTCGATAAAAGAATGATCGCGTCGACTTTGCTTCTATGACCGCGTCGTCGTTGTATGTGGCGACGTTAAGTTATTGTGATTAATTTTTGTTATCAATGAGGGCTTTTTTCTTATGCAGCTTTGAAAGCTATATTTTTTAATGATGTTTCTTGCTGTGTTTTTTGCTAATGCTTCAAAAGTTAGACTTTTTTGCACGCCAACACAATGTTTTGTACAGGTTCAAACCTACTATATCGCAGCACTCTCAATAAAGACCTTTCATGTCTTGGCGTCTTGATCTTCTTTGGTCTACCAACCCTTGGCAGATTTTTTACGGTTCTGAATTCAAAGAGCTTTTGCAAACAGCGAGAGCTGCATTCTTTGAGCAGCCAACAGCTGTTGCAATTTCTTGACAGCTTTTACCATTATTTTTGTAAAAATAATTTCCAAATGCTTCTCGTATGATATTTCATGACGTTTGATAAATGCCATTTTCATATGTTTCTGGCCTAGAAAACTTTTTCGCTTAATCTTTTTCGAATACTGTGGTGCAACTGAAAAGCTTTGAAACTTTCATGGTAATAATCTGTTGTCCTATTTGATAAGAGAGGATCAAATGAATGTTTTTCAAAGCCTTTAACGTAAACCTCCTTCGAAACTTCGAATTGTCCCAACACTTTTTGAGCGGTAGTGTATTACCCCCAGCTGATCTCCAGCACTGGCAAAGTGTTTTAACATATCCAGCATTTATTACATTTTGAGAAAACATCCAAAAATTCTCTACCTGAAAATACACTGAAACTTTCCGCACTATCCGTTCATCATCAATCCCCTTTGCAAGATGAATCATTCTTAGAACCATTGCTTTTATGGTTCTGATGTATTATGTTGTTTTTTTTAGATATTACTAGGTACCAATGGTTTCCTTAATAGTTGTACATCAGTGGTGGTGTCATTTCCAACCCCACCCTCTTAGCTCTGTCACATGGACATGCCCATTTTTCCAGCATTTTGGCAACCAAAGCTTGGCAACTATGTAATGGGCAGGCAGCTACTGACCTCAGAGTCAGCCCAGGCGCCATATGGGGTTAAAAAGGAGGAAAAAGACCAAGTGCAAAATGATGAGGTATCCTAGGTCCATGGAAAGGAGAAATAACCATCACACTTCTACACAGTAGTAAGTGAGCAATTACAACTCAAGTCACCTTGATAACAGCCTATTCAATTACCTTCAAATTCATCCCGACTCAAAGCACCATCTTTGTTCTTGTCAGCCAGTTTGAAGAGGTGGTGAACTTCATCAGAAATTCTATGCAGCTCAATGGTAGCACAGTCTCCCATTGCAAAAACACCTTTGGTATTTGGTACATGCAAATGATCATCCGTTAGAATGGCATTTCTAGATTATGCAAAAATGTACTTGCTGTAGAGACAGGTTTATGATTTGACAGCATCAAATATAAATATGAAATTAGTTATTAAGCAAAATATTGCATGATAATTAATAATTAATGTTATTAATATTGAGAAAGTTTGGAAACATGACACTGCTAGAAGCACATATTACATGTGTCAATTGGTGTTACAATAACAGACAAAATATCTCCTAACATGCTGTAAAGGTCTAGTATAACCAAGAAAACTTGACCACAAAAGTAGAAATATAGCAAATAGAGACCATTGCTGATAACAAAATATTATGCCAAATGACCAATCATGGCACCATACTTATCTACTTATCTTTTTCTATTAGTCCTACCTTGGTACGCCATTAACAATTAGCGGTGTTTCCTAAAATCCTTGAAGCACAATGGCAGGAAAATTGGATTCCGCCGTAATACCTGATATACTTTATAGCCAGGGTTTCTAAACAAAATTAGTATTAATATCTAACTATTGGCATCAAATGTGAAATGCAATCGAGTATTTGTATGTAGCTTTGTAGTGTTAGTTGTAGTTAGGTATATGTTCAATCCCAGGGGGTAGTCATGGTATTTTGCTCCCCCTGGGTTACATCTTTGTATTGTAGTCCGGTAGTTGATAGTGTCAAAGTACCTTGTTATTGATTTTATATTTGATAAGAAAAAAACAAAATATTTCAATATATATCAAAAAGTGATGATAACAAAACAATGTCAAAGCCTGGTGCATTTTACTGAACATACTGAAAACATACAGAAATCTGTTTGGAACTGTTGTAGGGGTAAAATTGTACCTTTAATTTTACTCCCACAACAGTTGCTTTAATTACATTTTTACATTGGGGCAAAAAAGGTAATTAAGACAATTCAATTTGATACCTACATCTAAAATTTGCAACTATGCATTCAATTTGTAAACTATTATTGAATAAAGCAAATGGTAAATAAAAAGATGAAAGAAATAACGGCAATATGGCTTGATATGTACCTATTAGTTTGACCCTCCAATTTGGTAATGATTGATGCTGTAAGAGGCCTTGGTGCAATACCAGCAGCCCAGACACACATACCAAAAGGAATCTGCTTTGTCTCATTGGTAACTGCATCCACTGTGTGCAAAATTGTCTCCCCAACTTCTGTGACAAACGTGTTTGTCAAACAGTTGACCTTGTCTTTGTTGAAACGACTTTCAACATAATTGCTGATCTAGTAACAAAAGCATTAAAAATGAATGAATGCAATGCAGTGTGGTGCTATGCAAATAAGAAGTAAACATATCAATCAACTAAACAGTTCTGGGATTGTATTCACATACATATATAGAGGCAGATACCTGGCAATGTTCAAAGAAGAGTTGTAGCTCAAAAGGTTCAAAAAGCTTCACTCATCTTCACAAAAATGCTGTGGATAAAATACTCACTACATCTTTTTGAGGGAGAGAAAAAAGCTTGGAACTTCTAAAGATGCAAAAGCACAGAGGTTCCTATTGCTTGTTTCGGAATGCCTGGAAGACATGCTTACAGAAATACAAACAAAAAAGAGCATAAAATACAGGCTGCATTGTTCTTCAGGCTGCATATGAAACTAAACAACTGGATTAATTTAGCTGCCTACCCATATGATATGAGACACTAAATACTAATTATTCTTCCTTTGTGATTATCTTTATGATCTTATACTTTCATACATGTGAACATTCTCATGCAAGGCCAAGGAAGCTTAACTATCTACAAGTTGGTATGTAGAAACAAACAAATTCAAAGTGCAAAAAATTCAAAACTTATGAATCTATAAATAGAATATTTTCTACCAGAACTGAGAATGCCCTTGAGATTAGTTATAAGACAGCCTGTCAGTCTGTCATTGAATTAATGTGGGTGGGCACTCTTTAGAGTAACTAAAGATACATGCATATTGAGGGAATGTTGGCATGTTTGTACTTACCTCTTCATCATATGTAGAGAGTATTTTATTATATCCATCAACAAGAGTGATTTGTATTTTATCATGTAATTCTGGATACAATCTATCCAAATCATGCCTTACGAAATCTGACAATTCTGCAGCAAATTCAACACCTGAAGCATAAAACATAAATTAAAGCAATAGGGTAACCAGATGGTGAAAACTGAAACCTTTGCCTTTCACCGTCCCACCTTTCCCAAAGTATAATAGTAAGCTTTACCTTAAACACTCAAATAGAACAATGAGAACAAAGCAATTGGCAGATAAAATGCATTGTCAAATTACCTGTAGGGCCACCACCAACAACAACAAAGTGCAATAACTGCTTGAGTTCCTCTTCACTTTTTCCTGGGTATGATGCAATTTCCAGACAATTAATGATGTTTCTTCTGATCATTTGGGCATCAGTGATCTCTTTCAATGCATGGGTGTGCTCCTCAACTCCTTTAATGCCATATGTGCTTGTCTCTGCACCAACAGCAATCACAAGAGCATCATAATCAACAGTAAAAGTTGATTTCTCAGCTATATAATGCAAGAAGAATAGTTACAATATTATCATCATCACCTTAATCATCATCACAATCAGCACAACATAGCCTTTTCCTAAAATAGAATATGTGCATTTGAAAAGAATTCTATGTTCTCAATGTTTCTGTCATAACAAGTAACAAATATGTTCAACTCAATACTGGTAACATTTCAGAATCCATTCTATTCATCTATCCCCTATTCATCTAATATACTAGATTTCTATTTGAAAATTTAAACATTTGGTGGAAAGGGATTTAGGAGGGATTATTGTTCAGGCAAGGACCATTACAAAATCTTAGTAGGTTGGTGTCCACACCAATCAGCCAAGTGCACACCAAAGATGCAATTTTGGTAAGATTGCACACTGTGCACATAGACTTTTCATGCTGGAAAGCAACGGTCTTGGGCAAAAGTACCCTACTTTCCATTTGGGCATAATAATGTGATATTTAAAACAATCCATGATTGCCATAATACTCCTTGAAACAAATTCATTCTGATTTTCTAGCTGACATAAACCTTGCAGTACTATGAGAAATGGTAAGTGAAGTGATTCCATCATTTCATCCAGTGCCATCCTCTACATCACTTTATATTAGTCTACATTGCACATCTGCATATAGCAAGCTAGATTTATGTAAAATCAAGCATAACACTGCCAAATAAAGTGGGGGCTATACATAAAATGTTGGGCCTACAATTTCCTGCTGGAAAATAAAGGTCTTGGGTAAATGTACCCTACTTTCCATTGGTACATTTACATTGTACCAGAAATAATAATGTGATGTTTAAAAGAATTCATTAGTGCCACCAATTAATTTATTCTGACCTTTCTAGTCTACAATTAACCTTGAATTTTCAAACATTTTCATGAGAAATGGCAGGTAAACTGACTCCATCCTTACAGCCAGTACCATCCTCTACATCAATATAGATTAGTTTACTGCGTACATCTGCATATATAGTAAGCTAGATTTATGTAAAATAAGTTGACAAAAAACAGGCAATACACTTAGCACTGCCTCATTCTCTAGGGCTAACATTTAACAGGTTACGTGAGCAAGGGTCCTTCATTTCTTTCTAATAAAGGATGGACCCCCCCGGAATAAAAAATCCTTAGTGTCCTCCTGTCTTCTCATACCTTCATCTTCCTTTATGCATACAATCTTGTTGTTCTCAAAATCTACATCTGTGCATTCTGCTTCGTAGAAGTGAGCGTTTGATTTGTGCTTCTTTCCAAGTATTTTTCGAATTGGCTCACATATTGTTCTTGCTTCAATGGTTCCAACAGTAACACTCGCAAGAAACGGCGTAAATATAAAGTAGTTTGTTGGGGAAACAACCACAACGTCGTACAGATCAGGTTTAAGGTTCTTTAAGAAACTGACGGCTCCCCACCCACAGCCTAGCACAACAACTCTTTTCTTTTTCTCATCCTTTGCATATGCATTGCTCCACCCAAAAACACAAACCAATATCCCAGTTGCACCAGCTATTACTCCGGCGACTCTCCTTTTCCATTGTCTCGGAACAAGTCCTTGTAAGTTAGCCCAGGTTGCGGATTGACGATTGCATATGCAAAATGGTGGATAATTAGGCCTTATCCTTGTAAAGCGCTTGAAACTTGAGAGCAGCATCTTACACAGCAATTACTTCGACGGTGAGCGCAGACGTATTTTACTTTGTTCAAAGGGGCAGATACAAAATATTTGTGGGAATCTCCCCTTCAAACAGCAATCAGTGCTGGATTCCAGATGTGGGTGTAAACCATAGAACATCTCAATCAGTCTCTCAAAGCAACTTTGGTGGGGTGGGAAGTAAACAAAAACAAATCGTTGCTGCGAAGGCGCGTTAAGGTTAATCAGTTCAACTTTCTTAGCTTCAGTGGCTACCCGAAGGATATTTAATTTGTCGACAGCTTTGACCAAGATCCCATGATTACCTACAAGGCGCCCTATGTACCGGCAAGCCATGATCGGTGTGATACTTTTTGCTGACGAGCCAAAAATCATTGACGGCTTCTGCAACTGGGGAGGTTTTATATATTTGCTTAGACATTTCTTGCCCTGTTGGGTAAGATCCTGGAGAAAACAAGGGGGGAAGGTACAATTCGAAAGAAAACCATTATCCGTAGGGATAACCGATAACTACCAACAAAAGTTCTGGCAATTCTGAATGAGAGGTATTGGGACAGTAAACCCAGCACACTTTATTCCTCCTGTTCCAGGTTGACTATACATAGCGAGCTTGAGTGCAAACAGCTCTTTTTATAACCAAGCAAAGTTGAAATGCCAGGAAAACGGGATGGCAATATTAAATATCGAGGTGTAAGGAAATACTAAAGATAAATCAGTGGTCGTAGCAGGGGCGGATCCAGGGTAATGCACAAGCCTTACGTAAGGCAGTCGAATTTCGAGAAAACTCTTAGTAAGTCCCCCAGCAGCATCGTTCAGCTCTGTGTGTACCCCCGTACCTTATCTCGTCATCACTTTTGTGCTGAGTGCTGAGAACGAATTGAGCATTCCATATTTGGCTCATCGCTTATTGTGTCCTGAATGGTAGCCTGTCAGAATTCTATTGTGCTGCGATAGGAGACAATTGTAAGGCGCTCTAAAATGATTGTGATACAGTAGAATCTATTGTGCAGCATTACGAGTTTGATGTGCTGCACAAACCATTGTCGAGAATTTGAGATGCAGCACAATCATCTGACATTTTAGATAAAAGAAAACAATCCTGAAATCAAATCACCAGTAATCCGCACTATTGTTAAGTTTTGCTGCACGATTGTCAGGTTCTGCTGCACGATTGTTAGTTGTCGCTGCACAATTGCAATTGTTTAGTTTGTTCAGATTCAGTGTCATTGGTAGCTGCTGCTTCAGACTCAGAGACGCTATTCAACATTTTGATGAGTCAGTTGACATGTCTTAGGCCATGCATGTGTCTAGGTACAAATGTTGTTCATTCCCTCATCGAAGACAAGACCGGAAGCATATTTTCAAAGACACTGTTCGTGGATTTCAGAACTGAGGGGCTGATCAGTAATTACGTCTCGCTAGTAGGTAGTTCTAAATGTGACTCGTGATTCTCCGTAACTGTCTGCATTTTTTAAGCATCAAATGGGAAGAAAATCATTCGTCGCACTGCGGAACAAGTAACAGACCCAAGAGATTCCGTGCTGATTGGATAAATAGCACAGCCGAACAAGGACAGTACAACCTTTAAGATTGGCAGCCCGCTTTGAACGTCATGCTATCGATGACGTCGACTTTTGTGCTGAGGAAGGGGATATTTTAGAAATCGCTTATAAAAGTTGAATGCTTGTATTTATTAATATCGATAAGGAACCAGTTTGGACAAACGAATGCAATGATATATTTTTCATCCATATTAGACCTCTTTTTACCATTTCTTTGTTAGCACTTACTGTTGTTTCGGATGATGTCTATTGTGTGTTTCAAGAGAGAACCACTGACAGAGAAGCAAATAATGTGAACAGCTGAAAGATATGTATGATACTGACAAAACTAGGCGTGGCAACCAGCCAGCTTTGAGCCACGCCCTTGCTTAAATGTTTCCTATGTTGTGCAGCAGTCAGTTTTATTCCTGGATCCGCCCCTGCGTAGTTATCATTATCTGCCATCTTTTCTGGCATCAAAAGCGTGCAACTGTGCTAAGAAGAAGGACTGAAGTCATGAAATAATACTCTTCTAAAAGCAAATTTATGATATTTTACACGAATAAAACACACCTTATGCTCTCCTTGAGTGGCAGAAACTTGGCGCGGAGTAGGACGATCACCCCCATGTACTGTCAAAAGGTATATAAGAAATAGACCAGAAAGGATGTTTACGAGGGTGTGATGGGCATGGTCTCTAATACTTTCCCTCCGTTCTTCGCTCCTGTGATCTGATCTTTCCCCACCCCCCATAAACACCCAAGAGTCTACCACTCGCACCCCTGCCCCAGTAAACAGCCAAGACTCTACCATTGCTCTCATTAACTCTCTACGGGGGTGAGACTACAAAATGCCCAGAAACAACTTCAGTCTTTACAGGTCAATCAAAGGAGCGCATGATTTTTAATCCTGACCTGTCGCTTGAAAAGGAGAATGGAATTTGACGATTCATCATAGCACATACTAAATAGAAGTCCTTAACTGGGTATTACAATACCCTGATCTACATAACTGAAAATTATCAAACAGAATATTCATATGTTACACGTCGAATATAATTTGTAAAAGCAATCTTTGAGTAAGAGGGATATGTATTAGGCCTAATATGTATGAATACGAGGACAATATCCAAAAAGAAAGTAGCTAATTCACTGGAAAGACAATTGTTTTTTTACGTCTTTTGAACTTTTGACTTCCAATGAACAACTTCCATGCTTAACTTCGAAATTTGCTAAAGAAAGGAACAAATCATTAATGGACAAGACAATTCGCAAAGTTTGTTGAACAAGATTTAAGTAGGGCGGCAATGTGCAAATTTGCAAAAAGGAGAATATTTTTCAAAATTTTGCTGACATTAACATGAATTAAACAAACTTAATGTAAATACTCAATAATGATCACTAAAACGTAAAGAAGGCTACATGAAAATGAAAACGAGGACTGTCCTGTCTAAGACTTCCAGGATAACGACTAAGGTGTAAAACTGTGGATTCCATGAATGCATCAAAAAGGAATTGACAAGATTACCTCCTTGAGTTGATTATTCTCTTTCTTCAAGTTAAGGTGGTGCTTGATTTTCTGATTCAAATTTTGGTGGCTGACAAGTTTTAAATTTTCAGCTTCTAACCTCTGTGACTTTTCATTCAGTTCCCCGAAATTCTTTAAAAAAGAAAAAATTATCAAAGTTGATAAAAAATCAAGAATAGCAAGTAAATGCTCAAAAAATAAATAACATAAAAATAAAGGATGGCCATTTCTATTAGAAATCATTCAAAGCTTAAACTGAAGAGATAGAAAATCAAGGTGACACTTCTGTTTTCGCTTAACTCAATGCTATTACAACTTTAGACAGCAGTTAAGAGAATCAGTTCAAAAGCACATTGATTTACATTTTCCAGCTTTTTCTTCTCTTCAAGCAGAACTGACAAATCCGATTTCAATTTCTCTTTCTCTTGAAAAACTTTTGCCTCGTGGTCTTGAGTGCTGAAAGGATCAGGAGACATTGAGATATGAACAAAAGCGAATCTTAATAGAGTCCTGACGGTCAATTAACGAGTGCTATTGTTCTTTGTGGTGTGGTGTGGTGTGGTGTGGTGTGGTGTGGTGTGGTGTGGTGTGGTGTGGTGTGGTGTGGTGTGGTGTGGTGTCATATGGTGTGTGTGGTGTCATATGGTGTGTGTGGTGTGGTGTGATGTGGTGTGATATGATGTGGTGTGTGTGTGTGTGTTGTGGTGTGTGTTGTGTGGTGTGATATGATATAGTGGGCTCCACTATGGTGTCATACAATATAGGTCCTATTTCAAACTGGAATATTATAATACTTAGTGATTGGAATATAACAACAAACAATTGAAAGACGATATACTCATCTAGCAAAAACTTCAAGTGAACACTTACCGCTTGATTTCGTCTTGCATATACTCGATATCCTCTTGAGCACCGTCGAGATTTGCTTTGACCATAGCCAGCCTATGAGAAATAAAGTTAAGTTAAAGCTAAAAAATCAAACCTTGCAATTCTGTGTTCATACTTGAAAATATCTTACTTAATAGTTAAATATACGTACCAAATCACACTCATTAAATTCCTTACACAAGAAAGTCATAAAAGTAATGAATGCATTTTGAGGCCAGGAAGACCTCCTGGAGGTAGAAGCTCTGGATCAACATTGGTAATATATACGGCGGTGAAAAGGCACTTTATAACGATGAAACAAGACAGCGCTTTTATGAAACTAAACAAATGGCTTTTCATGGTATACAGTATTTCACTATGAGACATACTGCTCTTCTTGCTCCTTGTTTCTCAGCTTGTACTTTTCCTGTAAATGAACAAATCAATAAATTCTCTAAATGAATTTACGCTATTAGACTCGAGTAAAAATTCGATTTCTTTCTCATTGCATCAATGTTCTTTATATCTTTATATGTAAATTCTTTATACCCAAAAATTGCTTTGTACTTTCGCATTGCTTTTCATGCAAGCAAAGGTAATCTGATAAGCAACTCGCTTTAAAAGAGAAATCTTTCCAAACTGAAATTCGACCACATTTCACAAGAAGGCTAGAAATTCGGAAGGGCAAGGGCAGAAACTAGACCAAAATGTACTCTAGCGACAAAAATCTCAAACAATTCTGAACGTATCAGTTTAAAACAATATTCATCCTTATAAATCAAATATCACTTTGAACTAGAAAAAAAGCAATTTCACAACCAAAGCAAAACTTATTATTGATAACACTCACAATCTCTTCCATTGATTGTTTACAAAATTCACTCTTCTCTCCAATTGTTTTCTTCAGAGTTTCGATTTCGACAGACAGCGCAGACTCTCTGTAAAAGATTAGTCAGGTAATTAACATCAAAATGAAAAGAAAGACTAGCTATGACATGAATTATAATAGGCCTGTATAGCTTAGCCACCAATTGCTTGAGAGCTCTGATCATGTCTGTTTTCTCCCAACATAATTGACCAATCACCATGCAAAATGGGCCTAAAGTTAGCTGTGCACAGCATGTGTTATCAGAATCCTACATAATGATTGGTCGATTAGGTTGGGAGAAAAAGACTTGATCATAGGCCTCAAACATTTGGCGGCTATGCTAGCCTGTATTGAAGACAAATCTCCTTAACAAAGGATACGCACATAAATATAAAAATCATGAATATTTCAAAATCACTACATATAAAAATATTACAGTAATTACATTTATAAATATTATATCATAAATAAACTGAGTTACAAATAATTAAAACATATGCAATGATATCATACATGCGTAGCAATGAAACTACTGTCTATGATAAACATTCTCAAAAAATCTGGCTAATGCGTCATCATACTATACCTGTCTTTCGTCAGTTTCCCCTCCATCTCGATTTCGTCTTCCAACAATCTTTGCTTCTCTTCATAAACCACCTTCTCTTTTTGCCAGCCATCGAATGCGACAAGTTGCTCCTTCAGTTCTTCAATCTCATTATTCTTTGCTAACCGGTCAGTTTCCCATTCTTCGGACAGCTTTGCGAATTCGGACAGTTTCACCTTGAGACGTTCCATTTCCCCGGTATGAGAATCGACAACAATCGAGAGATCTTTTGATTCAACAAGATCGTGAATACTGACTAACCTCTGTTCATACTGTTCAACAGATTTGTGGTGGTTTGCTTTCATTTCCTCAATCTAAAATCAAACCATCGTTAGGTTAATAATCCAATCTAACTACGGGGTCATCCATTAAGTGCGCACGCAGCGCTTGGGTGGATTTTGATTTTCCCTCCCTCCCCCCTGTACTACGTACTCTCTTTTGCTGAATCAGCTCAATATACTGAAGTGACGCTTAAGTCTACACAAAAAACCATTCAGGTCAGATTGACATTCTATAATCTTCGTGGTTCACTTTGCCAACCTACTCCTCAACCCGTTGCTCTTTTTCAATAAATGATCACAATTCACTAGCTTCTTTTACAGTAAGTGCACGCACGCCTACCTCTTACATGGCCAGTCATGGGGAGCTTATTTTTCAAAACATGTTACTAAACACTATTTTTACAAATAACGGATAGGTATTTAAACATAATTTTCTTTCTCAAAGCTGCAAGAGAAAAATACAGGTGAACGACGAAAGTTGGTATCTATACATAAATATATATAGATAAATATATAAATATATATATATATATATATATATATATATATATATATATATATATATATATATATATATATATATATATATATATATATATATATATATATATATATATATATAGTCTGTATGTATGAATGTATGAATGTATATATTTAAATTTACATAACAACTTAGAAAAACAACTCTTTAACATTTTATACTGCGAGTTATACTGCGAGTTTCTAACATTATCCTTTGTACATCAGCTGTTAGCATTTAAGTGCCCACCATGTCTACAGAAGTGAAAATGAAAATAAATGACTAAAAGACCGAGATCATTTCTGCACAGTCAAAATAGAAGAAAATCCGATGATGTCTGAAAGTCTCTAGCTTACTTTGGGGTAATCCACTTTCATCATCAATTCCACAAGTTTACAAGATATAGACTTTCGCTAAATCCTTCAGAGTGTACAAGGCAAAAATTCAAAAATCTTGACCTTCGCTCCACGCCCACGGGATGACGGTATGATATAACAAATTTTAGCTGGCAGTTGTTGCTATCTGATCCTGGCCCCGTATAAAAGCAAAACACAGTAAGGTCTCTGTGCGAGGTTGTCACTATACGGGTCATACAGATTCTGAAGTGCATGATACGAATATGAATACAGCTTGAACCATCACTTATTATTTTTCGAAAAGTGTACAGAGAGCATCAACACTCCCACTCAGCGTACGGTTTGCAGACTTGTGAAAATAATGATAGAAATGAATGACACCTTTGGGACCTAGTCCATGACCACATCACCAGACCACTCACCACCAGAGGGGACATCACGACCGTCGCGAGGGCGAGCCTGATCATTAAACATTCAGGAGCACCGTACCGTATCTATAAAACAGTCTGTCCACTGCAATTCTGGTACGAAAAATCCCTTCAAATACTGTGAATGAAAATGTAATGATTAGGATACAAAAAGTATGACATAAGATGATTTCCACAAACATCATACCTCCATAAAAAGTGCAAAAACAGACTAAGTGGAAGGATCCTAGGTATTGAAGTTCAAAGGCAAGTGAACATACCTGATCTTCTAAAGATTTGGTCCGTTGTTTCTCTTCTCTGAGTTCGTTCTTAGGAATGAAATTATTAGAAATCAAATGATACTCAACTTACTTATACATATCACAACCACATCCGCATAGTATACATATATACATATATACAAATATACATATATATATATATATATATATATATATATATATATATATATATATATATATATATATATATATATATATATATATATATATATATATATATATATATATATATATATATATATATATATATATATAGACCCTCAAGAAAAAATTCCAACTCTTAAAACGTTTCGGCACAAGCCTTCATCAGTTATGAATGATAACTGATCAGATAACTGATCAGATAACTGATGATAACTGAACTGATCAGATAACTGATGAAGGCTTGTGCCGAAACGTTTTAAGAGTTGGAATTTTTTCTTGAGGGTCTATTTATGTCTTTAAAAATTTCTTTATGATTGCAGCAATTTGAGTGTATATATATATATATATATATATATATATATATATATATATATATATATATATATATATATATATATATATATATATATATATATATATAAGAAACTTTCAGAACTACAGTACATGGAAAGAGATAAGAAACTTTAGAAATTTTTGTGCCATCTTTTACAATTACGGAAACATATTCTTCCTCCACGGTCCACGGATTTAAAAGTGTCCACTAAAATATCTTTTATGTGCTTAAAAGACAATAAGTCTTAATTGGCAACGCAAAAGACAACACTTATTACGTTTTGCTTTCGTTTTCACTTTATTTCAGTAAATTAAGAAACTTTCAAGAAACTTTAATAACTAAAGTGTGGCCAAAAATTAAGAAACTCTTACAACTAGGCCTTGAGCTACGTTTCTTATAAAAAAAGAACGCGTATATATATATATATAACTAAAACGCTTTCATGGTGTACCCAATGCCATGATAAATAAAAAGGACAGAGAAAGGACTGATATCTTCAGTGAAAAAAACTATCAAAAAGTGTCAATAAAGCAATCGAGATTGCTGCTGGCGCAATACTTGCCTACGACACTCAAATTCATTTCAGGCATTTAATGAAATGGAAAGCCCGCACAGTTACATTGTGAGCTCGACTACTACCAACCTGGGTTACTTGGAGTGAACATACAGTAGCTTATTCTGTGTAATGTACACAAGGGTTTTGCGTCAATGAACAAGCACCCTTATTAGATTGGCACAAATAAAACTAACAATTATAAATATTTATATATATTTACATTTAAAATATGACTGTAATTGCATTCTATTAAGAAACAATCATACACATAATTAATCAAATCTAGCTAAATATTAAACATTCATTTCATAAAATCTTTTAGTTCTATACAAATTTATAGGAAACAAACAATCTTCCCAATATTTACATATAAAAAGAGTACGAATAGTGAATAATACAAAAATATACATTTAAATATCTAAGGATCTAAGGTAGTAAAACTGCATATAAATATATTATATATATATATATATATATATATATATATATACACACATATATATATATATATACATACATACATACATATACATACATACATACATATATATATATATATATATATATATATATATATATATATATATATATATATATATATATATATATATATATATATATATATATATATATATATATATATATATTTATGACATACCACTTCACAACTAAATTGTCTCAAATGGTAATCGCAAATGCAAATAATATGTTAATAATGGTCCAAATGATGTCAAAGTCTTAGTTGTCTGAGTTAGCAAATAAATACTTGAGAATATCAATCAATTGGGGATATATAGCCTAACAGACTACAACAGCCTTATTCCATTCTAGAGAACTACTGAGTTTGAAAAATCTATTATTTTTTCAACTCAAACATTTGCTGTAAAAAGAACCAACATTAAAAAAAACCCCAGAAAAATAATTGCATGATGATAGCATATATCACCCCCTATCAGCTGTAAAAGCAACAGAAGGCATTGCCCGTTGATAGAAAATTCAAATGCATAGTCCATTGTAGAAAGAGGAATTTTGTCATTGTCTTGACAGTGTGTAAAGAGAAAAAGATTATTGCCAATTTCACATGACATTCATCCCTGATTCACAAGATCTTCACTATGCTGATCATTCACTCAAAACAGTCTCAATTTAATTCAACTGGATATTCAACCAGTCTCTTGCGGGGATAAGTGCATTTAGCTCCAAAGTAAGCATAACAGGAGACAGGTTCAACCTCCAACTTATCTCGTACATCAAACGCGATAGTGCATAGATAACGAAAGCAAATGCGATGAATATTGGACAAAACAGTTAAAACTGGCTACCAGTAAAAGATCTATTTTTGTAGCAACAAGAAATAAATACTATTAAGTAAATAACTTGATAAACTGTTTGTGAGTCCCGTGAAATAAAAATGCAGACGCAGCCAAACAGGCATGGAGCATCGTCACGAAATGGCCTTGAAAAGAAAGAGAGAGATCCTCTTGAGAAAACAGGTATGGTTAGGTCAGTAAAAAGAAAACCCTGCCTTTAAGCATGTTACAAATTGAATCCACATGTCAAACAGAGTAATGAGAAAATAGCGATCGAATTCAAATTTACATAACAGAAAATCTAATTGATAAATGTAGCTGATAAATGCTCTAAAGAATAATGCAAGCAATGCATTGGCAGGGAAGTTACACTATAAGCTGGGGCAAGGATAGAAAACAACTGAGAAAGCTAAAGCTTGTTTGCATGCATAGAATCCATAGTACAATCTGGGTTTTTCATGATAGAAAATCCTTGTTCTCAGTATACAATTCCTCTGAAGGGTAAGTACCAAATTCAGTTCTTCATTCACAAAAAACTTGTGTTAAATAGTAGAAGTTGAAAGCAAAATATTATTCAGATGCACGCAAATGGCAAGGCAATTGACAACATGCAAATGTGAACGGGCACGTTTAGGAATATGAGAAATTTCATGCAAAGCCATGCAGCATTGAAAAACGCTCTTTGCATTTCATTGTCCAATTTAAAACATTCCGTATGCCATATCATTTTTTGCTACACAAACATAAACCGCAAGTACGCAATCTCCTTGCATTAATACAATAAATTCAGTGTTGAAAAACACTATTTCTAGGCAAGTGTCTACAATGCAGAGATGCAACTTCTTCACGCAAATGTAAAAGTTCAGTTGGCATCGAAACTCGTACCACGTGAGAGTCAAAGGAGGGATCTCCTAACGTAGAGGGAGGACAACCGATAATTATACAAGTGATCTTTGTAAACTCAATTCAAACAAAGAAAGTAATTTCATTAGTGTTGAAAAACACTCTTCGTCTCTAGAAATACCTAAAAAAGTTGACGAAAATAGCGATCTTATTAGGTAACTGAGTAATAACAAGCATGAACTGAAACCTTAAATGCGAGAGGTCATGCAGAGCTTGCAATACTGAAGTTATAAGTAGAATGTTGACTTCTTGGCCCCAATTATGAAGTCGATAGCTGTGCATATTCTTAAGTTACCAACATAATCTTCTATTTGCAAGCATGAATCTTCAGTTATTCACGCAACATAACATTTAATACATGTTTTCTTTATAAGAAACAAACTTTCGTATTTCAGTCTGGATATTTCTTAATATTTGGTCAAATCCAACCTTAAATGTATCTTAAAGGTTTCTTAAAACTTGAAATTTCCACTAAAAGTAAGGCTTCAGTGAGTTGATAAATAGAATGTTTAGTTAAATACACTTGAGAGATGTTGCTTCTATTTTTTCCAGCATAATACAAAATTTTCTTGCAATAACAGTCTTTTCAAGTTTACTGTCGAAGCACTGCCTGCCTGTGTTTCATAAATGTTTCTTAAATTTTTGCCTGATTCGAGCCTCATGTTTCGTATATACCTGTTTCTTATTAAAAACAACGTGTATTGTCCTATCATGCCCTTTAGTAACTGTGTCATCTCATCTGTGACGTTAATTGCTGTATTTTCTCAAGGTGTAATCAAACCAGGGTTGCGAGATCATGAAATTTGTCTAATCCAAATCGTGCATGGCAAAAATCCAAATTAATCCAAACTTCTAAACGAGGCTATAGAACAATGGAGTCAATACCACGAAACCGAGACCACTTGTATTTCGAATATTTTGTCTCTCAATTTCTCTACGATAGGCTGTGGATTTCTGAATATTGAAAATAGTTCTAAAGCAAAATTCTTCAAAAAATTGGCCTTTTCTTTAAAAATCAAAAATAAGTGAAATATTGGTTCAAATCCTAACGATATTCTCAAAGCAAACCAAGATCTCAACATCCAGGTTTCTCGAATTTGGATTTGAAAAATCCTAACTGGCAACCCTGTATCAAATTGTTCTCCCTCCGTTCATGTCTTTAATTAAGGTTTCATGAGGCATACGGCTCTAAACGTTCTTTGCACTAAACCCTTAAAATATCCTGATATTTCTCTCTCTAGGCGTAAAGAGTTTACCAAGTCATTGGGTGATGATAATATCATAATATCGTATATAATATCGTACGTGAACTCTTAAAATATTGAAATATCAAGCGCATTCAAACATATTTTGAAATATCAAACGTGCTAAAGTATTCAAATACCAAACATATTTAAAGTATCAAAATATCAAACGCCCTCAAAAATACTGAAATATGAAGCGCACTCAAAATATTGAAATATCAAACGCACTCAAGGTTACTAAACAGTACTAACCTGCAATGATGCAAATTGGCTCTGCTGTTGCTCTAAAGCGACTGACAAGTCTCTATATTGATCGTTTGCTGTTTTCAATTCCTCCCTTAGCATTTTTAACTGAAACGGTCACACAATAATACATTAAGAGTAAATGAAGATGACTAAAGAACAACACGATTCAGCATTCAAAAATAGAAAAACAAGATACAATTTTTCATAAGATGGACAAAATAATGGTTAAAGGGAATAATGAAGCTGGATTGAAACAAACAACGAAAACTGGCTAGGAGTGAAGCAGTGCTCAGTAATAAGAAATGGAGGTGATGAAACACAAAATATTTCTCCTACCTCGCTATCTTTTTCCATTCTCTCTTTCTCTAACATATTTGATTCATTCTTCAGAGCTTCATTCAGCTTACAGATTTTCTTTTTCTGTAGAAATGAAGAGAAAGAAATATGAACTGCAAGATCAAGAGGATCTGTTTACAGAGGGCTCGGCAAATCGATCTGAAATTAATTCTAGTTTTCAGGGAATACATAACTTTGCCTTATGTAAAAATGGCAAATAAAATACTGAAAAATCAGCAAATTCAACCTACTTTTTCCTCGTAGGCTTCAGATAACTCATTATAAATTCGTTTCGATTCATCAAGCTGATTTGTCAATTGTTCTAAATCGCCCTCTTTTGATGCCAGTGAGCCTCTTAATTCTTGGACACATTGCCGCAAACTGCTAACCGCCTCTCGTTCAGACTCGTTCATTCTACGAACATTTGCTAATTCTGATGCCAGTTCGCTGATTTCCTGACTTTGCTTTGTAATCTTGCTTTCCTATGACGAATGATCAACGGCTTATCACAGTGATCACATCACATAGAAGATAATACCACAAATAATAAATCATGAATCAAAATCAGAATCATGAATCAAAAATCAGAATCATGAATCATAAATCACATTATCACACCAGTACTTACCATATCAATCAAATCGATCATAACTTATTTGTCAAATTGCGATCATGTCGCATCATGCAGTATTACATCAGATCATGTCGCATCACATTATATCACAATAAGCCATTGTTCAGTTGGGATGCAACTTCCACCTTTCTCCTGAACAGTCTTAATGAAGGGAAACTCAAAGAAATCGACACAAATCAATAAGCACTTCTCTACCTGTTTGTTGCATTTCGAATTCAACTCCTCCAGTTGCTCTCTAAGCTCCTTAGCTTCTTCCAGGGTCCTAACCACCTCCTACAAGACACCAACGATTGAACCAATTAAGAATTCGTGTAATTAAAACGGGAATGCAACTCCCTAATGAAGTTTTCTTGATGAATAGAACTTGAGACTCTCCCTAGTCATATATAAATTTCATCACATACCGTCTGCTTGTCCTCTTGAGCTAATTTCATATTTGTATCAATTTCAATTTCCAGCTTTTCCAGGGCATTCTAAAATACAACAGAAAACAATAACCAAATGAGACAATAAATTACTTTACAAGTTTTCTATAAACAATCGAAACTTTGAGCAATACCCCGGCCCGCCCCCCTCTCCTCCGCAAAAAAGATACGGAAACCTAAAACAACTTCTAAACAACTGCATGGTGTGAAGTGAAATTACAAACGAAAAAATCTCCAATTTCATGTAATAAATCAGAAAAGTCCTTAGAACCGTTTCTGAGAGAGATGAGCAACTAATTCGCTGATTTTATATGAGCCGCCGTCTTTGACTGGGGTCCAAAATGCATGGCTGATGCGGTAGACCTTAAATGAAGGCAATATCGTTGCAAGACAGAGTCCATAGACACATGACCATTCATTCGAAACCGATCCAAAAAGTTGCAAAACATGCCAGTATTAAAAACTGTCAGAGCATTGAGAAAGGCTCTTGAAAGTTGAAGCTAGTTGCTTATTTTCGAGATGAATTTACCAAGAAATGTATCATGTACAACAAGAAATAACAATAACATTCTCCGGTGTTTAAATTAAATTTTTCAGCGTACTGCTATTCAACTAGAATCTACATTTTTACGTCAATGTCTCCTACATAAAATATTAACAAAAATCAACTTCCAGTTCTCACTTAGCAAGAAAAAGCCCACCTTAAGTTTGCTATCAAGATCTCTGACTTTCTCCCTTTCAACAGTGATAATCTTTTCTAATTCGGAATTCTTGTGATTTGTAAACTCGAGTTCTTCACGACAATTCTCAAGATCACTCTGAAGAGAAAAAAAACATACGACAGCTGAAAAAGTTTGAAAATTTCGGAGAAATAATCGCTGGATTCTACAAGAAAATCCAAAGAAATGTTTTTCAAAGCAGCATATATCCCAGCTCCGTTGTAATTTTCAACCGTATTTCCAGCACTTATCAAATAGAGATACGCCATGGATTTTTCGTACGAATAGAAATAGAAATATCAAAACAAAATCTCTATGCCAAAATGACTGAAAAACCAGGCTGGAGGATAACTAGCCTAGAAATTAGGGTTGGCATTGATAATTGTTGATATCTCTAAGGATTACCTGAACTTGCTGATTCAGCTGAGCAGTTTCATCAAGTTCGTTTTGCAGGTTGTAATAATTCGACTCAATCTTGACTAACTGGAATGAAGATTTAATGAAATCTTACAATATGACATTCAATCAATAAAACTACAAAATTACGACATTGATTATGGTTGGATAAGGCGACTAATTCAAGAGTGAATGCAACATCTTATTAATAGGAGCATACGTATCATGATAAATTCTTTTTGAAAGGTAAATCCTGATGAGTTTAATGAACATTGATATTCATTGCTTTATTTTCAAACGTAGCCCACCCTCATGTCTTAGGAACTGTATACTTCATGTACTTGGTTTCTTAAATATTTGCAGAAAAGTTACACGACATTGAATATAAATAGGACGTTATAAACTAAGAAATATGAGGAAACACAACAACTTTCACTCTTGGTCGAGGCGTGGATATTATTCTATGAAGTCATATGATGAGTCATATGAGCATACGTCTTAAAATTCGCAACATTATATATATATATGTGTCATATCCATGTGTCAATATCCATGTGTCATGTTTCCCAACCCTTTCCCAATTATTCCCACCCCTCGGTTTTTCTTTGCTCAAGAGTATATATATATATATATATATATATATACTCTTGAGCAAAGAAAAAACGAGGGGTGGGAATAATTGGGAAGGGGTTGGGAAACATGACACATGGATATTACGAAGAACAACATAGGAAGACTGACCAATCATATTTTGTCAATAAAAAGCAAGGTATAGGAAATTATAATAGTTGTGTAAATGTAGTCTCTAAGTAAATGAAAATATTCCCTAGGAAAAGCAATTTGACTGAAAAAATCCTCAAAATCAATAAATGGTTCTACCTTGCTTTCTAGAGCAGCATATCTCCGGCCACTTTCGATAGCATCACTATTTCTTGCACGTTTTAAAGTATCCACATCTTTATCAGCTGCTTGCAATAGTATCCTCAAATCTTCTACTTCACTCTTTAATACTAAAAAGATACAAAATATCAAGGAAAGGTAAGAGAAAGATGTCGAATAGCAATATCTATTAATCATATAAAGTAGGCTATCAGTGATCAGAAAGGTATAACCTCGAACAAAGAAATCGATCAGTAAATTAGTAAAGAACGCAAGGATTGCAGCTTGGTGTAACACATATTCCTTCTCCATTACGCAAGTTCAAATTACAAAAATGTGTTATGGTGCACTCTTGATAAAAGCTTTGCTATGTCCATAAGCATATGCCATTCTACACGAAAGACAACTTTTCTTTGTTTAAGAACAAAAATATCATACTGAACTTACAATTTTTCTCTTCTTGTTCCTCTTTGCATTGTAATGAAAATGTACCTATTTGTGATTTTAACTCATATTCTTTTGAATTCCATTCCATTCTTTCCTTTGCAACAAGCTATTTTAAATGAAAACAGTAAAAACTAAACTCCAAAAACTTCGTAAACTAATATTCTTAATTTCTTCCTTAGTGCTATGGATGGGTGGATTTATGTAGATAAATATGTATATATAATTTATATATAATTTATATATATATATATATATATATATATATATATATATATATATATATATATATATATATATATATATATATATATATGTATGTATATATATATTTATATATATATATATATATATATATATATATATATATATATATATATATATATATATATATATATATATATATATATATATATATATATATATATATATATATATATATATATATATATATATATATAAAGTATAAAGTCTGATTTCAAGAAACGTTACAGAGGCTACAGTGCTCATTGCATACATTGTCTTCAATTAAAGTCTCAAGATTCTTTTATCTTATAGAGCTGCGGAAGCAATTGACCTTTGAACTTGCTCTTACTTCTGGATTTAACTTAGGCCATATGAAGGGTCCTAGGTACCTCAGTGAATGCTTTCAAAATGCTTTCATATTTCAGGACGGATTTCTGCAGACTAAGGCAATCCAAAAAAACAAGATACGGGAGATTCAGACATAATGGATGGATTTTTGCAGACTAAAGCCACCCAAAAAAAAGATATGGATGATTCAGACATGATGCAAGTTTTCTACTCAGAAACTAACAAACAGTAGCGATTATACTATTCATTACCGCCTGTTCTGCTAAAAAATTTGCGGATTTCTGAAAAGGTCAGCAAATGTCAGGTAAGGATGCGACTAACAACGCAGTCCAAAAACTCAAGGATATAGGGGCCTTTCTTTCGAACACGTAGTTACCACGTAGATGTGGTAAAACAATCCTACGAGGATCTACAACAGATACTTTCAATGGAGGAAAAGCGTGTTGACGAAGATGAAGCTCAAATGGCCTTTCACTAAATGGATTTCTCTAAAGCGTATGAATTAATTGCAAATAAATATATACCAACCTCGTCAAGTTCTCCGACTTGATGCTGCAATTTTGCATTAATCTGATTCAATTTCATCCGCTTTGATTCTTCGTTCTTTATGTTCTCATGTTGTTCATCAATAACTGCCTACATATATGAAATATGAAATATAAATATATAAAGAAAAAACAATAAATATGGCAGCATCCCTCCTGCGCACCCAACAGTCAAATATTAAAAGAGAGTACAAGTTTTATACAAGAAAAATTTTTCTGCTTCAGCCATATGATTCATAATATTTTGTCAAATCCAGTCTTGAATGTTTCTTAAAATTCTTGAAATTTCCAATAACAGCAACAACCCAGATATAAGGCAACTGAGAGATGAGAAACAGAATTCTCAGATTCTGTGAAGCGAGTAAGTACTTATTTTTGAATTGGACTGCTTGAAAACAGTTGAAAGACGGGTTTTCATTTTGCCTGTATCTTGCAAAAACAGCCTTTTCAAGTTTACTTTTGCAGCTCAGCCTGTTTGTGTTTCCTAAATGTTCCTCAGTTTTTGCCTGATTTGAGCCTCATGTTTTTTATACACTAATTTCTTATCACAAAACGTGTATTAAAACGACTATTAAAAGTATGAATTCATTAGTTATTTATTTCCTATTTACCTGTAACTGCTTTAATTCATCCAAAAGCGCTTCTGAATAAAGTTCCTCTGCGTCTTTCGACTCGCTTTGAAAATCAAAAAATGGGTTTTCTTCCTCGTCTTCGTCATCCATATCATTTAAGCTATCTTGCCTTGAAAAAGGTCCGTTCTGCTTTGGATTAACCGTAGCTGGCACTTTTTCTTTCGATTCAATCAAATTCGAATCTGAATTTTCATTAGAGTCTTTGCTAAACAGGTTTGTTCTCGGCGTCCCATTTAAACCAGAACTCCTTAAATCTTTACTTCTTAAAGGTGTAGACTTGAATGCGCTTCCCATTTTTATTGGAGTGCCAAATCTCTGAGGCGAAGTCAATGTCTAAAACAGAATGCAGAGTCCTTTAAACAACAATCGCTTAGCATTCTCCTAATTCTCTCCCCTACCAGACCTTTACTACTGCATCCTACAGCATTTTGGAAATATGAACTAATCAAAAAAACAAACAAAACCTACCAAAGTTCTGTGAAATACGAACATAAGCACCAACAGAAAGCCTACGTACCATACCAGCACAATTCTAAATCATCGCCTGCTTCTGAATAAAACTTTTCGATAATAGACTGGGAGTGACATTAGCCATCCTTGTCATAATATTGATTCCAATGACTACGGAGGTCCTACAAGGCACCACACTCCAACAAAAAGGAGCGGTTGTGTTATCGTGGCAATGCTTTTGCCTATGCCGCTTTGCAGAGTAAACAACAACTTTTCCAAGAACACTGATCTCATATATATATATATATATATATATATATATATATATATATATATATATATATATATATATATATATATATATATATATATATATATATATATATATATATATATATATATATATATATATATATATATATATATATATATATATATATATATATATATATATATAAGGAACTACAAACGCATTGAATATAAAACAATAAATATAGAAATCACTCAAAATAGTATATTCCATTTTTCAGTTTCAAACGTTTCGATGTAAATCTTCACCAGTGCTAAGTTAACAATCAGCATAAATACATACATACATACATACATACATACATACATACATACATACATACATACATACATACATACATACATACATACATACATACATACATACATACATACATACATACATACATACATACATACATACATACATACATACATACATACATACATACATACATACATACATACATACATACATACAAACATACATACATACATACATACATACATACATACATACATACATACATACATACATACATACACAACTACATATTAGTGTATGTAATACGCTTACATACATATTAGTGTATGTAAGTAGGTAATACGTATGTATGTATGTATGTATGTAGTACGTAATATCAGGAAAATCAAAGGAAATTGAAACTGACCTTAATTGTCTGCATGTGAATGTCATTCATGGTTGTTCTTTCAACTGCTGTTTTTAGCTGATATGATTCTAATGCTCTCTAAAAAGTGAAGAAGGAATGACAAAATCCTGAAGCCAAGTATCAACTACTTCCAATGAGTTCTCCTTAAAAACATGGAAAGCCCCTACAGATGCCATGAGAAACTCCCAGATGTTAACTGCAAAATACTTTCCAACATTCGGAGAAATATTCAAGCATCATATGGTTGTCTAATACTAGTTCAAAAATCTATTTTTCAACCTTGAATGACGGAAAACACACAACCAGAACAAAACTGCAATAAAAGGAATCAGGACCTGCTCATGCGATCCAATATAAATTTTTCTTGTAGTAATACGCATGACATAATAACAACATCTATGATCATCACAAAGAAATACATTTGATAGAAATGACCCTTCTAACCGAAAATAATCATAACGTTGCATTTAAAGTGCCGCAATGAAAAAACCAGTTCTCTTTTTAATGCAGTCTATTTGAAATCTTTTATGACCTCTGTTACTCTTGTAATTTTTCTGTTACGTTTTGGTTCTTTTGTCAGAGAAGGACAAACTGAATTGGATTTTCTCTTATACTAACGTTTCTTCAGAATTCAGAATCGCCTTCAAAAAACTACTTACTTCCTGCCTCGAGGCTGCTTCGAGGCTGCCTCGATTACAAGAGCTAGTGTCTCACTTTGGCAACACAACTACAGTTATAAATTGCAGTAAAACTGAAATTGTCTATTGAAGTACTGTCCTTCACACCTGTTGCATTTCAAACAAATACATATATTCTCTTAAAATCTTCTGACCATTATAACAACGCAGGATCTCTCTGGCCGATTGTCATGCCTATAAGGCAGGGCTTCCCAACCTTTTTTCGCCGTGGACCCCTAATTTTTTTTCAAAGTGGCATGGACCCCCAGCAACTTACGAGAAGTGCATCAAGTTTTATAAGATGCACTCATATGTGCACTCATAGCATTTTTATGTGGACCCCCTGACATCGCGCTGTGGACCCCGTTGGGAAGCCTTGCTATAAGGTTTCAAAATAATACATTTCAAAACAAGCAGATTTACTAATCGAAACAAATGAAAACCAACTCACCTCTAATTCAGCTATCGATTTCCTTGCTGCAACCAAATCTGATCCTAATTCCAACTCTTTCTTTCTCGCTTTTTCAGACTGCTCGATAAGTTCTTCGTGAGCCTGCTGAATTTCCTGCCTACATTGGACTACATCTTGTTGCGATGATTCTAATTTCGCTTGAAACTGGGCACAGGTTGTTCTTAAACGCTCTATTTCTGCACTTGAGGCCTCTAAACTTTGCAGTGAGCTTGATAGACTCTTTTCTGAATCTAAACAGGTTGAATAATAGAATCAGTTAATAATAATAATGATAATAATATAGGACATGTGCAGAACACAGCAATAGTAGGAACAGCGAGAATATTAAGGAAGGTGCTAGAGACCTGAAGAGAATGGAAGTGACTTTGAAACCTTTAGTTACTTGTTGTAATTTGCTTTCAAGGCGTAAACCGGAATACATCAATCCCGTGATTGTACATATCTATAATAATAAATGATAATATTTAACCAGGTAACATCGCATCAGTTGGTTTAACTGTTTTCCATGCGAGACCTGCAAAGTTAGCAGAGGTTCTTAAAATGCAGTGCTACAACAACCTCTTGTGGCGAACTTGGATGAAGGGAAATAAAACAGGGTTGCCACTACCATTTCAGGAAAACATTCTTGGATGTCCCTGATTAGGTTCGGTGGCAGCCCTGCAGAATAATCCTAACCTGTTTCACGCGACACGGCCATCAAATCTCTTATTTGTCGCTCGAGTTGCATTGTGTATCTGTGGGCTTTGCTCATTTCGTTGTTGTTGCTGTCATTTAGGTTGTTATCGCTTGACGCTGATTTCAATTTCTTAATTTGTCCTGACGTGAGAGGAAGACACAATCAATTAGTGAAAAAGTATGAACGTGAATCACTAAATAATTACTGAACTACCCAAGAACAATATACTGAAGAGCGATACTGTTCACTTCACTGTGTTCAAGTGTTGGTAGACGGGGCTCATCACCAAAAATTGTATTTGTTGGCTAACTTTGATCCTGTTGTCAATGAGACTATCTGTCATCCTTCTGACTATCTGTCAATGAGGAAGACACTAAGTCGGGATTGAATGATTTGCATTACTGTGTAGTAAGTAGAAACACGCGGAAAAGGGGTACTTTCAGTTTTTACGATCAGGAAAACTGGCTACAAGACGGCTACAAGACGGCTAAATTGCATTGAATACTATTAAAACAACAACATCCACAGGGTAACCGAGTGGTCTGTATTTCTCTTTTCTATGTGGCGGAAAACTGGAAAACAATAAGGAAATGAGTCACACGAATATGGTATAATTGTTTTTGGTTTATTAATTAAATTTGACTATTGCTGTTCTGAGATGACTAAAAACATAGTTCAAACGTCCCCATGCCTTGATTGCAAACTGTTCAATATACTTTCGTTCAACGATCATTTGTTGTGGGGGGTCAGAATAGCTGGCAACGGCAGTCTTCTGCAAATCAACATAGTGAGATGGATTTTCATGGTTTGAATTTTAAACATACATCGGCTGGCTTCCATAAAACTGGCTATTCTTGCTACCCAAGAAAGGTGTCCTGTTGTTTGCAATAAGCTGTACTCATTCGCCAAAGAGACTGAAAACCCCTCTACTACTTTCACTGTGTGAAACAATATTTTCCAGTGAACGGAGAAATGCGACCTGGCAAAACTTCTCCTCAAGTCCCAATGTAGGATTCCCTACCAGATAGCATAGCCGCCAAATGCTTAAGAGTCTGATCAGATGCATTTTCTCACAATCTAATTGACCAATCATCATGCAGGATTCTCACCACACGAGTTCCACAGCTAAATTTAGGTTCATTTTGCATGCTGATTGGCCAGTTAGTTTGGGAGAAAACAGACATAATCAGAGGTCTCAAACATTTGGAGGCTATGCTCTGCCAGATGAAATACTCTGTGTGAAGAGGAAATATTAAAGGAAGCTCATTGTACCTCTAAGTTCAAGATTTTCTAGTGCAAATCGAGTAACTTCAGGGTGATGTTCAATTTTGTCTTGCAATATTTTGATTTCTTCTCTAAGGAGTTGCTAAAAGACAAAACCACAAATCTACTAGAGATCTTAATGTCAGGCAAAACGAAAAAAGTAAATTAAAATGAGAAAAAAGAAAAAGAAGAGAAAAATTGTTCATCTAAGAATTTAACAAACCATTTCACGATCCTTTGTATCTTCTTCGTCAGTCTCTCCATTCTTTTCCTTCTTTCTTAATCTTTCAAGTTTGGCAATATGACTTTCCCGTAGTTTCACAATCATTTTTGTTGACTATAAAAATAGGGAAAAAGATAAAGAAACAATTGTTATTTGGAGAGATATAAGAACAAAAACTATAACATGGCTAAGTAATAACTCTGCATATAGTAACCAAAGCACATTTAAGTGGACTAAACGATCATACAATGACAAAACATATTAAATTGCGTAAGGATTACAGCCAATGCAATATATATATATATATATATATATATATATATATATATATATATATATATATATATATATATATATATATATATATATATATATATATATATATATATATATATACTGTAGTAAGGATTGTGAAAGAAATCATGAACACTAAAAAAACTATTCAAAACTTCTCTGGAATGCCTGTGTGTGTGTGTGTGTGTGTGTGTGTGTGTGTGTGTGTGTGTGTGTGTGTGTGTGTGTGTGTGTGTGTGTGTGTGTGTGTGTGTGTGTGTGTGTGTGTGTGTGTGTGTGTGTGTGTGTGTGTGTGTGTGTGTGTGTGTGTGTGTGTGTGTGTGTGTGTGTAGTTTACATCAGCAGCCATCTCAACATCAATACAAAACTGGCAATTTATACCTGAAGGAATTTCTCCTTTCTACCACACAGTTCCTCAAGCTTTTGGACTTTGTCTTGTAAAACCTACGAAGTAGCAACACGAATGTCACAGAAACTCTTTACAACAATTAAAAGACGGCGAGTGACACCTCCGTCTCTGTAAGAGAGAAAACCACATATCGACAGGAAGTGTGCTCAATATCTCTCACAGATTGAAGTTCATTTCATTACTATCTTACCCATACGACTATGAATTTTAGGTGTGTTGCAATAAGTGAAGAGATCGACTCAAACAGTTATGCCAAAGGTATTCATAATAAGAAGCTATGCTTGAAAATCGGAAAATCGACTGGACCAGTCACCCATCTAACACGTCTGCATCTTCAAAACACAACAAAGATCAGCTGCACTGTAAAGGTCAATGAAGTACACAAAAAGCCAGATATGCAATTTAAACAATAAGATACGAGCCTTTGATTCATGACTTAAACGTTAGGGTTGCCCTTTTCACGTCGCCACGTTTCTGAAACTATAGCATCTAATACCGAGACGTAATTTTCACAGTAGCTACTGTGGATACCTGTTTGTCATGTTCAGCTTTCTCCCTCTCTGATATGGCATGTAACATCATTTCTTTCCACTGCTGCGCATTGCCATCCAAACTCACTTTTCTTTTTGTTGTGATACCCATTCTTTCACCAGAATCATCGTTTTCATCAGAATCTTAAAGCAACGAAAATGCAAAAATGGCAACTACTTCGTGTTTTCAATGTTGATAAAACAAGAAAAATATATAGAAAAATTCTAGAAACCTGCAATGGAATTAACTTGGAAAATTCCGCTATTACGAAACATGGTACTATATATCATATTTTGACAAAGAACTAATCCCTATATTCAGACAGAAAACTGTGACAGAAATTTGTGGGTGGCTAGGTTCAATTGTCTTATTTCAAACAATGCGTTTACTGTTTCTCAGTTTAGCTATTGTCCACTTGTTTAAATGTTCCATGACAGGTCAGCAAATAGAAAAATAAACAAAATCTACGAAAGAGCGTATACAAAGACAGTCGCACAAATTATGAGGAATTACTAGTGAGAGTAAATACAGATGTTTGCCAATGAAATCTACAAAAACCCAAAACAATCAAAATGGTATTGATCACATTTTTACGGAGAAAGATATTCCATACGCCCTTCGTAGTGGCAGAAATATTTCAGAACCAAAACCAACCACCACTGGGAATGGTATTGAAAATACTCGTTTTCTTGGATCTACACTATGGCATACACAACAATCTTTCATGACAAAAGAGTCCAAAACATTGAAAAGTTTCAAAAGAAACATTAAAGCCACGGTTTTTACTGCAACTGTAAATTATTCAAACAGTATGTAAAAGGTCCAGGGCTAAAGATGTAGCATCTTTTATGACGGGGATTGTTGCTCAAAACGACATGAGGAGAACAAATAAAAGATGCCACAAGTATGCATTATTTATACATTAAACCTAAGAGCAAAAACTCAGCCAGTTCATAAACTCACCTGTGATGCTGTCCTCTCGAGGTATGCCGGCTGAAACGGAGAGGAGTACCGATTAAATCGTCGCAAGAACAAAAAATCAGAGACTAAATACCAATACAATCACGGCAAGGTTTATGGGATGTTATCATTACACCAAACCACCAACTAGTGCTATATCAACATCCATCGAACAACACAAGTAACATCATTAGTGACAATTCATATGAAAACAATTTTCATGCAATGTCATCTATCCATGTAATTGGAAATAGCTTTAGAAGTCAAATTAATGCTACAAACTATTTCATTTATTGATCATTGGCTTGCTTCAGTATGGCAACTTTGCTAAAAAGATTGAACTTAGAGATACATTATACTCAAAACTTGCAGGCCTTACCAAAAACTGCTGGATTCAGTTGCATGCAGTGTTAGGAATATTATATGGCTCTCACAAAAATACACTTAAAACAATATGGCTCTTATGGGTCTCTCAACCAAAAATGTTCCCGATACCTGGCCTGGATATACTCCTCTGAGAAATGGCGGCGGTCGCTCATTCAGATTGTACCAAACAGACAGTATGTGCTTTCGTAGATGAAAAAACCGACAAATGGGATGAGAAGGGATAAATTTACCCAACCATACCAATATATAAAACTTCTAATATACAATGTCACTTAGCATCGCATTATCGAGTGGGCCGCCTGATATATTTCAAAAACCCATCGAACGAGGGTAAAGATCCCCAAATCACACTTAATGGCACCAAATGTTGCCGACTATTTGATATTCAAGGCATTTCTACTTTGAAAAAAATAAACACAATATCGAATTAGAAATGCCAAGAGGATCAGTCTTCACGAAAATTGGACTAAATACCTTTAAGTTGTGCGACAAGCTCTTTAAGTTTCTTAATTTCCAATTGCAATTCAGTGACATTTCCAGATACATCCTCATTTATTATGGCCTACGACAAAAACATTTATTTATCCACACTGCTAATTTCCTCATCATTCGTGGGCAACACAGTATCGTTTTTTGATAACCCAGCGAGGGTAGTGTATTGCCTGGGTAAACATTCTAGACCCCCTAGCTAAAATCGATAACTAACAAACCCACTATCATACATTGGGAACTGTGATATACATTTCGCTGAGCAATCACTATACATAACCTACCTGTACCATAATAACTTTGAAAAAATTACAGCAATTTTTTCGGAAGCAGATCATAGGTCTCTTTATTGGAAGCAAAAGTAAATCAAAGCATTAGAGATGTCATATCGAAGTGAAAAAGTAATTGTTTGAACCCAGCAAACAAACCTTGTTCTTGATCATCTTGGCTCTCCTTGCAAAATTCAAAGTTGAAAGCGTTTCACCAAAACACCTGAAAATGTTCATAACTAGCGAATAATAATGGGGTCGAAATTACAGTTTCTTTCAACAAAGAGACAAAATCATGTGGAATGTGAAGCGTGTAGTATTAGCAACCACAACAGAGTTCTCTGTTAACCGTTGCTGTCTCGGAAGATGCAAATAGATCCTTTTAGCAGAGCAAACACAGGCAGCTTTATCAAACAAACAAAGGAT
Organism: Mastigias papua; assembly: GCA_964019165.1. Classification (NCBI taxonomy): domain Eukaryota; kingdom Metazoa; phylum Cnidaria; class Scyphozoa; order Rhizostomeae; family Mastigiidae; genus Mastigias; species Mastigias papua. Next base: position 12,365,701 of record OZ025272.1, read on the forward strand.
CTCTTAAGGCAAAAAGAAAGCAGACAAACAGGATTTTAGTACTAACACTTCTAGTTTAACACACTAAATATCCACAGTAAAACCACTTTTCATGTGGATTTTGCGAATCCACATGTCTACGTAACTGTCAATGCTGGAAGGTTCCTTCATTTATACACAATATTCAATTCAATTTAGTTTGTCAACTTGAAAACCTTGTCATCACAGCTTGTCTAACGTGCAGTTTCACGCAAAATGCGCTGTTCCAAAACGCTTTCCGCAGTTCTAGAGGATAATCTATTAAAACTGAAATTGCGAGGAAACAATCTGTGTAGATGACATTCTACATCGATTTAGAACGATTCCCTTAACACCCGTCAAAAGCAAAGCTTTTATTTCTCAATAAGTCACCTCCAAAGCATCAACAGTTCCCAATATCTTAAACCCAGTAAAAGTTGATGGAGTAACTGCTACTTACTTTGCTGATGGATGAATGTTAGCAATTATATACGTCTTAGCATTTCCACCAAGAGAATCCTGATAGAAAAGGTGGGAGGAATATGATAAGGAGAATGCAACTGATTCATCAAAAATCAATGTAGGCTTCATATGCAAAATGAGGCAATAGCAGTTAAGAGAAGCTGCACACAAAAATGGTCAATGGGAGCTCAAGCACCCTTCCACATTTCGAAAAGGGACTGGGCTCCGTTCTTTTTTGAGTAATGTTAACAAACAACAAGGTTCATGCATGTCCTGCTTAATGTTTTTTCCTGCCTTTTCCTGGTTTTTTTCACGACAACAAAAGTGCTTTTCCTGACTACATATCAGAAATACATAATACTTTCCCTGACCAACCAGTGTTAAAAATGATGCGACCGACTGACTCATCTTTAAAACTAAGTAATTGAACATATTTTTTTAAATTTGGGTAAGAACAGAAGGCTCCCTGGTCAACTAGCTTCTCAAACAGGAACAAAAAGTATCATAAACTGTGAAATGTGCAGATTTGTCTACTAGGCACTAAAGAATTTATTTGCATGGATGATAAAAATTCCCGACTTTTTTCTGACCTTCCTTATGTTTCAATAAAATGTCCTGACTTTTCCTAACCGTCCTTAAAAGCACAAATTTTCCCCTGACCGTATGAGCCCTGAATAAATCAGACTGATAGATTGAGGCTTTGGTGGAATTAGATTTCAGTTCTTGTTCATGTTACTATTATCACCAAAGACCCACGAGTCTGTAACTAGATACGAATGCGTTCCTAATTTTCTGGCTATGGTCGTACCAAAGCTTCATTTCTGCAGGTCCTTTCACACGATGAAGGCTCCTATAGCACAAAATTTAGATCCACAGTACTACTTGCAAATCTTCCTAGCATTATATCAACTCAACAATACAATGTGCAAAGGGTTTTGCCTCACTAGACCAATATCGTCATTCGGCCCACATATAAAACAGGCAGGGTGTAAGAGCATCGGAAAATTGTCCTTCTCTCCTTCCAAGGCATATAGACTGTCCTTATATTGTCCCATTGCAACTTTACTGTTTTCAGTTCATCTTCGGCCATAATAACAGAATGCGCTACTACTTAATATGAAAATGAATCGATAAAATAATGATTGATCAATGCTCTTAATCACTCACCCTAAGAATGAAAGTTAATTTTGAATCCCTATAATGCACGTGTCGTGTTTTCCCATGAGCGATATCTACCAATGCCATGATAACATTTCCAAGAGCACTCAACGATCTGTTGATACTACCAGCTTCTTTTAACCTTACTCCTTCGGTACGCGTGTCTTTCTGTCGTTCAGATCCTGCTAAATCAACTAAATGTAATCGTGACACCTTGATATTCGATATGCCACCCTTCTTTTCTTTGGATTGGATGGAAACTGTAAACACGGCGTGGCTACGACTGCTTTCGCGGTTCATCGACGTCGAAGCAACCCTTCGATTCATCCAACCTGATGTCAATACCTGGTTGAAAAGAAAATCTTCTAAGTGGGTTTGTGTAGTAGCAATAATACAAATGATACTGGGAAAAGGATAGACTAGGAGACAGAATACTTCTTGCTTTGTACTTTGAATGTTTACTATGTTGACAAAATTACTAGTTGGCACTTCTTTGCTAATACTCTCCACATTGCTACACAGAGATATATAAACGATGAAGAAACTAAAAGCTTGGAAATTATGACAATAATTTCGATGATGAGATGACTGTGGTGATTGTGGAGATGACTGGTAATCATAAATTTGATTACAGTGATGGTAGCGATCACCAAAATGATAGTTTGGATGATGAGAATTGATAGGATACAGTCATGCATAACAACACTGCTCATGTTACCTTGTAGGCATCTTTTGCGGATGAGATGTCTCTCTCTTGCAGTCCTTCCACAAAAACTCCCTTTTTGATATCCTCTCTTAGATGTAGCCCAACAGAGGCCGGGTCTAACAAATCAAATATTTGCTCATTGTAGATCTCTAAGAATGAGCATTTACAGATGAATTCTTTTCGATCTCCATGCTGAAAGATAAAGAAACCAAATCCAGGTATATCGTTATAAAATGCATTACTCATCAAACGAAATGCTAAGAAGAAAGTTCTACTCGTAAGGGAAAAAACAAAAAAACAGTCGTTTTGATTTCGTTAGCTGCTGAGGCTCTGGCCTAAGGTTATAATCAAGGGGTATAGGGCTCACAAAACTATTCACATTCATTGTATGGTATACAAATTTATAAATGATCTGGCTCTTATGTACCTTACAGAAATGTTCTCAAGACTCTCTGATACATGTAAGAGAGAATTACGAAATACTAGATCTGATTTAGAAATTCCCATGCGAAAATCTGCAAATGGCCAAAAATGCTTCTCATGTAAAGGCGCGAAAATGTGGAATTGTCTCAGCATAGAATCTAAATTGTCCCCGACTTTGAAAACTTTCAAATAAAGCATAGCAAACCTGGCAATTACCTAGTTCTCTCTCTCATAACATACCTAGCATATGCATGATCATGTATACAATTTTTATACAATTTTCTTATGGATTGTACTGATTTTAGGTTTATTTTAGCTTTACATGTAAACTTAGATAGTTTCTTTTCGTTTGTAAGTTTTTTAAAATTAACAGGGTACATTGTAAAACAGTTTAACTGAATGTTTTACCCTGTATAAGTAGTATAAATAGAAATAGAAATCGAAACTACATAAGAACCAAAGACACTATGTATCTACATAGGTGTATGACTGCAGTCAGGAGGTCCATAATGGGGTACCGTCCTAAGAAGTTAAAAGAGAAGGCTGTGCTGGATGCTAATTCTTATGGGCCTAACGCTTGACCGCACTCAACATTTTATTTAAGATTCAAGCTGTTCAAGTTGAAATACATGCAAAGACATACAAAAGCTGGATGCAGTTCACAAAAACTATATACTGTCAAATATGTTACACTGGGCGTAGGATTTAGCATGAAAAGGAAATTAAGGGAAGTTGCTTGTAATTCTTTTCAATATTCATTGATACAAGAACGCCTACAATACATTACGGGGACAAAAGTATCGCAACACCTTGCCAAAAATGGCGGCTAACAGCGGCCAGAGGCCTAATCTTGAAAATTTACATAACAAATTTATCACACATTAAGGGCTTCTTTCCGTTTAATTCAGGCGGGAAAATATTTGTCAATTCTTCAAACTGGAATTGAAACAAGATTATTATACCTTTGAGACTTATTGACAGAAAAGGTGAAGAAAGTATTGGAAGGAGTTCCGGCAAATGTTTGGGAAGTGATTTTAGTTATGTACCATAACAAATTACAGTAACAACACGTACTTTACGGAGAAAAGAGTATGGCATTTCACTGCTTTTAACGCAAATATATATTGGGCCTAAACGACGCAGAAAAATTTTTGTTGGAGATATTCAAGATCATTGCTCTTGGAGGAGTTCTAGGTGAGACACTCATCGCAATGCTAATTCGTATATTATTTTTTTAAACTTCTTCACTTACAGTTGTTGAAACGCATCGGATATAACGATAAAAAGATCTTTAAATGATGTTATTTCATCATGCTAAATACCCAACCTAATTCGCTTATATGTAGAAACTCCAAACCTGGCTCGCTTGAGATCGCTTTATAAATCAAAATCTTTTTCATTCAAATGGCTAAAGCTAGCTTATCAAAAACATCACTGCCAATGTTAGGCCTGAAATATGTTGTCCTTGAAACATAGAAATATCATACTATTGTTTTCGCACATACTCTTATATTGAAAATAGAAACAACAGTTTCTCTTAAGTTCTTTTCTTATCTAAAACAACTGAAAAAGTTCCTAAGGTTATACAGTAAAAAGAAAGTGATTCTACAGAGCAAATGATTCTCATCGATTCATACCGATCTATAAAAGAGATTGCTTACCTTCTCTTGCTCTCTATTTATCAAACTGAACATATATTCAAATCCTCGTGGTATCACTCCACGAAGCTCATGAGAAAAACTATCACATTCATCGGGTGGTCCTGGAATGACAATAAGTGTAAATTAGGCAAGAGTCTTATAAGAAACTAAAACAATAATTTGCTTATACTACGTCAGGCCTGCGATGCGGGAAGAGGGGGCAAGGGGGTAGTTACTCCTCTCGCCCTTTTCTAGGGGGGCACGGGGAAAGGAGTAACAGGCCCTGCCCCTGCAACTTATATTGTTTCTGGTATTGCTGGATCGAGCCCTTGGCAACAAGATGATTTCTGTAATGCATTAGCAATAACTTTTGTGGCTTTGCTGAAATAGATATGAAATAACTGCCCCCTAAAGAAACGGAGAAAATAAATATTTATGGAAATAGGCACTAATTTTCTCCAAACGAAGGGAAACGGCAAGAGAAGACTGTGTGTGAATGATACGGTCGAAGCAGGAATCGAACACGTGACCCTTTGGTATGCCAATGGAAAGGAGAATAGACAAATAGCATTGCTTTCTATAGTCAGCAATACTGACAAACCAATCAATGTTATTCAATGCAACCCATCTCTATTAGAAACCGTCTCTCAAGAAACTCTCTCTCAATTGAAAGAAATCGTCATTATGAAAAAATGCAATTTTCTGATAAACACAGCGTTATCAAACTACACTGAAAACCGGTCTGCGTAACCTATTTGCTACAAGATATCATATCATACTGATGAATATTAAGGCAAAAGCCATAACAGAGTAAAGATAAGACACTCTTACAGAGCTTCAAATAACAAAGATTTATTCAATTCCTTTTCAAGTTCGTATTAGAAACACCAGATTCATATTGTTCATTGGTGCACCAATAAAACATACATTCATTTTGAACTTGAAAAAAACAATTTTAGCTTTTCAATAAAGAGGGGTTTGTTGGATGCCCATATGGAACTAGTGGGATTCAGTAGTTCAAAGAAGCCCAAGGCCCACTGCGTTAGTAATATGCAGCCAGTTCCATTCAGCAAAGCACCAAAGCACAAAAACGTCGCGTAGTCAAAAAATCTTCAATAAAATTAGATGAATTCTCTATTTCAATATAAACTAGTAGTTGTTTGCTTAATATGATTGTTAATTTTAAATCCTGTAAGCTCTTACAAAATACACATTCACTTTAGTATAACCACAGAGTACGGCGAAGAGTGCGGAAAGCAAGAATGTTAAGAGATGTTATGAAAATAGCGCTTAAAGAATACAAGGATAAGGCTTGCTTGGTGTCAAGTATAGCAAGGAATCCACGCAAAAACTGGGCCGCGGATAGAGAAGATTTTGCATATGACACAGAAAATATGGCTTCTTAAATACGAAGGTAGGCTAAAAAATGAAAGGGTCTCCAAATAAAAGATTATTGCTGCAGTCAGAGGCCTAGATATGCTAGAGTGTTCACAGAACTATCCCGGATTAGTGAGACCGAAGGATGGTTAATATCCTTGAAATGAAAGTGAAACATATCTGAGTCTCTAAACCCAAAGAAGGTCATATGTTAAGAATGAAACTTACCAAGCATTGTGAATGTCTTTCCAGAGCCCGTTTGACCACTGGGGAAAGCAAAAAAACAATCTAAACAAATGAGATCTGGTAACAGAAATTACAAGCATAATAATTAGTTGTAACGGATTTGTTGCAGTCTTGATAATACTTTTGTTTAGGCTCCCAAGGTGTACTGAACTTGTGCTAGGTACACAGTTTCACACTTTGCAAATCGGATGCTCAGCTACCGTACTTTCCCCAGTTAACGCCCCTCTCTTTTAAACGTACCTGTGGTAATAAGCGCACAATCCAAGAGAGCGCTTATTGGAATGTTGTTAGATGTGTATTACAACTTAATACAATGAACCCCAGAAAAATGCTTAAAATAATGGTAAAGACTAGACGAAGTTCATTTTTGAACAGGTATTTACTTCAAGAAGTGTACACCTGAAACATTCGATAAAATCACTTAAAAGCTGGGAGCTAAAATTTTAAAATTGATGGCACTAAAGACCATTCAACAGGCTGTTTGACCAACCCTGCTCAGTCGGCTCAGATATGTCATCTGAACAAGTGCATGTGTTCATGAAATCAGATACTCTGAACAGTAATACAGTTATAACTTAGCCAACGGATTCCGACATGGAAGATGCCAATAATGAGAATAACTTGCTCGATGCCAATGATAATAATAAAGATGATCTTGTGAATACTGAAGACATTTAGATTACAACTTCTGACTCAAAATTAAACATTGATTACCGAGCAGCATTTCACTTTGAATAAACACTCCTCTTTATTAAACGGTCTTCTTCAATAAGCGCCCCCTCTTAAGTCAAGAAAGGCCCTGGGCGTTTATTGGAGACAATACGGTACTCACCCAATGTAAATGGACACGCTACCGGAAAAGAGGATTACATCTTTGAAAGTGGAAACAAACCCAACATGACTCTTCTAGGTAATCGAAATGAAGCTTAAAAACAGCTTGGAAAACTTTTACTTTTAGTGTTATGCATAAAGCTCTATCTCTAAAAGATATAGAGTAGTACCAGCATGCAATGAGTTTGATGGATTGTAGATTATCAGCTGATAATCATGATCATCAAGGATTTTGACTATGATCGCAGTGTTCATGGATGGACTGATTGATATTTGATAACAATTTTGACAATAGTTAATAACTGATGATGAAAATAATGACTACACGTGATGACTGATGGTGACGGTGATAAATAGCGACCAATATGATATGGTGATAACATGAGGAGATAAACGGATGATAATTATTAGCATAACAATTGTGATAGTAGTAGTGATGATGATGATAATATTGATTATCATTGTGATGACTGATCATAATACCAGTGATTGTTGTAGTGATACTAGTGATAATAATGAATATGATGATGATGATGATGAATATGATGATGAATATGATGATGATGATGATGATGATGATGATGATGATGATGATGATGATGATGATGATGATGATGATGATGATGATGATGATGATGATGATGATGATGCTAGCCCATGGTTGGAGACCTCCTCGTGGTGGCAAGCGGGCACAGAGAGACTGCCCTTAAGTTGATAGTGATTCATTTCGCGAAGATTCAGAAATGGGGCAGATGTTGACGACCTGTGGCAAACTGTCCAACCAGGCCCCTTCAGTGAAAGACAGGCACAGCAGCTTCAGGCTGCAGCTCTGATTAGTAACTGCTGGGGTAACAGAGTGGATTGAGTGTAGCCGACTCAATCACCTCTTCTAAACAATTTGAAGGCGACACTGACCACAGGCCCAGCCTAGGCCCCGTAAGGGGCGTACAGGAAAAGACAGACAGATGATAACCACCACGACAACGCGAAGGATTGTGAAGGAACAAAAGATAATGCTGACCAAATCAGATGGCAACAATTTCAGTATCAACGATGAGCAAGATTTTTAAACAAAACCAAAACATCAACTTTATGAGGCGAAAACAAGGTGAAGAGAGGCTCATGGGAAAATGAAATGGTGGTAATATCAATGAAAACAAACGACGATTCAGATCAAAAGTTCAAATGAGCTTCGGCACATTGCACTGAGATGCTGCGTTATAATTGAAATTCAACAGAAAACCAGTAACCCACAGTGCCAAGGCAGCAAATGTCAAAAGCTTAATACTACGCTTTAATTCGCGAAAGGGCCCTTATCGAGAATCTATTGAAATTACATCTTCTATGAAAAGTAAACATAGAAATAAACAGACAAAGGATGACCTGTAAAATATAAGAGATAATCTTACTTTAGGACTGAGCAAAAAAGGAAATAACGAGGCAAAACAGAAACATTCTATTCAATGAAGAAACAATATGATTCATTTTGCTTTGGAAGAACCAAAATACTGTTAAGTGAAATCCAAACCTATTGCTAATATTCTCATTATGGCGAAAGATTCTATTCTACCTTCTAGAGCAAATGTTATGTTTTATGAGACAATCAAATGTTGTTCAAAAAGTTAAACAATACACAAGATATTTAGAACAGTAACATACAATATTTGCTCAAGAAAACTAATATTTCCGTCGATATTTAGAATTGCTACAACAAGATCAAGTATTTTCATGCCACCTGCTCGAATTCTGTTAATGGCTGTATTCGTATGAAAAGCATATAAGAAGAGAAGCATTGTTTAACATAAATACTGGTTCATTTTGATTTGGAATCAGAACCAATGCAAAATATAGCTTAGGAAATGATGCAATAAAATATGAGGAAATACCATCAGCTGAGCAATTCATCACTCAGGTAGTGGAAAAATTCCGAAAATGATAAAGCAAAAACTTACTATGCAAATATTGTCCCATTGTAGCCATAGACACAGCCTTCAATGATCTTTTTACCAACAGTAGAGAAAACCTCCTCCTGAAGGGTGGAAAATTAATACTAAGTACATTACTCATCGCTTCAATATGGGTTACGTGTGGCACATTGATAAATTCAATTGTAATCCCAAAAATTTCTTGATATCATGGGTCTTAGGTTCTTGTTGCTATTGCTCTGTATGTATGTATGTACAGTATATATATATATATATATATATATATATATATATATATATATATATATATATATATATATATATATATATATATATATATATATATATATATATATATATATATATATATATATATATATATATATATATATATATATATATATGTAGCGACTATAGCGACTCTAGCGACTCCAAAGACCAAGAGTGAGCTAGGCCTAAGAGAACCGGGACTCGTAGAAAATCGGGGGTCCCTGATGACATCATTATGAAAGTAACAGTCACCAAAGAATCATTTAATAGCATTCGGAGGCCCTTCTCAGTTTCCAGCTTGATAATGATATGATGACATCGAAAAGATCACTCAAGAGAATTATCAACACTAGCACTTATTACTACTTATTATAAGAAAACACTCTTATTAGTGAACTAGAGGTGACAAACAACAAAGAATTTACAACTACAAAAACGCAAGGGCCACTCCCTTGAAGAAGATCAAGTGCAATACATTTATGAAGAAGTGCAAGTACAACAGGGGATGGGCGAATTCAAAGTGGAAATGCAAGAAAATAACCTACAAAAGCAGAATTCGAATTTACGACCCTCCTCTTTGTACTTACTGTACGTTCAATTGGTAGAAGTCGCGAGCTCGAATCCCGCTAGGGTCAATTATTTTCTCGCACTTTCATTCTAATTTCAGTAGCACGTTTGTGAGAACAGCTACCTGCTTTTCTGTATAACCTGGCATCCTGGCTAACAGATTCACCCATCCAAATATACGAAGACATTATTTACAAGTAGAGTAGCAAAAACAGACTAAACTCAAAGGACGACACAAAATTGCACGCTAAATTACTTCTATTAGCAAAAAACTATCTAAGCATTTTAGAGCAAAATTATAGATCATATAACTTTCGTGTTCGTTTTGCAAAAGGTTCGGGCTGTATATTATTCTCGGGACAGTTATACACACTTTTTTATAAGAATACCTAATTTTTCACTGAGCCTCAATATTTTTAAACTTTCTGATTTTGAGCCAAAGAATATTCTTAAATCATTCTTAAACTTTAGCGATTCTGAGCACTGATGCTCATAAAGGCTATATGCTCATAATGAAAAGTGTGTAATTGAGATTCCCTGGAGGTTTGCTTAGTCGCATTATAGTGTAACGAGTTGCATACATGATAACTGTCAAACCAGCAAAACATCTAAACCTTCATGAACCTTGAGCCTTGGATTATTCTCAAATCAGTCTTAAATTTCAGAGAATTTGAGCCTTGGTATTCTCATAGACTATATTCATATAAAAAGAGAAGTGTGCTTATTGCGGAATGATCCTTCATTCCCATAAGTATAAATAAACTGCACCTGAACAGAAGGCAGTGAAATTCTGCATGCCTTGTTGACATGCCTATTGGAAACAAACATATACAACACTCTACTTTAAAGGGAATCATTCTTAATAGATGTGTAATGCAAGCTGCACAGATTTCTCTTTAGAACTGAACACCGAGTTATCATAATTGTACATTTTGCACGCACTGTTTACAAATGATACAAGAGCTAGTGTGTGAATGCTCACAAACAACTGATGGCAGCGAATGGATGTCAATCGGTGGTCGACATTGACAAGATCAGCTGATCAAAAGGAATGAATCAGCTGATCAAAAGGAATGCAAAACGCTACAGGGTCAGTTTATTCGACTGGCTTAGTTGAAATGAATGACCCAAACAACATTTCCAAGATTCGATTGTCGCTAAATTCCCGAGAAAAGCCAATGAAAAATACGAAGCACGTGAATTGAATGTGTTGGACAGGATCAACGTGGGAAGGATCTTATCAGCTGAAAGACTCACAACATTAGGTCAAGTATCCAAACACGTATAGGCAGCTGACCGTGAACTCTGGGTTAAACTAGGCTGCAATTTATGACAGCTAACCAAATACCACCTCTATGCTTTGTCTGCAACACCCACTATCACAGCACCCTATAGACTAGACAGAATACAGAATTACAGAGATCATAGAAAATGCAACAGAAAACGATGCATCAAGACAGCAAACAAGGGAAGGGAATGATGTGAAAAACGATGATAAGAACATCCAGAAATAGTACTAACTTTAAGAAGCAGACCAAAATTTCTTCCTTATTTCTCTAAAACGTGTGAAAAATTAACCATAATAGATTTTATCATCGCTTATTTTCAGAGGTTATGATGAACAGTTCATGGAAAATTGACTGGGCACACCCCGTTATGTAAACTGAGTTCGAAGAGGTGGCCATTTGAGAAGCAAGTCTACTATTGAGGAGGCTGGTTTTGAACATGCTGATAGGTGACATCTAAGTCGAGACCGTGCGAAAATCGGTGTTTATGAAAGAGAACAGGTAATCGTCCCCTGAAGTGTCTTTGAGTCGGAGTAATTCCAAAGAAGATCAGAATATCTCACCGAAAAGACTCGGAAAGAGCAAAAAGAGAGAGAGAGGTCAAATGCAGAATGACATGCATTAAGATTATTCTCACTATTATCTTGTGATCATTCAAATTTGCAAATGCAATGACTTTCATAGCTAGTTAATGGTCTGGGTGGGAGATAGGTAAATGAGAGCAATGGTGCATCGAAGGCCCGCAAAATCCTGTTAGACACTTACTTACCATAAACGAAAGGCTTTTAGGAAATCAGCCCACAGAGTCTTGTTGATTATTAACAACACGTTCTCCTCAAAGTCACTCCGAATTTTGTGCAAACGTATCATGTGACATATGTATACAGGAATAGTTAATACAGACCGATAGAGTATTGAAGACTGAATCAAGTAGTTATCTAGAGGAAAACAGCATAATCCAAAATTCTATGCCAGTGTATGCTAGTAATAATTGGGTATTAGGGAAACAAATGAAGCACTAAGTATCATATGTATCTTAATTGTGTTACTTCCTCTTCACTTCGCAAACATGGTTTACTGAATGAACCATTCACAATCAGGTCGCAGGTCTAGCATTGGAAGCGACCTATGACGGTTTTGTGTTGATTCCAAAGTTGGTTTTGATCAATGTTTGTTAGAATGGTTACTATGACAATCAAAAGAGATCCTACGCAGGTAGTCAATCAAGCCTAAAAGCAAACCCAACACGGAATCATGGTCTGTTGTTCCATCTTTATATTACATCATACAAGTAGATAGCAAGAGAGTCAATTGGATTGTAGCAATATTTAGGAGCTTTCGTTATCGGGTGGTTCGAATAAAAGATTAACCATTTCTAAAGATCTTTTGCATACTTTTTATGAACATTATCAACATTATTCTTTTCTTCAGGCTCTTTGTTTGCAGTTAGCATGCTGATCTTCCAGCAAGTAGAAAATATGGCGCTCACTTCCTTACATGTTTTTCTATAAGAATATAGCAAAAGGCCTAGTTCTTAAAGTTCCTTACAACTGGATCTTTTCTGACCACAGCAAACTATTGAAAGTTTCTTAATGGCTCCTAGTTTTAACTACACATTTAGTGCTATAGAAAGTGTTAAGTACTATAGACACTGTAAGGCAGAATTCTAGAAGCACATTTCAACGTAAAACTCCTCTAAGAAACAATTGCTATAAGGACAAACACACGTTCTGCAGTGTTCAGAACATTTGAATTTGAAAAGTTCCTTGGGATTGTTCTTTAGTACTTCCATAATGTTTTTGGGCCTTTTCATGCAGGTTCGCTATAAAGCCATTGCTTATAAAAAATGTGTTTGTAATGATTTAAGTGAGTTCAAGATAATCACTTATCTGTCGTCTGGGTTATAACACAATAAGCCACATACTTACACATAACATTGGTTTTCTTCTGCTGCTCTTCGTATTATAAGATTATTAATCATAAAGATTATAAGAGGGTCTTTGTGCTGAAAGTCATGAAAGCCATACAAGTAAAGCTGCCTATCAGCAAAACTTGCTGTCCAGGACTTCGTGCACACGAGAGCTGATCAGTTTGGATCCGTTCTCATTTGGATCCGGTCCAAATAGGTCCCATGTGAATACAGATCCGATCCAAAAGGGTACAGATACGAAATGTGTATGTTTGGATATGTTCTCATATAATGCTCAAAAACGATGCCAAGCGCGAATAATGCGTGCTCGTATACAAGAACAAGCCTCGTTTCATATATGGACTACTTTGGATCGTATCCATGTGCTCACACGACATATGTGGATCGGATCCAAACTAGCCCGCCTTTGCTAACCGACCCAAAACTCGGGAGGATAGCGGAGCCAAACTGTGTCGGATAGAGGCATTCTCGTCTGCACGCAAAGCCTATCCGTACCAGTTTGGGAACGGACTCAACCTGATCCGCTGTCGTGTGCATGGGGTCTAGGTATTCAGCCAAAGACCCTGCAAAACAGTGCCTGTGCCAATAGTCTCAACTGATTGTTGGATGCTAACGTGAAAACAAAAGACAGTCCATACCTGCGTGGTGTTCATATCAGCAACATGGTCATAACTGAAGTGTTTTGGCTCTGGTTTCGAATAGAGAACCAATGATTTTGAAGATGTCGCTTCTAAACAGAGGCTGTGATCAACATCTTGCTCCAATGTTTTCGCAGGAGGACGTATCCTTACATACACTTTAATACTGTCCCCTTCCATACTGCAATTAATAAGAACGACAAAATCAGTATTTCTTTGATCAAAAACTCTAAAAATACAAAACAGTCAAGTGAGCTAAAAGAATACTGAAGTAATGTGAATGAGAGTTACTCTCATTTCCTAGTAACGTTGTCCTTATCAGCGGCATTCGATAAAACAACGCGCACGTAGTTATGACAAAGTATTTGAAGGTCACGACATGTCTCATAAATACATTAAGTATTAATCTGTCTAAACTTCTGCCTCTCTTTCGATTGCGCTTTTACTTTGGAACACTAAAGGATTTTCATATCTTCAATTAAAAAAAAGTCAGATAAGAGTTTGAGTTACGCGCTATTTTCATAAGGAACCACTTTATGAGGAATCTGCATATAGAATGCCGAAATATTTAAAGAGCTTATACAACTAAAGGAAAATTCCCTATGGAACTTTTGAATTTGAAAAAACTTTATAACAGCAAACAATCAAGAATTAGGAAGCCGGTTCCATTACTTTGCAACCAAAGCCCACAAAGATTGCTTGCTATGATTGGCCTTATTTGCGTTTCTGGTCATAAGTGTGCATTGAAAATTACGAAACTATTAGAGAACTTTTAGTACTAAAATCTGAACATTGGAGCCCCAAAACTAAGGAACTTCTGGAACCAAGCCTTGAAGTAGCTCCTTATACAAAAGCGAGTGTGTCACAACAATTGGGGTGCACATGGGCTGATGAGACTGGCTAAGAAATCCTAAGAAAAACCCCACGCGATGTACGATAACAGGGGGCACCAATAGGACAGATTTATGGAATAGATCCATGGAAATAGTTCGTATAAGGGTCAACTGGTTTCTGAAGTACAGTCACATTTACTACCAAACGCAAGGGCTCCACCACAAAGACCGCCACTTGATAACCAGTGTATCAGATGTGGCCTATAGCCTATACTGAAACATTTTATTAAGTGGACCGAAAGTAAAGCAAACTCCTCCTTAAGTTCCTCCTTAAGAATTCCCTATAATACAAAGTGCTTTTTTTGATCGTTGAGTTTTTTTAATCTTTATGTAGTTGTTGTTGTACATTGTATATAGTGGGATTTAAAATGAATTGAAAAACTAAACAAAACTTGCACTAGTCAAGATCTAATAATTATCCACTTTTCTACACTAAAGAGAATGAGCAAAGAATGGGAGCATCTACTAGTGGGCCATAAAAATTTCCTTTGTAAGCCAGATTTTGCCCTATGGACTGTAGGTTGTCACCTCTGGCCTATGCACTACTTTTAGGTCTGGTTCATCTCGCTTCTCATTCCTGTTATAGGAAAAGAGCCCTTAAAATGCCATGACTTTACTTGATAACTGCCTGTGACTTAAGTTGAAATCATCCTGAAATTCTGAAAGTGTTGTGGAAAAGAAACTCAAGACTGCTACAAAGAGCAATAGGATAACATCCTATAGGTAACCTATTTTAGAATTCCTATAACCCACAAAACCAATTGACATCTGCAAAACAAATTTTGCACAGATATATTAATGAGTGTCACACGCAATCTCCCAGTCCCATGTCAATGAATTTAAACACCCGAAGAAATCAGTGGTGGAATTGAATCAACTAATAAAGCAACCAGAATTCAACTAAGCAGTAACAGTTAGTGAATAATTAAAACAGACAATACTACCCAGAAATTCTACCCCATTTTCTAGGAAACAAAACTTCTGTCACAATATTCAAAGTACCCTAATGTTTCCACATTCTCCATATTGTAAGCATCCTGACAGTTCCATACCAGCTTACAATAAAGTATATTATCATAATGGCAAAGACTGGCTTAGATTGAACACACTAATATGTTTTCAAAAATTGTTCAAGTAATGAAAGACCTGAAATAAATCTAAACTTTCTCAGCCAGAGAAATGAACTCTGCTACTTTTCCAAGTCTGTTGGTCATCTGTGGAACAGTCTCACAAATAACAAAGCATAACTACTTATATATATACTGATTGCTAACTTTGCACTGATAAATTAAGATTAACTATATATGCACAAACATTACTGAAATTTCTTGTGGACACACCTAATTCAAACAAGTTTCAAACCTTAAAAATATTTATTCTTATCTTAAAAAGGTCCTGCACAGCTTATTGCCCTAATGTACCTCTGAAATGTCTGATAAAATTGTCAGTGTCATGCCAGTGTCAGTTTAAATCTGTTCAGAAATCATTGATATAAATGAAAAGTTAAATACTGCCATATCTCACATCATTACCATAAAGTATCAAATTGGCTTTCCTATCTTTCTAAATATTTACTGTGCAAAACCTATGAAACAGAATAGGTATTTACACACAACCTTGGCTAGTGGTTATAGTTATCATTAAATAATAATAAAAATAAATAAATGTGTGCAGAATCACTGTAAGTGGACATCATTAGATGAGCAAAATGTAAGTTTCTGAGATTTCTGAAGTGGTAAGCACTGTAAATGGATCTAATTGAATCCAAAATGGTGTGAAGGAAAAGCTTCCCTTGAATAAGCTTCTGTGCTAGAACATCAAATTGTTAATGAGTTCCCATCAAATAAGCCCCCAGCACAGAGGGTGATGAAGACCTTCATAGATTGATGCTTAAATTTGAACTTTTCCTTTGATAATATGGAGAAAAGGAGTTTTAATAATGAACTTTCTATTAACCATGTATCACATATTTTAGATTTTTTAAAGTCTCTGGAAATCCATAATTCTACTTTCTAAATCTTTTTCTACAAATTTGAGAGGCTGTGTGTAAAGGATATCACACAAATATGCACTTCCTAAGTCAAAAAAAGCAAAGCATAAAACTATATATAATTAAGAGATTTCAAGAAACAGTTCACTTGTAGTTAATGACTTCAGGTCACATTGAAGCAATCCTTTCAACATGCAGCAATAGCATCACACAATGGCATCCAATACTGGGTTCAAGAAACAGTTGTGCGCACTAGGACTCACTCTACTCCTGCTCGAGTGAGCTTGCAAAACTATTCCATATGTTCTAGTAATTCTCCACTAGTAACTCTACGCCTGACCAAATACTCCATATCATTTTACTGATCTGCGGGCTAACTGCAAATTGCTCAAATAGTTCAAATTGGTTGCCGTATATTAGGCTTTTGGTCTTGTCGTATTTGGCCAGAAGACCTGAATACAAAATGCGCACTACAATGTTTACTCTAAAGATGTGTAAACAACGCACGACATTCTAAGCTCTGTAGCATTGTCTTCTGCTACCGCTACGGTTCTACCCAAGGGGGGTATCTGGAACCTCAGCCTAAATGCTTACTTGCAAGTATGTACTACAGATCAGCATTGTTGAAGTCAAAATAAACACTTTCTGCAGTCATGAATAACAGTTACCAAAGTCTTTGTTCGCAAAGCGAGTTGCTTTCACTCCAACAATAAAGGTCAATAGGGCATTACAAGCGTTAGGAGATTCAAAGTAACGCTCTACATTTATCTTCTCACCAAAGAAGTCCAAAATAAATGTAATAACTGAGATGAAAAGCAGTCTTTTTATAACGTGACTGGGAGACGGCATTGTTAAGGATTGAATAATAAGACTCCTCTCTGCAAGAGCTCACCTTTCGTATCCGCCATTGTTCGTGCTATCTAAAATAAAGCACAAAAAATTCAATGAAATCGTTGTGTTTATCCCACAGAGGCCTGCGCTTGTAAAGAGAGGAAAGCTGTGAATCTGCCCGTTATATCATTTACACGGATGCAAAAGATCTAACGACTGGCGTTCTACTTAGTGCTCTTTTTCTGACAGGGCGAATGAAGGACCAAATAATAGAACTGTTCTGACCGCCATTCCTAAGTACAATCTTTATCGCGGGAAACAAATAGCGAACAGTCTCAAGGAGTCAGGGCCATCGAAGCACTACTTTAAAGAGCAATAAACAACAACGTGACTAAAAGTCATACCACAGATAGTATAGTGAAGTAATGAAATACCTGGCAGCGACGCGACCATGCTCAACTCGTAAGGCCTAACTAACAATAACTCTTCACTTCTATACTCCGAACTCCCATAACATACGACAACGAATGAAAATCAAGTGTAATTTGACTCCTTTGTACTTTGTGTCCACTTTTCAATATACAGTTAATTCGCATAAAAAGATCCACGGCGTTTGTTTGCTGTACACAAATAAACTAATCTTACAAACTCAAACGTCAAATTCTGAAATATTTGACAAGCCGCGCCATTCATTAGCGCATGCGCATTACATTGAAACAGATCAGCTCCTCTTCATCTGGAGAGGCTGTTCCGCTGTTTCTGCTGCTGTTCCCCAGAAGTAGAAGCAACCACGAAGGTTCATCTCCTACATCTTTCCGTTTCGAATATCATCCAGTCTTTGATTACTGGACGAACAAGGAAAACTGACACGAGCCGTGATGGATTTTTCTCGTCTTTTCTCTTACAACCCTTCCAAAGCCTATATATATATATATATCATCTCTTCCTATTGCCTGCTTTGTTCTATCACATTTGTTTACATATTGGCATAATACTATTTTGGAGAAAATTGTGCTCAAACTACATTCTTCCATCAACATCCCAACAATAGAACAGTGATTACAAATCACTTAACATCATCCTAGATATAATAAATGACATAATGGGTAATCCACATTTGATATTCGATTCAAATTTGATGTGCCGTTAACTTTAATACCTGTGTCGCAAGCGAGAAACTCTAAACAAACCACCCGCATCTATTTACCATATCTACAAATTGATTCCGAAGAGCTGCAACGTATTTGCTAAGCCCTCGCTAAACAACAAAATCCTGTAAAGAGACCTTCAGGCATGCTCGCCGTGGCATATTACGTCTAGATCCAGCTTGCTGCCAGTTCAATCCGTAGATGACTCCTTTGCTAAAAAATATTTCAACGCAGGTGTCAGACAGGGGCGCGAATTATGGGGAATAGGGGTAATATGCCCCCGGATATTTCAGCACCCGATCCCAGTCGCTGTTTGATAAGGATAAATTCGAGCATGCTGTCGGTAATACTAAGAGCGTATTGAAAAGCGAAGGCTGTGCTTTCAGAAACCACCCCCATGACATAAAATAATCATCTACCCTTTGAAGTTTTAAAAGCTTCATCAGATGGAATTGTGATAAATGCAACTGTGGGCTATGCAAAGCATGTTTGCAAAATGGTGGGTTTCCGATCGAATAAACCATATTTATCTTTTTCTATCTTTTTTCTATTTATCTTTTAGGTTACTTAGCTGATATATTTCTATATTTTTTCAAATAAGTATCGAATATTTTGAAATATTCTTTTACAATCTGGTAACTTACACACAGTGTGCCGAGGTCAGCTGTAATTTAGCTATTTTATCGTAAATAACCTACTTTCAATGAAGCAATTATGATGATGATGAAGTTGATGATGGAGATACCAAATTTTTAGATGCCACGCCCATGTTCTTGGTAAACTTTTATTTCACCCCCCCCCCTCAGAAGCACTATCTTCGGGATGGCCCTCTTCCTCATCTGATATCTAGAGCGACTGAAGAAGGCAGACAGGCTCGTGCCATAACGCACTAATGTAACACCCCGAATACACGTTTTTTCATAAAAAACAAGTATATAAGAAACATGAGGCTCAAATCAGGCATAAATTAAGAAACAATTAAGAAACACAGGCAGGCTGAGTTTCAAAAGTAAACTTGAAAAATCTGTTTTTGCGAGAAAATTTTTAATTAAACTGGAAAAAAATCCAAACTACACCCGTCTCTCAATTTTTTTTTAACTAAACATTCAATTTCTCGTCTTATAGTTGCCTTGTCACTGTAGGAAATTTCACGAATTCAAGAAACACTTAAGAAACATTTAAGGCTGGACTTGATAAAATATCAAGAGACATCCAGGCTGAAGGGAGAAAGTTTGTTTCTTATATAAGAAACGCGTACTTTACTTAACTCTCCCTGATTCAGTAAAGTGACTGGCAGAAATTCGTCTAATCCTGGGTAGCTTCTGCAGTGGAATAAGGGTTTTCCATTACTTGTCATTTACAGGCGAACTTGCGTACCAGAGCGTGGGCCTAATTCAGATTTGCAGTCTGACAAATTGAAAGAGAAGGGTTGGCGCATTCGTTGCATAATGAATGTCTAATGCCCTTATTATGTGCAAAAAGTCTGTTATAATGTCCTATACCTGACAATCAGAAATATGATTCTCGTTACTATGAAATTACTTGAAAGTGATGACAAGACTTTGCAGTTATAGGTCAGGTAATTAAGCTGAGCCACAGTCTTTTATCACTTACACTCTTCATTTTTAAAAGAGCCAGCAAATTGCGGTTCAGGCTGCCTGTTCTTCATGTTTCCAAACTTTTGAAGCTGAATTGTTCTTAATTTGTTCTTAAATTATTGGGGTATAAGCAATGTAGACATTAGACAATATACAAGAGAACATTGGATGTTTAAGAAACAGGTACTATTTTCAATAGCATTTGCAGAAGACAAAAGCTATACATTCTTACAGATGAGTAATCCATGCTAAAAGTCCTGGTACACTTAGAAATTGCTCTATACACTGATGATTTGGGAGTTTTGCGGACTTTTTGCAAACATTGCTGAGCATAAAAGTTTTATATCAGTTTGAAACCATTTTACGACAGTGCTTCAACTTCACCTTGTTCTTAATATGATCTTAATTTTCCATAAACTTTGAGGCTCGTGTTCTTATGAAATTGTTCTTATAAAAAAGAGTATACATACAGACGCTACCATTCGATAAGACCCTGATCTTAACTAGGAACCTTAATTGTGCTCCGAGGAAATGCATTGTTGGGAACTTTTATCATTCAAGTATTTCTGAAGGCCATTTATACCTATCTTCATTCTATGAGAAATCACTTTATCGGGTAACTGCACGTAGAAAGCCAAACAAAGTTAAAGAGCTTGCACTACTATAAGACAAAGTCCCAAACGAATACTTTTACCGCTGCAAATAGTCTAGAGTTAGGAAACCAACTCCTTTCACTGCAGTCAAAATGAATGAACTATTAAAGAACAGTTGGCACCAAAATCACCTCAACAGAGGTCCAAAAAGTAGAAACTATAAGACGTAGCCCCTGCAGTAGGTTCCCGATAAAAAACATATAATCAATTCAGGCGAGGTGCAATTTGCATTGTATGGCTTAAACACACAATAAAGCTCTGGAATTAAATGGAAAACACCAATATTGGAGCAACTCAAAGAGTAAGACAAACGAACAATTGAAATATTCGGCCGTAACGTTGAATTTTCCTTCATCAAATTAGTGCGTGCGCTCGTCCAACAAAGAGACTTAAAATGAGAATGGCATCTATTCAAAATAAACTATGCAAAACATTAAGCTTTAGTTTATGTCCAAAATGCATAATTACCATTCTACCATATCAGATTCCTTTACATCAGACACGTGCCATGAATACTGAACTAAATGATAGCTAAATCAAGAATGGAAAAGTCTTGGCTTGGGGGCTGCACTATCCTTCAAGGGGGGACAGATCTACAATAGCAATTGCTAATATGTTCTGAAGATGGCATTCAAAATAGCAAATGTTGATTAACTTCGAGTTTCCTGTAATACTCAAGAGCTCCACATTTTGGGACTACCGTAGGCTTTAACTTGACCAAGGAAGATTCTCCTAAAACTTTCTCAGATTCATTCCAAGATCAGATCATTATCAAAGGAACTTTTATTTACTGTATATTTGCTTCTCTAAATATCTGTAGCTGCTTTTCTAGCTTATCATATCTTCCAAGTAGCAAAATAGCTTGATTTCAAAAGGAAATCATACTTTAATAATTATCCTTCTGTCCCTAGATTAGCAGGCACATGAAAGCCTAGCTCGTTCTGTCAAGATGGCATCAATGTTATCCATCCTGGTAGTTTATACTATTCAATATAGATTCTACGCAAACTTTTTCTAAGTTCTTAATATTATCAACAAACCTACCTTTGGCTCTATTAGTTTTGAAAATATTTGCTGGTGCTAATGGGTACTTCGGGCTCTTCAATGATTCATCTTCATTTATTGGCACTGAAAATTAACACAATCGCGCTGAGTTAAGTAACATAGAAGATAGGGAACACAAGGAGAAATGTAACATAACGGTATCATTTTATTTCATTTTCATTTCATTTCACTTGCATTTTTCATTTATATATTCTATATACATTAGGAAGCATAACTACGACACAATTAAATACAACTACAATTATTGATAAATTAACAACTATAAATAGTGAGACTTATCGAGTGAGAGAAAGAGAGCCTCCCAAGCCCGTAAAAGAAAACCTACATTAAGAAACCATACAAAGCAACAGCAATATAAATGAACCAGATTAGGAGCTGGTTTTTACCAAGATAAGGGCGTGCTTCCACATTGGTCCTGACTCGGAGACGCCCTTGATGGCCTAGCAAGGGGGCATAAGTTAAGACTCGCAAAAGATTAGGGGTTTAACAAATGACTACCAAATGGATCAACATACAGAGCAAGAAGTGCACATTATATGAAGGCACTTCTAACTGGGAGCTGCATAAGGTCAAGAATGAGAGCTTTTACAAATTGTTACATTTTCGTCTTCTCAACATATAACGTGAGGGTTATGAATGTAGACTACCATTTCAGGTTAATATTCATAATTTAGCTTGTAATCGTCTTTCTCCGCAAACTATTCTAAGAATGAAACAGAATTCTGCATTTATCTAAATCTGCGCACTACCACACGAGTGTCGAACGCGAATTTGCGGATTTTCTCCATGTCATGTCAGTTGTTGTTGACATACGAAAACATGCCAGAGTTAAAAAATTGTAGTGTCCAAGTTTATGTTAGCAAGGTACCACGTTCAAACTCAGTTTGAACTGGGACAGTATTGTTTTCGCAGTGAAGTGTTTACACATAATTCTCTTCATGAAGAACCTAGTCCAAAGCTTAGTTTTTGATGTCCGTACTTCTGCAGCGAACTGAAGAATGATATTGATTATTCCTTGCTTTCAAATTTTAACTCATACAGTCAAAGTCTATAAATAAAAATCTCGCTAGATTGTAACTTGAACTAGTCAGGCTTACTACGCTAGGCAATAAAAATATATATATATATATATATATATATATATATATATATATATATATATATATATATATATATATATATATATATATATATATATATATATATATATATATATATATATGCATGTATATATATATATTTATACACCGTATAACAGTATACGTATGTACTAAGTCACATGCGTACTTACTAGACTATAACTGAAATCTAGAGAAATTTAAGAATAAACTGTCCTATAAGGTGGTATACTTCTGAAGTTTTATACAAATATTTACACATATACATAAATGGATAAGTGAAAACTGTAACTGTAAAATATGTCAACTAGTTACTGTAGCTATTAGATCGAAACTATTCTGTAAGTACCTTACATTAAAGAATGTTTGATAACAATAAGTAATAGGTATAATCTTTGATTAATAATAGATACTAAGGATGATAATAAGGGTAGCACTATCTATGAAGGTCATCAACTATTATATATACAATATTCTGGGGACTGTACATAGTAGAAATTCTAGTTGATAGTACACGAAAGTTATGAATAAACTTATTATTAAAAGTTGCTTTAAGAAAAACGTATTTTAAGCTATGATCTAATCTCTTTGCGTACTATACATTCCTAGACCTCTTATCGTAAATGCCTGTAAGGTGTGGGCCCTTCATCACTAATGGAACGAGTGGAAAGAGTCTTACATCTGAACCGTAGAACATTAAGCAGATACCAAGAAGAATAAACGGAATCGAAGTATAGGGCAGAGGGCAAAAATGCCACATATAAAAGTAATAGAACAAATGAACTAAGATCAAGAAGAACGTTATACATAGGAAGTCATAGACAATAAATTTGCATTGGTCCCGGGGCATATTTAAGACCTTTCAGCTTCCACCTACCATACAATGGAGCTGAAGTCGGCTGCAAGAGATTACGGATGGCTTATATATATAGTTGGTAAAAAAGCCAATTATTATGCTCGAATCTGGATGGAAAACGGCAATATAATTAATTGAGTTGCAATTTAGCAAATCAAAGTTAGAAAGAGTGTGTAAAGCAGAAGGGTAGATAGAGAGGGTAAGTGGGTGAAAACCCTTTATAGATAAAGACCGTCATTTTGTTTGAAATTTCCAATCTTCTCGAGAAAGTACAGAAGTAGTTTTTCTCTTCTACTCAAGCCAAGTGCTAAATTTCGAAAGGAAAGACTTTTACATAATCGCATAGCTAAAAAGACCGACAATAAGAAAATCTATATTTCTTACCCCCTCCTTAAATAGTAATCTTATTTAATGTGTCAAGCGCGAAATGAATTCAGGACTTCGCTGCTACATGATAAGAGGAAAAAAGCTGTTCAACACGAGCTTCGATTGGCAAATTGGCCTTGGAAAGACAAACAATCTTGACCCTCTCGTTGGCGTTTTGGATGTTAGGGGGAAAATGGATGCTGTGGAGGAGGTATAGAAAAACAAAAGTAATCTGAATGGAGCCAACTATTGCGAAATTTGTTATTCAGTGCATTGTCGTTTATCATGTTAAAGGAAGCAGCTGAATATGTATTGTTAAAGTCCCTGATTTGGTATTGACCCTCAACGTGCTGAATGCAACGTATGAAGCAGACCATGTACGAAAGGACACTGATAGAGGTCCTTCCTAACAAGGAAGGGGCAACGATTGTTCAGCTTAAATGTTTGCTCTCGGTAAAAACAGGCCAAAGAAAACAGTGTAGTAGCGTGGTGAAGGACTTTTGAGGGGGTTTTAGTAGATAAATTTTTCGACTGGTCTCAGCAAGGCACCATAAGTACAAACAGGCCATGATCGTTCACATCACCTCCTACTTCGGCACGCCCTTGCAAGCAGATACTGGTGAAATGTTCTTAAATATAAACATTCATGGATTCAAAGGGAAGCATGTCAAAGGGTCGAGGAAATTGTTCATGAGAAGGTCCTAGCCTTGATCAGCCCCCCCCCCCGGAAAATGGAAAGAGAGCCTTAAGGCAGAGTTTATTGGCAGTCCTGTTTTGGCAGCCAGCAGCAATTTTCGAACTGAGAAAGGGTCTACTTACACATTACAGCTACTGATTTTGATCCACCGAAACTCTTTTTTCGAATAAGTGGCCGTCTGTTTTCTTTAGGAGCTTTCTGTTCATCGAAGATTTCTGGTTAGAAATATAATAAAAAAGCATAACAAAGGAGTCCGGAATGATACCACATGTCATGATTGCTTTATTCTATCATTACAGCACGAGCTCTTTACTACTACACAAATCTCGACACAAATAAAAATATGAGCGAATATTGAGAATAGTAATGGGCCTAATTTGTTTCAACAATATTATTATATGGCACAGAGAATTAAAGGGATTGCATATATTAGGTTTATGAGCTAACACAGGAGGGCACAGGTTTATGAGTCTTTACTGGCATAGGACGAAGACGTCTATGCAGATAAACACCTACACTTCGCTAAATTGGTTCTATGTCACTTTTTGTATCAATATGACTCTCAGATCAAACTGTTCATTTCAGTCCATTTGCGTTTCCAAGCTCATTCTTGAAAGGAGTTGATTTGCATACTGAGAATGCAAAATCTTCAACTTGGAATAGAACGGTAAATTAATCCCAAACAGTATCAGCAGGCTCAAAATCATTTCGGTTTCATTCTCATCTCCGTCGTTCTTCAACAAAAGCAATGAATCATACTGCATGAATTCTCGCCCTCCTGTCTCCACTTTTGCTTTGTGTTTTTGATTTCAAGGAACGATTAACAAATTCATAGCTTCTTTCGTGATGAAGTCCTTATCCGCAGCAGCTGGGAATTTCCTAAAAGGTTACCTCACAGCCACTAAGGAAATGCTGCTATTGGTAAGAAACAAAGATTGAAAACCAATTGCCCTGCGGTTGGTTTCCTCGAGAAATCCCAAACCACACTACAATTTTTGACAGATGTCTCGTATCAAAGTGAAAGTACGTAATTTGACTTAAAATTCACGGATGATATCAAAACTGAATACTTCTATGCAATGAGCAGACAAGTGTATTCAATATCACATCCATTAAGAATCAAAGTGCTCTTCAAACTTGTTCTGTGTTACCGAACAACATAGGGTACATATAGACAGCTTGACGCACCAAAAACAGAACAGCAAATGATGACTAAATTCGTTGTAGAGTTCACCACAAAATCTTTTCTCGTCTAACTGCTTTGGCATACACATGCAAGATATAGATACAAAGAAATTAAGTGGAATATTAATCAACCCAAAACACGAAATCTTTGAGAGGTTATTTTTTATTGTATCAATAGTAGAATTTAGCAGGTCATACTTACTCAAGCTTGGTGACGAATTGATCCTACGAGGTGGAAAAACTGGCGGCGATGTGCATTTTTGATCCGTTGCCATCGCGTCTTTCGCTGTAATTACGTCTGCCATTATACTTCTCGACCTGCTGACGTCTTTGATATGGCAAGAGGACTTTCCTTTCTGCTTAATCCGCCTAAGAGCAGGAAAATTGAAGGCACTCTGTTGTTGTCGATACGAAAGCACTCACCTGTATAAGTGGATTCTTCTTTGTATTACAGCCTATTCAAAGGAGCAGGCGGGTGATATAGACGTTGATACTACTATAAGCGTGTGCATAAACATTCTGATTTTATCCTTAAACAGGTTGATCGTAGCTTCGTGCTGAGAGGCATTATTCAGCATCGCAATAAGCTTAAAGTATTTGACTTCTTTTGCGACGCATTGATCAATGTTTGCCCCTAAAGAGCTTAGTAGCAAAATCTGATAAATGATGAGTAGTTAAGTGTGCTGTGCAATGCCAGTACTCGTTCGTGGAGGGCAGACGTCAGACTAAAGGGCAATTATTTGAAGATAATTGCGAGGGCCGTCAGGGTAATAAAATACAAAATTTAACAATTGGTCAATGCTTTCGCTTTCATGCAATTAGCTCACTATTCAAAAGGAACGGAGTTTTTCAAAGAAACTCAGCCAAGTGAAAAATGGAATGCCTTTCCGTATCGTGAGACTTAAGTATTGTGTCGCAGACTGAACAGAACAGGGCATGAACAAAGCGTCAGCACACGCAAGACCATTAGTTCCCAAAAATTTCGGACGGTTAAATTTTCGGACAGACATGTAGTTCGAATATGTAACCGTCCGAAATTTATACCGTCCGAAAACTTTCACAACTATGTTATATCAGATGGAGGTAAATCGAGGCGCACGAGATATATGCGGCCTCGAATGCGGCTGTTTGAGAAGTTAGTCTGCGACTCGAGGAACGTTTCTAAACTATTAAGACGAATAAAGAAAATATTCTTACGATTAGAAGGAAGTGAAATTACTATCTACTAGCCAATTTTACTTTAATATGAAATCACAATTTTTCGTAGCAGCTCATTACTATTTTTAGCGAAGCAACAAAACTGTTTCCATCAGTTTTATCATTCTCTTGCCGCTCTCAGTCATCCGATTCTTATAACATACTGCTCCTATCCAAGAGGAGCTTGGAAACCCCTGTACTATATAGGAATTTTATGGATTCTTCTCCAGATGAATTATTCATGGAGCTGGGAATGGAAAGTTCAGAATGAAGTTGTCGAGTAATGAGCTACTGACCTTTTTTCGAAATTGCCATGTTTCGAGACATATGCCTATCATGAGAACTTATAGAAAATACCCGAGAAAGTTGAAATATCATTCCTGCCTCTCTGATAATCCCGCATCTTTAATAAACTCCCATTAAATAACAAGGCCGAATTAATAAATCCATAATAAAAATACAAGTGAGAATAAGGTGTCTTATGTTTGATCTCCAAGCCACACCCTGTACAAAAGTGAACGAAAGAGTTTTCCTCCCATTGGTAAGGAAAAATGAAGCACATAACTAATATGTTGGCAATAATGAAATCGGGCATATTTCTTCCACTGCAGTTAATATATCAAGGAAAAACAGTCAATCCCATTAGAAATGGAATTTCTTAGTGGATTTAATGCATGTTTCACAAAAAATCATTGGGACAACTAGATCTAATGAAGATAATTCGCTATATGTGGAATAAATGACGCAGAATCTGAACCAAAGAACCCATTCCTCGATTTTAATTCAGCTGAAGATGAGCAAGATGTAAACTAAAACCATGATTTTCAGTTTGTGATATTTTAAGAAAGTTGTTGGTTCAATTTGGATTTGTCCGAAATTTCTGTCCAAAACAGTCCGAAATATCCAGATTTTTGTCCGAAATTTTTTGCCCGAAAGCTAAACGCCAGAAATGAAACCGTTCGAAATTTTTGGGCATTAATGTATTTGTTATATCAGACATGGAGATACAAACATAACGTAATCACGGCTATAAATGAATATTACAGAATTGGCCCCAATTGATCACAGGTGTACGAGGCAAGTAGAGAACAGGTTCATCACGAACTTGCCAAAGGTAAAGGGCATATTTGCGAATCCTAGAGACACGGTTAACCAATGGTTGAGGTCAAGGAAATGACGTTGGAGGTTTGGTACCAAATTGTGGACAAAAACTTAGAATAGCCAATATCGCACAAACGATTTTTGTAAGAAAGCTTGTTTGGGCCGGCACTGAAACTTTTCCTTTCGTGGTTTCGGTACCACAACTTTGCAGGACATTCTTAGTAGTAAACTTGAGTTTGTGTTTAACTACAATATTATACAGACATGACACTTGAATACAAAGATTAACATAACAAATCTATATTAAAAATATAAGAGATACACACAGCTTTTATAAGAAACCTGGCTCAAGGCCTAGTAGCAAAAGTTTCTTAATTTTTGGCCATATTTTAGTTATAAAAGTTTCTTAAAATTTTTTTACATTTATTAAATTTTTTTATATAAATGCTGTTAAAAATTTACAGTACACTACGGGCAATAAACGTTACAATACGATAGTGCAGGGAGCATGGAAATGCATTGCAACCAAACTTCTTACGTCAATGAACAAATTGCAGTGATAACGAAAGCTAAACGAAAAACAGTGCCTTCTGTAGTGCCCGTTAGGCCTAGCACATAAACACGCTGTAGTGGAAACTTGTTAAATCCTTGGAGAAAAAAAGGGGTTTCCCAAAACTGTGAAAGATGGGACAGAAAGTGTCTTAACTCCTTCCATGTCGTTCTAAAAGTTTCTTAAACTTTAAGGTGTCTAGTACTAGGTTTCTTATAAACCTGTTTCTTATAAAAAAACGTGTAATGGCTTGCTAGAATATTCGAAGTTTAAATGTATATAAACTTATCTTCTTTCTTACGTTTTGAAAATCCATAACGGGACTTTTCTAGCTTTTCTATAAACCACTTTATTATAGAAAGATCGTGTATTGGTCTTCAAACTAAAAATTTCTGGAGCTCCTCGGCAACACACTCGCCACAAGCTGAAAACCAGGCAGGAACGGCATGTAGTTAACAAACTTCTTAATGATATAGCCATCTAATGTCCTGACTGTCATTTGCAAACGACCTGTGTAACTCAATAAACAAAGCAATCTAAAATCTCTCGAAACAGCCCTTACGACAGCCGGCCAGCTGTATTTGCTTTGCAGGATCAATAGCTACCAAAAACTATGGATTGTTATACTCGTAAGTAGATAATAATAAAGCTTGCGAGAGATTTGGAAGAATGCTAATGAATCTGTCATGGGATATTAAGATAATGCAGTGTGCATGTCTCCTTAAAAAATAGCCGTTCTCTGTACAAGCGAGAAATATAACCCTAGGCTCAGAGGTGTAGAGACAGGGACTTGTCTAGTCTAGTCTTTTCTAGTCTCGATCTGTTGTGCTAGACCGACATTTTATCGGACAATATTATATATTCAAAGGAAAAGGTTTTACACAACTGAATAGAGAGACAGACCGATCATAAAAAGCGAACATAAGTATTATATTTTTGTCGGAAAATCTTTGTTTCTTGCCCCTCCTATAGAGTTTCCTATCTACAACTGCAGCTAGTGTTCCTTTGTATTCAGCTCAGCACATGAAGCCAAAATGCTGCAATTAAAGTCACTACATTGGAGGTGTTGTTGGCGTGATACCACCCTGGAAAAGGCCTTAGTCGGCAATTAGATGCTAAATGCTAGTTTCATACTGTTTTTACAAGAATATCTACTTTTTCGCTGAGCATTAGTATTCTTAAAATGTTTTGAATTGGAGCCTAAGAATATTCTTACAATATTCCTAAATTTTTAGTGATTTTGAGCATCAATACTCTTATGGACTTTAATCTTATAATAACAAGTGTTTAACTGACAATCCCCAATGAGTTGCCGAATTCCATTATAGCATAATGACTCCCAGGCCGGATAAGTGAAGCTCACATTTGTTTTGTTTTCTAAAGGAAATTGAAATAAGCAAAATATTTAACCCTTGATGAAGCTTGAGCTTTCCAATATTCTTGCATACTGCGATGTTCCTAGACAGTTTCCCTTAGGGGGTGCTCGGAAAAATGGCCAAATTTTTTCATTTTTGATCAACTTTGTTTTCTACAGTACAAGGGAACAATGTTGAAATTTGGTCAAAATCTCCAGTTCACGCTAGATTTTCTGCTGCATGACCAACTTTCTATAAAAGTTCATGAACATTGGGATTTGACGCTTCCCCATCCCCCCCAGTCTACACATCACTGCTTGCATGAAATAACGTTTCAATAAATGTTAATGAGAAATCCCTATCCCAGGCCTCCTGCCAGATTTCCTGCCAGGACTCTAATAAAGGCATTTTCATCTGAGGACTACTATCGTTCAATCTTGTAAGCCCACTTTGAAAGCAAACATTATCCAAAATCCGACCCACTTACTGGCTATTTATTTTCAATTTTTTGCTACTAATCTCACTTCATTTGTACAAATGGTTCATGCTAGCAATATCATTAGCCATTTTGTATGAATCCCATCCATCCCTCGTTACCAGTTTCCAGTCCGTTTTAAGCTCAAGCCGGAGAAAAATAGGCCTATTCGATTAAAAGTGTTGCCAAGGTTTGGGAGAAAGAGGTGTCCTGACTTGCTTTTGCTTGATTCAAAAGAGAATGACGATACTGACTGCCAATATGCATTCAGTGCAAAGCTCATGGTGGAGATTCATGTACAGTCATTTTTGCATTCACGCCAAGTCGTTGTAAAGTCAAGTGGCTTTTTATAAGAAAGTAATTTATAAGAAACTGGAACTAGGTTGGCCAACAAAATTAAGAAACTCTAGTAAATTGCTCAAGAAATATTAAGAAACTAAACTCTAGACTTTAGATGGTGAACTCTTTTTTCAACTGTTGTTGCAAGTCTTAATTTGTTGAATTTGGTTGGAAAAACATAACTTTAACTTTGATCTGCCTAGGCTTTCCTTCCTGACGATTGGCGTTTATATTCATACAGAAATACTCGACTTCTAAGCAGTAAGGTGACAGACCAAAAAATACGCAACCAATTAAGAAATTGCTAGCAATGAAATTCCAAAATTTTCATGCCAAATCAAGAACCTTTCAGCACTAGGCACCGAGCCAAGTTTCCTATAAAAATCGTGAATACGAGGGGTAAAAACAAAACTTCCCGCCAGACAACATACAACGGAACAGGCATACTCCAAGCCGGATATCTCCGCCGTAGGTCACATGAGTCTGATTGCAGTGCTTGCTAACTAACCGCCAGACGGTCAAAACAGTGGCATTGCATTGCTTCATATCATTTTTACTATAGAAACAAAACAACCCATGCCACTATGCCAAAGAAACGACAGTTTATGAAAAGGCGTAGGCGACATGCAATCAATAAATAGTAATTCAACAAACCTGGGAGATGATATGAGACTGTTCTAACAAGCTCTTAAATTCGTGCACCTCTGGTGCCAGTATTCCCATACAGTTAGGCAGAGTAATTACTTTAGTCTTTGAACAATATTTAAACTTAACATCAAATCTAGGCACTTTCTTCCGCTTGTATTTGTGATCCTCCTGCACATACACGGGCTCTCAAGGAAACAACACAAATATGACAAATATTTGGTGGCATATTTCATTGACTTAGTCACATCACCGCGTATGTGTAGACGACGATATATATTCTCATGGCATTTCACCTTTCATCAACATGCCGCTATATTCTGTTTGTTACCATTCCCAGTTTCAGTGCTAAAAACTTGGGGAGCTAGGGGCTTCAGCCCCAAATTTGTCTCGGGGTGTTTCGTCCCCATTATTTCAATTTTCATTGTAGATTTGTCTTGGATTCGTGCCTTGAGCATTATGCTACTCAGTCAAATGCAAGCATGGGGTTGCCTTTTTAGCCATTCTAGGGGTGTTTCATCCTACGTCATTAAAAGCCATCAGCCGTGTAGGGATAAACTCGTTGTGCGCTACCTACAGGCAAGGATGTAAGAGCCGGCGAGGAATTGTTTGTGCAGAGATAAGCAGTAATAGTATGTAGTGGTAAAAACCACTTAGCTCCTCAGCGGTGTGTTGTCATAGCCTTGAGACTAAAGTTGCTTTCACTAAACCCTGGTTTCCATAAAGTCGCCAACTGTCGCAACCTTTCTATACCTGTTGCTACATGTAATAGATTTGTGCTTGGCGCAACTTTAAAATTTGAAATGCCAATGGTATTCTGGGAAAAAATTGTCGCACTCTAGGGTGAGTCCCATGTACGATTCCGTACGTCAGGGGAGTGCCCGTTAGAGGGACACTTATCCTGAGCCGCCGGCATAGTGAGGTAGGGTAGCTAGTTCCTTTCCCGCCTTTAACTTCCCCAGTGTTGCCACCAGGTACCCATTTGCTGCTGGGTGAACAGTGAGCGAGCATCCCAACTATGATCCGAGGGTTCGGCTCGAACCATCGATGTTTCGCACAGCGCTCTAACCACTTGGCCACTCGCCCATGCTTCTTGTTTTACATGAAGCTTTACCATAGCTGAGTTGTTTCTAGCAGTCTCTACCTGTCGCTGAGTTAGACGCGGTCGTCAGCTGCCTTTACTTGTCGCTGTTGCTGCATAAAGACTCTTTCGCAATATATTGCACATTATGGCATCAAAGATTGTACCTTGAAATGGTTCGAATCCTATTTATCAAATCGCAAGCAGCTCAACAACATTGATGATATAGACGCCAATGCCCAAAATAGATACTGACGTCCCCATGGTTCCTGCCTTGGTCCATTGCTATTTCTCGTTATATTAACGATCTGCAACCTTCAGCCAAACACAACAATTTCCATGTGTGGTGACGATACCAGATTAGCATTTCAATCTGAAAATAGGTCTGACTGACTCAGGCACTTAACGATGGCCTCGAGGATTTACATCTTTGGATCAAAGGCAATAAACCATTTTTGAATGAAGCGGAAAATTAATCAGTGGTCATTTCTTAAAACTGTAAAACTATAAGCAACCCAGTCAGCCAGCGCAACTAACTGTAGATTCCTGTGAAACAGCAATAGAGGCTGTTCGAAATATAAGTACATCTAAACAGGAAGGTGTAGCAAGAAGATCTCTAAAAAGCTTTTCTTCTTGTATCATACTACAATCAATGCCAAAAGTCTTGGAACATTTGCGGTATTTTTTGACCTTGCTGGTGAGCGTCCTCCCCCCCCCCCCCCCTTTCAAAACAATGTTGATTTATACAGGTTTTATATATAGTAAATAAGTCAAACTGCTTTCACACAACTGTGAACTAACACAACCGTCAGATCAACATTGGCGGGGTAGGGGGCGTAGTCTGTCATGCTTCACCGGAATCTCATAATTGTCATATAAAATGCTGCAGTCAAAGGGTGTTCCAAGGACTTTTGGCAGTGACTGTATAAATATTTCATTTTTCATGGTTGTATTTCTGTTGTAAGGTGTATGGGGGCACCTCGTACAGCAGCTCTGGCAGAAGGGTTTCCCTCCTAAAATTTGTATAGTAATAATAATAATAATAAAATATAGCACGAAAAAGCGGGAACACTCTTTTAGCATACTGAAAGCTTTTTTCGTCCGACACTCGTCAGAGTATGAAACGTCGGATAACGACCGAAAGGTGAATCGTTATCCGACGTTTCATACTCTGACGAGTGTCGGACGAAAAAAGCTTTCAGTATGCTAAAAGAGTGTTCCCGCTTTTTCGTGCTATAGTGCAGTTCTGTAGTAACAACAGACTTTTCACAAATAATAAAATAATACAATTTATTAATAAAAATAATAATAAAAACAATTATATAATTATTTTTTCTCTTTAAAGAATCTGATAACCCAAGAATATTCTTAACTCATTCCCGGCCTTGGAAATAACCAAACTGAGTTTCTTGCTTGATGGCACATACAGATGTGTACAAGCTGTAAAGATAGGACATAGTCAGAAATCAACCTTGGCTTTGTTCGCAGATGAAGTGGCAAAAAGATAGGAGATTGCAAAAACTCTAAAGAAAAATACAAGAAATATGCAAGGCTTGAAGAATATGATAACAGTTAAACACCAAAAAAGGAAAGAGGGACTTGACTGCATACAAATATAATAAATTCTAACAAAATTTCAACGAGACAGGTGATAGTAAATCGAGATACATCCATCAGCTACGTATAAGATGGATACCCAACCACACTGACGATCGAAAGAACCCAAAAAGCTAGCATTATCCGGTGGTACTAACAGCCTAAGATGCTTTATTTCTACCATATGTTTATGTCTGATACAGAATCCCCAACTTTTACGTGAATCAATAAAATACAAAAATATAAACATAAAGACAAAAATGTTGCTTTTGCATGCCCACTGATCATCCTCAAACTTTCCTCCACTCAGCAGGTTATCTTGAATTCAATTCTCTACCATACTGAAATTCTAAATCTACATAAACAAAATACCACTAGAGAATAATTTTGAGCAACATCGGATAAACATTGCACACAACATTGGAATTCTACACCACAGAAAGTCCATCCAAGTACAATTAAGAATAAACATCATTCAAACGTTGTTCGGAATTGCACCTGTTATTTACTGCACGAGTCCAAAAACTGGTATTCGAAATTTTCCATCCCTGATCATACGAGTACATCTTTATTGGTTGCCCAGTATCTGTTGTTTAATACCCTACATGCTAGAAGTCTTCTATTCACTAAGCTACCTACCAACTATTAATTCCATTAAAACATACGTAAGTCTACAGAATTTAATTGTGCAACAAAATCAATTCTATCACCTCTGTGAAACATTCAGATAAATTCCAGCAATAAGGTCCTTGACACTGTTTCGCTAAACACTTGCATTTGCCAGAATGGTGTCCGCCTGGCCAAGCTGAACGGTTAAGTTCTGCTTCGTTGAAAGATCAGCAAGAATACGCGCGGCACCAACTTCTGTCAACGAGTCCTTGTCAGGATCCATGTGGATGTTATCTGCTTTCTCCTGTAATCCACTGCTGGCTTGAAAGCAAGGATTTAATCCTAATGATTGTCCACTGTTCTCCATTAAACAAGGCCTAAAACGCCAGAAACTATGTATGAGTGAATGTAGTCCTGATTGCTTGCAAGCAAGAAGTACAAAACTAGACACACCCTCATTAAATGTATCAAGTCGAACAGAACTTCACATAATACCTAGCTAAAAGCTAAAACATACACAAATCCTCTATGCAATAATTCTAATTCAATCTTGGATTAAGAATCTTGGGTCAACTTAAGATTTGCTACAGCCCTGTAGAGAAGACATTTGTTAATTTGTCAAATGACTGCAGCCCATGAAGCATCTTTGAATGCAGAAGCCTGGTATTCCATTTAGTGGAAAAGTTCAAGTTCATGAAGCTGATTCACGTGAGTTGATCTTGGAAAATCTACATGTCGATTGAAATAAGTTGAACATTCAACAAAATGAAAATGAGGATTTCCTAAAAAGTTTTAATGTATATATGAAAAGTTTCATAATAAGCTTTATTAAAAAGACCCAATGTCAAATTTATGTTCTGGCAGAAACCTCGATATATATATATATATAAACATATATAAACAGTAATACAGATAACCTAGGCCTGTATAAAGTGCTCAATACTTATGTAGAGCTTTGAATAATAATCAAATAGTAATCAAAACCGCGCGCTTGTGTTAAAAGTTGCTACAGCGCGTTTTTGATTACTATTTTATTCTTAAATATATATATATATATATATATATATATATATATATATATATATATATATATATATATATATATATATATATATATATATATATATATATATATATATATATATATACTTGAACAAGGGAAGTAATGAAAAGTAAAGATCCTTGCACAAAAGAGTAGTGAAAAGTAAAGATTTACAAATTTTATATGTGCAGAGAAAGTAATTATAGTAATAATAACAAACAAATCACAATGCACCAATTCTGTCCAATCAGCCGTATCAAACGATTAAAAGCAAGGTAGCAATTCATTCTTGGGAAAAATATTCTACCTTAATATGTACTAAACTGCATTCTCAGAATATTAATATCTTCTAAAAACATTTAAAAAAGCAACATTATTCGATGATCAGCTTTTTGTGACTCTTGAGTTACATTTTTCTTGCTAATAATTTTGTAAGCTCATGAACGGAAATACGTGGTTCATTTAATACTACTGTTAAACAAAAAGGGCTTCCTTCAGTTTTAAAAGAGTACCTCTTTCTATAAAAGGAATGAATGGGGCCAAGCCGCAAAAATAGTAGAACAGATATTTGGCTGAATCTAAACACCATGTACTTTTTCAAACAAATTTCCTGTCTATTTCACAAAAACAATTAACGATCGTTCGCTTAAAAAGTCGGCCATCAGTCCATTCAAGGGCTTGAAAATAAGAAATACAATATTTTCTATACGAGACAAAATACTTTCATAATCCAGATAGGAATGAATTAATACACTTTATAAAACCAGAACAAAACAAAAAGTCACAAAGGGACCCACAACTAATAAAAGAAATAAAGGTTCGGCTTTGTCGCTGATTGAATAATCTTCAAAAACAATTCAAAATCCGGAATCAAAGAAAAAGATTACAAAATAATCCACAATCCCTTCTGGAATAAACACCCTTTGGTGAAAACTTTAAGATTTGCCTAGAAAAGCTGTTGCATTCAACGGATTATGTATTCTCAAGTGTGGTCTTTCAAACAGTTAACAAGCCATACTCTTAGGGGGGAAAGAAAGCGTAAAAAGTGCCGGTTACTAGGGACACAAGACATGCACAAAATAAAGTGATTACTATCACCGATTGAGAAGAAGAGAAAGAAATGAAATCATAGTCTAAAAACCGAACATTGTTATGTTACCAGGCATAAAATTTGAAGACCATATTAATAAGATGCTAGTCATTGTATGAAAGTAAACAGCTCTCCAACCACATTTTATGTTCTGCAAACTGGCATGATCTGAACTCCTTTCAACATTCTTAGAGTTAAATCTAATAAGAGCATCATAGGCAAATACTTAAACTGAAAACAAACAAATCAAAATACATGGTGGCTGGAGTGAATATAATCTTTGATATGGTACCTATCCGAAGATAATAATTCATAAAAAGACAAAACTTCCTAATAGCAGGAAAAGATTAGTCCCATATACGATTGTGTAAATTGGGGAGTGTCTCAGAGAGGGCACGTATCCTGGGCCGTCAGTATAGTGAGTTAGGGGGCCACTTCCTTTCCTCATCACTTTTAACCCCCAGTCTTACCATCTGGCACCCACTTGCTGCTGGGTGGACAGTGAGCGAGTATCTCAACCATAGTTCGAAAGTCCCTCTCGAACCATCGATGTTCCGTACAACTGTCGATGCACAACAGACGAGGTGCTCTAACCACTCGGACACTCGCTTATATAAATATATATATAAATATATATATATATATATATATATATATATATATATATATATATATATATATTTATATATCACTGAATCAATATATATAAATATATATATATATATATATATATATATCACTGAATCAATATATATAAATATATATATATATATATATATATATATATATATACATATATATATATATATATATATATATATATATATATATATATATATATATATATATATATATATATATATATATATATATATATATATATATATATATATATATATTCTTAATTCCTGAGGTGATCTCAGCTAAGCGCCTATTCATTGCAACTCATCTATTCAATTGAGCAACTACATGGTGAAACTTGTAATAATCAAAGTGATAGATTACTTCTCACAATATCACAAAAGGAGAATTAAACAGAATGTCTTACGAGGTGTACAAATACTATTCTACACTCTGACTAACATCCTATAAACGACAACCTGTCGACGGCAAGTGGAGAGGATATCCATCATGGATATTCTTTCCAAAGTACCACAAAAAGAATTGCGCCTTCATGGTTGAGACCTTTAATTTAATTACTAGATCTGCTAAGTAAATTTAATAGATAAAATGATACTGACAAGAAAGATAAATTTTGCATGTCAGAAATTAAAAATTCACAGGGTTTTCGAACAGTGCTTTTCAATTACTGATGTCGTAGTCTGTCCAACAATATAATGAATGATTCGTAAAAATGAAAAAAGGAATGTACGATACAAGACAGGATAACAGGACAAGACACTGAGAAGGTGCAGTGAGCAAAGAGGACACGACAAAACCATTCCAGGCAACACAGCAGAAGACGATTCGAGACAGGATGAAAAAGAGAGAACAACACTGTTAACCTTTGTCATACTAATCAACAAAAAACTTAAGCACTGCTGTTACCTTTCACATTGACTTTCAATACCAAAGTTTGGAACATGGGGATGCATCTCTGTCTGGAAAGATATGTTTCTGTACCATGCATCAAATTCTGTGCAGCACGATAAGAAAAAGAGGAAGAATGGTGCTAAATCATCCTGAAGTCTAAGTGGACTTCATAAAAATCCGACGAGCAGAAAAAGGATAAGTTAACATGCAATCATACTATAAATTATACAAAGTACGAAGTAAACTCTCCACGACCGGCTACTAAAGAGCAAGAATGATGCTGCGCATGACATAAAATTAAAAAAATCATCCACTACAATACAGATTTGGCTTTGCTGTAACAAAATATTAAAAAAATAATAAAAACACATTTCCCAGATTCTATAGAATACAGAAGTGACAATTTAATCCTTCCAAAACTCTTCCAAAAGCCTATGTTTCCCTGTTGAAACCCATATTTCCACTCTTTATTCAATTCAAGTTTCGACTACAACACACGTTTTGTAATTAGGAAAACCTTTATAAGAAATTCGAGGGTAAAAATGACCTAAAACATAAGAAACTTGAAGGAGATGCCAAAGCTTAGTCAACTTGAACCTGACGTTCCCCACAAAAACAAAGTGTAGCCACTAGTCTACCACAAAGATCTTCGAGGGCTTTCCTCCCCATGTTTACCCTTTATCCTGCACTCCAATTTCAACCTATATCGTTACCAATACGCAATGTTGTCTAAAGTAATTTACCGTCTTGTCTGCATTGAAATGGTGATCGATGAGACCATCTTGTAAAAGAGCAAGCTGGGTTTGGATGTACAGGTACCGGTGTGGCGATGTTCATGTTGTGTTGAAAGCACCTAAAGATGTAATTTAAATACAAGTTAACTACACATAACGTCCATGATGACGAAGAAACAAAGCTTTAGAGACCTAGTCATTGTAGGAAACTAATCGGTAAGTTCAGGATTCTAATATTTATCATCTTTATTTCAATACGAATTAATTCCAAAATTTAAAACAAGTAATATGATATATAGACAGTCTGCTCCACCCTATAATTCAACCAACCAAGAACAACCGGTGGCTTGTATGTAATATGTGAGATGTGATGGAGCAAAATATTTCAGGAAAACAGAACAACAATCCTCCACTCTATTTATCGTTCAGTAACTTGTTCTATAGTTTCATATTATACTGTGCTGTGCACAAAAATACTAACCTTGGATCATTTGCAGCAAAATCGACAATGCAGTTATTGCCATCATCAAAAACATCTTTACAAGAAAAGCAAGCATGTGTGTTGTACATTGAATGAATGCATCTGTATGAATGTCCTGACATGCGATCATGCCCGCTACCATTGCCAAAGAGGTCAACTCTTTGTGAGAAGTAAGGTGTGACCAGAGAATTCTAAAGGGAAGAGCAACAGGTATGAATCATGCAAAATTCACAAGTACACAACGTAATGATACTCTTTTTTCATAAGAGAACACATAATAAGGGCGCCCAGGCTCCATTTACCAAAAAATAAAAACAATACTAAAACATGATCAGGCTCAGGTGAACTGTTTTTCTTGTGCACCGAACTACTCACAGTCTTTTGTGGTGATTCTATACACAGATGGTAGCATTCGTTGTTCTACTTCTAGTAATATGACCAATCTTAAGAACATTTCTGAGTCTAACATTATGAGAAAATTTAGAACAATAAACCCCGGAAAAATTATCTAATTCTTATGAAACAGAGTATATAAGCAGTGCGATGAATGTCTCTATAACTAGGTATATGAACGGCAATAACCTTTCCCCAGTAATGACTCATACTTGGAGATGTCCCGATTTGCACTATCCTGATAAAATTATCGTAATTACGTGCTTTCCACCATAATCTATGTACTTTACCGAAAAATTCGTTGAATCAGAATAATAGGAACCGTGCGGCATTGTGAGCACGTGATCCCTAAAGTTTACAAATTTGAAAAATACCCTCCAAATCTTAAAAATATGGCATTTACCTGAAAACAAGACTATGAATCAGGATGTAACAAAACCAAGAAGTGATCCTATTCATTTGTTTTCAAACAAATAAAGTTTTCGAACTCTCTACATCCCATCCTTCTTTGTTTGCATTAAAAATATAAATATGATGCGGAGCTTTGGTACACTTTGGTGTGGCTCTCAACAACTAGGGTATGGCATCAGTGCCCTTTAACTTATGTGCCCCTGCAACATCCAAATCATTCCTAGATTTCTGCACTATTCACAAGATTAATCCGTGAACTTTAAAGACGAATGTCTCTCAAACTACTAGTGATACAATTTTCAGGGTTCCCTACAACGCAATCACGTGACTGTACAATATTCGAAAATGATTGGCTGGACACACCGAGGCGAAAGTTTGGAGAAACAAAACGCCATATTCAACTTGCAATTCTAGCAATGCCCTTTTATTCATCTGCGAAGTTCACAAATACAAACCAAAATCATGGCTGTGCTGATAAGCGTGAAGATTTCTAGATGATAAGTTTTACAACTTTGTGGATTTTCCTCATGAACAGAACTACGACCAAACTGCCATAGTCAAGTAGAAAATGCTTGTTACAGACAACAGGAAAATGCTTCTGCCTCATCTTGCAAATCCACTCATACAGCTCAAAATAAGCATTTTGCCCAAAACAACACAGTGGGCAGTAGAAACTAAATGGACCATAAAAATAAACAAAAGAGGGCAAGTGCTCGCATAATTTTATTCCTCTCAAGAGTTGCCTTCAGACTAGTCTCTCAACACTTGATACCTATAGGCATCAATATCAGTGACTTAAACAAGACTGACCTTGTCGAACTTACCCATCTTCAAGCAAGCGATATTCCTCAAATGCGTTGTGTGAAATAAGCTTTGGCTTTCATGGCTGCCTGATTTGAAAATTATAAGGCAATAAATATGTTCTCAACTCTGAAAGGGGGAATGTTACTCCCTTTACCTGATCACTTTTGTGAGGCATGGTGAATCTAACACATTGTCATGAAAATCAACATTGGAATGTAGACCCAACTTCGAAGTGACTTGTGCAGGTTTCAAAAGATCATTCTTGTTCGAGCCACTGACAGTGATCCCTCTGGATGTCAGGAAATTACGCAAATTGTAAACAATCATCTTTTCGACCTCTTCACACTTCCAATCAACAAAACCCGTGCTTATAATCTGTATTTGTATATTTCACAAGTAAACAGAAGAAGAATGCTTGATTTGTAAGCTTCTCGTGGTGTTTTTCTTGTTCAAACTTTGCCGCGAGAAGTGTCTAACCAATCAGATTAGAATTTTTAGAGACACTTGCTTACATCGCAGGGGGTCCCTGAAAATGTGGATCGACATAGCATACGATACCTACTTATAAGGAAAACTATTCATGGGGTATTGGTCGGAGCCTTGAGGAAATTTTCTCTGACCATACCTTTTATTTAAGCTTTTAATGTGAGCGACGCCAGTTTTCTTCAAAGCCGATTGAATGAAAATTGCTTAGCAATTGTTATCGAAATCGCAATTGGTATCTCGTTTAAGGAGTTTTTTGATGTAAAAGAGCGCGTGGATGGACTCTAAGGGGACAAATGCTTGCGACCTCTGGTCAAATCTGTTTTCTATCAAACTTACTGACCAATCCG
This sequence comes from Mastigias papua, assembly GCA_964019165.1. Lineage (NCBI taxonomy): Eukaryota > Metazoa > Cnidaria > Scyphozoa > Rhizostomeae > Mastigiidae > Mastigias > Mastigias papua. The sequence goes on from OZ025272.1 coordinate 12,407,826, forward strand.
TATGCAAAATTGGCCTAAATTTAGCTGTGAATTCATGTGTGGTGAGAATACTGCATGATAAACATTTGACAACTATGCTACTCTGCACGGAAAACACATACTGGGTAAGTTGTACAATCCACTGGAGTCGAAAAACAACTCGATATGTCACAAAAAGTGCGATGAATCAAAATATTCACACAACATATAAAGTAAAAATCCGCATTCAAGAACCGCAACTTTTAAGAACCTTTACCCTAACATTCCACGATTCTGATCAACTACATAAGAACCTAACTAACTCTAAAAAAAACTTCTAGGTTGCTATAAACAAGATGCTGAATTTTGACTTCGATTGGTTCAACAAAACAGCTGGGAGATTTCTTTAAAGATAAGAAGATGATTAATTAAATGATTTCTCTACATCGCGCACACACGTATGCACAAATATCCGCAACGCGCACATATCCGCAACGAGCACATATCCGCAACGCGCTCATATCCGCAACGCGCACACAATCGTAAATATCACTGCTATTTCTCGCTTGCAAATGCACATTATTTTAGTCATTCATGTTTACCCATTACCACGGGTCCCTCTATCATACTGTATTCAACGTACAATGCCTCGTTATGAGGAACCTGCAAGATGGATAGAGTTCTTCAGGATGTGGCTGCGAATAATCTTTATTTCTAAGTTTTCCTACCCTTACTTTTTCTATATACACACATCTTTGCATTCTTTTTCTTCAAAATGAAGCTTCTGGTCATCTTATTCATAATCAGGTTACTTGCCCAAATACGACACTATTCAAGATAAGAAAACCAATTCTCAATACTTACTGAGCAGGAAAAATTATTTATCGAGATCCTCAAATATTTATTCATATTTCTTTGCAAGGGTCATATTAGCCTAGGCCAAAAATCGTAGGTTCTTATATGTGGAATCCTACTGTATCAACTGACTATGTAAAATAACGTACCGGATCAGAAGGAAAACTAACATCAGAGAATGATTCATTGAGTCCATTTCGAGTCATAAGGTGGCTCTTCACTGTGCTAGTATCCTTGGCATCAAATGCATCAAGGCCTGGTTTGGGGCTCTGAAAACTTTCCCCTTTGTGGATACGCCTTCGAGCATTTGCAAACCAAGTCTTTACCTGTAACAGAAAAAAGGGTACCGTTTACTTCGATTGCAAACAATGTTAGTTTTTCCATATGACAAACAAGAAGGCATTCTTAGATTTATCCTTAAAATAGTAAATTGCATTGTTCGACTGAAGCGCAGAAGAAAAGTTGCAATGACAGGCGATGGGGGTTCCAGAGAATTTAGACCAATGCTCTTTTCCTAAAACGGATAAAGGTTCTCTGTTTCTTAGAAAATTACGAAACTGTTCACTGCCATTCTGCAGAGTTGATCCGCTTATATTCAGCATTAGAAAGTAACACAATCTAGAACGTTCTTGTAACATTTCTTCCGCTTCTAAATCTGAAAATATGCCTAGCCATGTCCTCTTTAAGAAAATGCCAGTGTGCCCTTTTGATGCATTAGGTCCTGCCCTTGAATAGTCCTAACTGCGCGCCTGAATATCTAAATCAACATAAGATTTTCACATAAATAGGTGATCAGAATAATTATATTCTCTTTTAGGGATGTAGAAACCGTGGAACAGCCTGTCAATTAAGATCAAATCGGCATTCACAAATCGAGATTTGAAAGTACAATAATGACTAAAGGTGTTGAAAATTAGATAGCTTTGGTAGAACAGAAGTACCACAGCATATTTTTCAGCCCGCTCCGGTAATCCAAAATAAATGTGTTTGCATCTTCATCGGAGCCTGGACAGTTCCTTCATGTACTTCATCTTCTGGAGCATTCAAACCCCGAGACCTAATAATGGTATTCCTTAAGCATAGTCGCCAAATGTTTAAGAGGTTATCAGATCTAATTTCTCCCGCCCCATTGACCAATTATCATGCAGGATTCTCACCACACGTTTAGGCCCATTTTATTGTTGGTTGGTCCGTTAGGTTGGGAGAAAACAGACCTGATTAGAGGTCTCAAACATTTGGCGGCTATGCTTTCCTTATATAAAAAAAAGTGCAATGAACTTGGCCTAGGTTTGAAATTTCCAGTGGTGAACTGTCTCAATACTTCAGTATCCAAGCACTACTTATTTAAGAAACAAAATTATTCTGAAAATAACGCATGTTGGAGAAATATAAATTTCTTCGGCATTGGTAGTAAATGAAAATGGAGTAAATTAATTTTCGACGACATTCAACGCGAAACACTTCAATGATATATTAAGAAACCATTTACTTGGTTCGATGTTAATCCAGAAAATTTTGCCAAAGCGATTTTCTCTTCACCATTTGGGTATGGATCATTGTAGTGATCTAAAAGCCACTGTTTCAATATGCGTGTAGCTCCCTTAGGCAATGACGCCATTTTTCTCATTCCAGAGGGGCAAATTGTCTTCGGTGGAGGATTTCTTTTGCGTACCCTAAATCTTGCTAATGGGGTAAGGGGTTTCTGGAGTCTTGCTTCTTCTTCCATGTAATGAGATTCGTCCCAAGCCTTGATTAGATCCTCACCATTTTCAAAGTTGTTATTCTAAAAGAAAGATGAATGTGACTCTACCAAAATACCATAATCAATGTGAGTTTTAACTTCTGATACAATATTCTTTCGCTTTTCCTCCTAAATGATGGAAAATATCAAGAAGCAAATTGTAACAACATAGAATCCATTTCTGAGGCTTTCTTTCCATAAAACCATCACCATCACTTGAATTGCTGTGAAAGGCTCAAGTGATTTCAGCAACGACCTTACGGAAACATGTACGAACGATACCTACCAATCGCAAAACTCAGGATCCCTGGAATAGAGCAAGGTTCTAATCCAGTAATTTTGATCTTTGCGACAGTCAGGGACGTTCACAGCGATCAAGAAAATCCAAACGATTACGTACAAACCAGGCTTTTTATGACAAAAGTTCAGTCAGCCTAATAAGAGGGTTTTGTTGGTCTGCTAAAGCATCTACACTGCAGAGACTCTAGTCAAACATCATAAAGAGAAGAAGTACTTTCCGAATGAAATCAAAGCAATGGTTTTCAACATAGAATTAGCGAAAGAACACAGCTTGATTTGTGAACTAAGGTGTTTCAGTCCCATACATCTATGATCAAAACCCAAGTAGGTTTACAAGGCACAGACTTTATTGATAGACCATGTGGTTATTTGATATCTTCGGCGATAAACTTCATCGTGACTGCATAAATGTGTAACCAAATACTCAAAAACCCTGTCATAACTCAAGAGTCCAACTGCCAAGTAACAAGCAGCTGTGAGCAGTGAGCAAAGCTAGGCCTAGATACCCTTATGAAACTTCTTGAGAATCAGCCAGGTAGATTTGTTCTGTTTGAAATGGGCTTGGGTGGTTACGCAGGCGTTATGGGTGCTGCATTATCCGAATCAATACCCATCCAACGCGAAACTTCTTTTCACCTCATAGGTTCGTAATTTGTGTGCAAGACACCAGGCCTGAAAATGCTGAATATCTTTTGATGTCATCAACCAGGCTGTCACCAAACGGGTTGACTACACGTGTATTTGACAAGAAACTGGATATAATAATATACCATTGGTACTCCAACACAGCTCTGGTACAAAAAAATTTTCGCAACAGATTGTTCAAATTTATCTATCAGACAAAAATATAAAGCTCAAAAGTGCTAAAAAAGCCAAATCTAATCTGTATCCATGTCTCATTTCCAAACATATTTTGGAGCAATAATGAGAAAAACTCACTTTTCTATAAGAAATCGGTTTATAAGAAACTAGTACCAGACTTCCTAAAACTTAAGAAACTTTTAGAACTACAAGGGGAAAGCTAAGAACTTTAGAAATTTCTGTGCCATCTTTCACAGCTACGGAAACACATTTTTCCTCCACGGATTCAAAAGTGTCTACTACAATATGTTTTAAGTGCACTAAAAGCTAACAAGTTTTATGGGCACTACAAAAGCAATGCTTATTATGTTTTCTTTTCGTTTTCACTACAAATGTTTTCAGTAAATTAGGAAACTTTTAAGAAACTATTAGAACTGAAATGTGGCCAGAAATTAAGCAACTTTTACTACCAGGCCCTGAGCTAGGTTTCTTATAAAAAAACGTGTTCAAAAAAGTTTTGAAATGAGTCTGTTCAAGTTCAAATGCAATGAGGTAGTTCCTGCAACTGGGTACAGCTTCTTGACATTAATTTTATCTATGCAGACACTGCTTATCACTGTGAATTACGTAATTTTCTGGAGCATTCACGAAAGAGTTTGACTTGCAGTCAGGCTAAATTTGTTTCTAAATGGGTAACGAATGAAGCCATTTATAAGACACCAGTCGGAAACCAGCCAAAATATACAATTTCAAGGTCTGGGTCCTTAAAAAATGAAAGTTCTTGGAGTTAAAGAATGTCTTAACATGTTTACATAATCGAATTCCTGCAAACAGAGCTTAGTGAACAACTTTTAGCAATCAAAATAGCATGAGCCCTTAAAGATATATCCTTAAGACGCATGTGAATTTGTCCAGTCTATTTACATCACTAAAAGCAATCAAGACTGGCAATCAAAAACCAAGTTCTGTATTCTGCTAAACAAAATTGCACATCCGCTCAAAACTTTTCTTATTTTGACTATGAAGGTTGTTGTTCGACTCTGTTTTAATAAGGAATGAAAAATTCCAAGAAATTGTTAGTGTAAGCAACTAATTTGAACTGTCCGAACATAGGAAGTTTTTCATAATATCTTGAAAACTGTGAAAATAAAAATATAATGGCTTCGTACACTTGATATAATACACTGGTTCTAAATTTATCCTAACATATGCAACTCAAACAAATAGAACGGAAGAATTAAGTTTCTGTTTGCGAGAAGCGAACAGCTGTGTAGCGTGATGATGACTGCACCAACAATAGAATAGCCATCTTTGTAGGAGATATACGAGGCTCTACTGGCACAAACTGAACTGATACCGAGGAGAGAAAGAGCAGTACGTATTCATGTAGTCATACGACAAGCCACTTGAGCGCCAGAGGTCACGAACAATGTGCCTACGTTTCTGGTGTACACAAAGGCCACTAAGTTGAGAATGCGAATGGGAAATCATCAATATTCTGGCTGGTTCAAACTAATGGCAGATTTACTATCCATTTGACTAAGTTCGATAAACTTTTATTAGATGATTACGGAGTGGCCGGACATTGCAAAATTCCAATCGTTTCAAAACAAAAGATGCTTCAAGATCAAATGAGAGTGGATATGAATGAACCTACTTTAATGATGTCTTGAACAACTTTCGTCTGCTGTCTCTTCAAAGCCAATGCTATCTTTGACCGTAGAATTTGCTGGTTATTGGTATATTCAGATATCTTTGGCAGTCTATCTAGGAAGACCTCCAAGGCATCAAAGCTATTGCGTTTTGATAGATTATTGCAGATATCAACAGCAATACTAATCAGTGTAACGTCGCCGCTGGCAAGTGTCGTCGACAAAGCCGACCATGTTTGCAGTAGTTCTCCAACATTATCTTTGCTGGATTGACATGCACTCTGTCCAATGCTGTTACAAACGTTCGCATCCAATGCAAGCGACATTGAAGTGTTCATTTTTGCCCTAGGAATGAACAAGAAACGACTGAAATTCACTTGTCTGGTGCACTTTTCATGATATGTGACACAAAGGCCACTTCAAGTTTTTCTGACTCGCTTATTTCCATTCAAATCGTATGTAAAACACAATCATCACTCCTAAACAATACATATACGTAATACCAAACAGTTAATCAAAATTAATCAAAAACCTTTTGATTTATGAAGAGCCAACTGCACGGGATCGCAGTCCTCCGTGTATTTCTGTACCTACTCCAGGGAAAGTTTTCATCGATCTTCGAACGCTTGCCTCTTGAAATGAAACATTTGCGGACTTCACCTCACAGGTGACGGTCGAAAATTGTACATTTCTTTTCGACCTTTCTGTAAACATTAGGAAGTAAAACACAATTGTCGTATTGTTTGACTAAAAATTTTCCAAAAAACCCAAGACTGAAAATTCAACGGTGAAACGAATAAGATTTGTCACAAAGTGAGAGATTGTTTCTCAAGCAATTTGGATACCTTGAAGGGAGCTCTCTTCCAAAACCTTTACACTTCAACTCAAAACTGTGATGGGGGTTTGTGAATGAATCGCATAGGATGGTCCAAGCCAGTCAATAGAGAATTCCAGAATTTCATCAACAAAGTATATACATTGTGGTAGGTTTCATTACCACCCTTCCCAGAATAGGATGCTTATGCTACCTCCTAGTCATCTTAGGCAACAAACAACAAAACAAATTTTCAATATGATGACCTGATACACCCTAATCGGTGGTAGATTCATTAAACAGGATGAGCAGAGATTTTAACATTACGAATGATCAAGAGCACGGAAATCATATTAGATAAAAATGTAACTCGCCTCTCACTCAAAATACAAATACAAATGCATTTGCTTCCTTAAACTATAAATTAAATGGTGGCTTAAGAAGCCCTTCGCTGACGATAAACGTCCGCAAGTCAGAGGTGGCTGCTGAGAACAGCAAAAATAGTGAAATTGTCGCCCGCTATGGGACTTATAGGCGCTTCCTTTAAGGATATTATACGGTGTAATTTCAGATATACAAGCTATCCATGTGCGAGATGTCACTTAGGAACAAAGACTTAAACTGTGGTCATACTTATTAAGAAACTGCACGCTGCGGGATCAACATTTAAGTACTCAAACAAGACCTCGGAAAAACTCAGTCACACAAGTTTGTCCTTTTAGTAGTGTAGCAAAACAGGTTTCCATAAATCGGTAACTCAGTTTTTTTTCCATAAGAAATCCTTTTCGCCCAGTACCGAAACTGTGTTAGTTTTTCATGATTTCAGCATTGAACCATTCCTGAACTTTGCTAGCAGTTAGCAAGACTAGCTGAGTTGGCATAGCACTACATTGTTACACAGAGAGGCGGACACTAATAGGAACATGGCACTCTAATACGTAAGTTACCACAAGAAATCTATACAAATAAAGCAAGAGCGGCTTTCGTGAATATTGGAATGTAAAGGTATAAGACTTATCAACTTTCTTAGGTCTCAAAAATCCAGTACTGAACTTTCTTAACTTTTTGAGCAGTCGAGTACTACTTTCTTATGAAAACCGTGTATTCAGCTTAAGTGCTGCTTGGAATTAGCATATTTTCATGAGGGAAACAAGATCTTATTTCAATTACACACCTAATTATTGCTCTTCGGGTCAAACACATTCCTTTGTATGAAAAAGAGCACATGGATGTGGTAAAAAACATGTTGAACAACTTTGCTAAACTACATTTTCTAAATAAAACCAGTAAAAGGGATGAAAAACACAGATGCTAAAAGAGCACATGTGAGAGCAAGCCACTACATTTATAAAAACTGGAAAAAACATTTATAAAAAAACAATTGAGTCTATTTAAACATTGGTAAACAGTACAAAAGTCCTCTCAAGAATTCCTGAGAAACCAAATACGAAGTGGTTCTAAGCTGAACTCATAAGAATGTCCCTTAGCTACAAAATGAGATATCAAGTACAAAGGGCTTGATTCATCATCATTGTAGCTTCTCTTGTGTCTGTCTTCATGAATGGGAAAGTGATACAAATGCTCCCTTCCATACTGCACTTTACTCAAAGTAACCCTCCTCTTGTTAAGGAGAATGTTTGAGCAGGGCTGCAGTACCCAATGGGATAACTGGGCTTTTATAACTAATATTCTTAAAGCTATGGGGACCAAGTAAACCTGTGAAAGTGCTATGAAGTATTATTGAAGGCAGTCCTTTGTTTAAACTAATGGCTTCTAGTTTTTACAAAACTTGAAACAGCATGAAATTACCATTATCTGAAAGGGTAGATATTGTGAACAGGGTGCCAAATAATAACCATGTGACACAAATCTTTCTAGGTATATTCAAAGAGGCCCCAAACAGTTTTGGCCTTATGACCCCAACAGGTGTAACTGAGGCCCTTTCTGTCTGCCAAGAAGTGACAGTAAGCCAAGGGGGCATTACTCAACCAAATAACCAATACTCCCTCTTTGCATGTCCAGAAATTTAGGATCACAATATATTTTTGTCTAACAACTTAGAAGTTAAAAATGTGATGCAAGGCAATAGGTAGCACCAAATGACTACTGAGTGCTTAACAGAAGAGGGAAACTTAATGATTGTGGGGTTGGGGGGCATCGCTGAGCATTATCCAGGCTTGGCCTTGCTCAAAAAGGCACTCGATCAAGCGAGAGTGCCTAAAGTGCACCTAAACTTTTGCATGGAGTTCAATATGTCAAGCACCAAAATTCATCAAGTGGAAAGTATGCGTTCTCAGAAGGAGTGCAAACAGAGCCCCTAAAGTATGCAAGGGGCTTGACTTTTTAGAGCACCCTTGATTTTCTCAGGGCAAGGCCTGCTAATTGGTTTACAAAAATATGAATAAAATCAAACTATCTGCATATTGTTACCAAATTCTATAGTAGTACTAATCAGTTTGAATAGGTCATTAGTAGTAAAATTATCTAAATAACTTAAAAGAATGTCCTTCAATACAGTGGCTCACAAAGCATACAATTGAGGTGAGAAATAAGCAATCAGATTGACTGTAATCAAGGTCAATTTGAAATGCATGTTATATTTGAGTCACACTTCATTGTTCAATTGGGTTTTGTATTACTTGCCCTGTCTTTTGTTTGCTATATTGTTTTGCATTTTGCAAAGTATGACAGACTCCTATGTAGGTCCCAAGAGGATTAGACACCTTGCTTAAGTTAAGCTCTGTTGCATTTAGTTGTATTTTGGGGATAATTCTAACCTTTTGGAGAAGAGAGTCTACAGATGAAGGGTTGTGAAGATGATAGGAACTTTTAGGATATATTGTGTGCTGTTGAAATATTCCTTGTATGCCACATGAACTCCAGCTCCTGACAATAAGTCATCACACATGACTTAAGATGTGTTTCCTCAATTATGCTCCTAATGCTAGAGGAATAAATTCTAGCTCTCTATGTAAAGACTAATAAAAAAGAATGTAATAACATTTAAAGGTAAAAATCCAGAATAACTATTATTCATCCATTCACTTTATCAAAAGACTTCCAGATAAACCTGGCAGAGAAACATAAATATGTGTATATGGAGATGGGATAAAATGTGAAATTACCTGGAAATTGCTGGTGCTCTAAAGAATATGTCTGCCATTTCGGCCTGATCAAAACACAGTAGCTGTAATGCTGATCTAGGAGAACTCATCTATAACTGATATGATTACAATTGAATGAACCAGCAGTTGCCTATATAATACAATCTCCATTTGAAGATTCAGTTTGGAGAACAATGAACTCCCAAAATCTGAAACTAATGAAGCATAGAAAGCCAGTGGGATTGGGATAGCTCGACAAGGGGGCTGCAGATTGACCCCAATTTGTTCTGCAATTAACTATCATATCAAATTGTATCAGCCATACTTCTTACTGTGGTGCGCTGATTGGTGAAGGTTCAAATTTATCCCATCATTTTGAAGCAGAAACATTTGTGGTACAAAACTCCTTTAGCATTTCCAAAGCACCTTCTGTACCTTTAACTTTACCATCAAATTGACACTGCCACACTGCCAAACTTCCACTCTACTTGCAATTAGCCTTATGTCTAACAGTCTATTAAAAATGATGAACAAAGCGCTAAAGAGTGCTTGGAGATACAAATTCTCTAACAGAACCCTTCAAGTTGCAAATATTTATTGGATACATGAGAAAAAATGATGGGTGGAAAGAATGGCTTTTAAAAAGAATATTCAGGCACTGAGAATGCATTGTCACTAAAGCCATGTTTGAATCACTAATCCTAACACCTCTTGTATTCAGTCTTTCGAACTTTCGAGTAAATGCTGTCATCTACCCTACTTTGCTAAGTTCTTTGCATCACCTCGGTTCATTTCTATTCTTAATTAGAAGTGGTGGTGATCCAGCCACAAAAGTCCAACCACCGGGTTTGATGAGTAAGACGCTCATTTCATATGCCATCTATTGCTCCTTGGGTTGATACGATTCATCGCATATACCATTTTGTCTAGCACCCCTTCCAGCTTGTCCCAATTCCTGTCGGCCACATTGCTAAACGTGGAGCCTCTACCTGGGTCCTCGTTTGTAGAACGTAAAATGCAAAGATTTCGGGTGAGCTTTCTACACTTCCCATACTAGCATGAAAGGGGGTCATAGCTACTTCCATCCTCTCTTATTAGTACTTTGACTGACTTCTCTTCTTCGGAAATAACACTGATCAGTGAGAGCAAACACTCGAGGTCTTCAGTCTCAAGCGGTTTTCTATGGTTACATTTCCCAGCAGCCTCTTTTCAGCCCAACTTCTGAGGCTGCCCGCCCAACTGTGACCAGTGACTGTGATCCACTGGCCAACTCGTGTCCTGATCATACACCCCACTTTTGCGGAATCCGTTAGTAATTTGTCAGCCAGTCAGTAAAATTTGCCTCAACGGTCATTGTTCGTCGGTAATTATGCTGCCTTTGACACCTTGTTGGATTATATCATATCATATTTCATACTTGAATTTTTTTGTTTACACGATATGCAACCTTCCGCTAAGATACAAAGCTACATTACAATACTAAAATAAATTATCAGAAATAAAAATTCAATCCTACTAAAAGAGAGCGTTGATCTTCCAGGGATTCGTGTTGTAAGTGTACCAATGACCGGCATCTAAAGTTCGACAAGGGTCAGTTCTCTGGAATAGTTTTCATAGACTTAAATAAGGCCTTTGATGCCGTTGAACACGATATTCTCATAGCCAAGCTACATTTCTATGGGGTTGAGGGGTGTTGAGCTTGACTGGCTTATAGAATATCTAGATAAAAGGAAGCAATGTTTTAAGGTAAATGCCAAAATATCTGAAATACAAGACATTGGATGTAGAGTGCTTCAAGGTTCCTGCCTGGCCCCACTCCTATTTTTCATTAGTATTAATGATTTGCCGTTTGCCTTGCAAAGAACCAAAGTCAAAATGTACGCAGATGACACAAGCATTTCCTATTCCTCGAGATCTTTTACTGATTAAACAAATGCTATCAAATGCTAGTTTGTGGCTTCAGGGAAATAAACTTCATGTTGTAAAAAAATATGATATATGGCCCATGGTACCGAACGTAACTTTAGGAGATAAGATTGCGATAATTCAAAAAATTTCCTCCTCTTTCAAATAAATGGTGAGAAGGTTGAATCTACAGATAACATCAAATATCTTGGGATAAAACTTGATCCGTCATAAAGTTGGAAAGAGCAAATTAACAAGGCTATCGTCAAGACCTCACAACGAGTAGGATTCATATCTCGAGGAATAGGAATTAATTAAGAATTATAGAATTAAGCATACCCATCTCAAGGAATGGAATGATTAAGTATACTAAGAGGTATCCTCCACTGCATGCTATCCAAAGGATGCACTACAGCATAGTACATCCACCTTTAAGATATTGCTGTTTGGGGATGTGCTGACGATTCCATTACACAAAATTATAAAAGCTATAAAATCTGGCAGCTCGCTTTGTCACATACAGCCCGATCAAACATCGTGGCCATTAATATCACAGCTAGGGTCGTTAACAGTCAAAGGAATTATTGACTTCGAGATAACTTGTACAGTTCATAAAGCTTTGAAGGGACTTGCGCCTTCCTACATGCAATCAATGTTTCACAACAGGTCTGAATCTTGCAATAGGACCTTACGCAACACCTGCACTGACCTCAGGATTCCCCTTTCCAAAACCTCAAAAAGGCAGCGCAGCTTTTCATATCGAGGAGATTGGAATCAGTTAAGCCATGAAATAAAAACTGTTCCTCCGCTGGCTACGTTCAAAACGAAAATAAAAACGATTTTGAAGATCAAAGAGGTCGATAATCTTGATCAATGTTCAGCACAAAAGTTTAACTTACGAATCCCTTTCTTCATAAATATATTTGTCTTGCTTTCTTGCATATTGGTATTTCAAGTAAATATTAAATGTAACTTAGTTTAATTATATTTTCGTTTACACAGGGCACATTGCACATCAGGTTATTATTGAATGTATTTTTACCCTGTTACAGTAAATAAAAATGAATGAAAAATGAAATGAAATAAACATTGGCCCTATAAAATATTATATGGTTCGCATGTGGCCCCATGGAAAAATAATTACTCACCCCTACCCTATCCTATAACAACAAGTAGCCTCAACAAAGAATCGAAAGCAACAATACCTGACAGGTAAATGCAATATTCATTTAAACTTCAGCAAAATTATTTACAAAATACTAAACAACGTATCTCCATTTATTCTACTGGAATCAGCAGAACTATAATAAAAAGGCGGTAAGTCTTTGCTTTCTGCAAATCTCTGTAGAGGCAAGAGCACGGCTAATTTCCTTTAGGGTGGGAAATAATATCATTCAGGGGGGCACTTCATGTCTTTAGGGGGATTAGCTTCCTGGGGGAAGTGGTTTAGCTCGTGGTTACTGGCAACTGTCATCATTGTTTCCCTGCGTTCTGGAAAATACATTTGGTCACAAAAACATGATTAGTCACTTTTTTCTGAACGCCCCCCTCACCCCACAAGCGAAATTATCAAATCACATCTCTATACCCATAGAGATAAGTAACTTTAAAATAACTTGATGAAAAATATTGACAATCATAGGTAGGGCCAAACCACTTGTTGACTTCTGTTCGAAATCTCGTGACAGAATGGAGCACTTGGCACTAGACCTTCTCTGCGGCACATAAAGAACCAATGTCACTCAAATTTCCAGAGAGTGAACAACTTTGTGCAAGATGTAAGCCAGAACTTCAAATTTCTGCAGGTTGATTTAGTTTATTAGTCACCTGTACCTAGTTGGCACTTTTACGGTACAACTGTCTACGAAGCTCTGCTTTATACCATGGGACAAGCCTCATCCAACGATACCTGTAAATACAAAATCACGTCGCAAGCACATCTATGATCTAATACGAAAATAAGATATACCCATACGGTTGCAATTCTTGGAGATAATTTCCTTTATCTTTTTACGGAGATTCCCCTACCTAAACTCAGTTCTCAATGTTTGACGTTCTTGTCGCTGAGCTACTAGATGTAATAAAAAACAGGCCTTAAGAGAACTGTTCTTATCGGTTACACATGACTAAAATATCATACAAAAATACAACGGTAAATTCAATTTAATGATTATAAGCTTTTAAGCCATAAACTTCCTATCTATTCTTTTGCTATAGTCTCACAATTCAATATCACTAATAAAATATTCAAATATGATCGGAGTCCCAAAGATAATATGATAAATAATTTTGGTTTCTAAGCTAGCACCTTTATCTATAGCTATAATTGCACATATGCAAAGCCATGGTGTTGCAATGATACACTTTGATAGCATGTTGCCCGTTCCAGCATGCTGCAGATACGGGGCTATGATTGTTCTGATAAATGAAGCAGCTATTGCGTCCACAATGCACTTGTGAAAGGAAATTCAGGGCAAAGGTACTCTGCATTCAACTCTAGAATTTGACGAACAGCCAGTTGAGTGAAGTTGTCTAGCATGTATATGCATATATATACGCGAATCAGCCACGTCCGTTACTTTACATAAAACTCCAGCGGAGGACTGTCGAACGTTGTCTTCGCAGTGTGCTTTCAAAAGTAGCTATTTCTTCATTCTTGAGGCTTTGAATCGAGAGACTTTCTTCCTAGGGAGCTAAAAAGCAATTTGTTAAGTGGAGGTTGCATCATCATGATCATGATCATGATCATGATCATGATCACCATCATCATCATCGTCACCATCATCGTCATCATCATAATCATCATCATAATCATAATCATAATCATTATCATCACTACCATCATCATCAGCATTAGCACTATCATCATCAGCATCAGCACCATCATAATCATCAGCATCATCACCATCATTATCATCATCATCATCATTATCATCGTCGTCATCATTATCATTTATTCAATATTGATATTTATAATAGACATGCAGTCATATACCAATGCACCCCAACAGCTAGTAAACACAAGAAAGAAAAAAACGAAAGACTAATTTACAATAGCACATTAGCACTCTGCACGGCAGATTTTGCAACTACATTTATCACCAGTCAAGCCGTCGATGTTTTTCTTGAAAGCAGCAAGTATTTGATTGCAAAAAAGATACAATATTAAAACCTAATACATATAAAATTACGAATTTCTGGAGAAAAACGGCACGCATGATGCTAACTGGGCTAACGCCAAACAAGCCGACAAACACACTTCAATATCATGCGCACAAACTTATCAAATCGGCTTAAAAATGAGGTTGAATAATCACCAAATAAAGATAATAGATGGCTCCGATCGACAGAGTATCCTAGATACGCAATAGAAACCTTCTCCATTAACGCAGCGCCATTCACAGATCTCAAAGTTAGCCATTTTTTAATTATTCATGAGTGTTCGCATAACTCACCCGAGTTAAGCTGCAATGGAGCAAAGAACGATTAAGCGATTTCATTCTTGAGTCCAATAATAAAGCTAAGGAGAACTCATTTTCACACAAAACAGGAGAAAACGAAGTGTATCACAAGGAAATCGGATATATAGAGATTTATGAGTCGATTCAAGAAGGCTCAAGAAAGAGCGGTGATTGTAGAAAGGCCAGTACTATATCTATTCGAAATTATTAGCTACCGCGTGCAACGGTGCAATTCGCCTCATCCTCGACTAACGAGCGCGTCAACCTTTTCTGACACAATGTGCTTAACTACTGATTGTAACTGAACGAATTTCCAAGGTGGATAGGCCTAAAAACCTAAAGACTATAAAACCATCCCAAAGGCTATGGTTATAATAGAACGACATGCTTAATTTGTAGAAAGACAAATATAAGCTAAAGATAACAATTTCCAGTGACCGCTTAGAAAGAACTGGCTAGTATACGAAGCGAATTAACATAACAAATCACAACTAATTGCAACATACCTCTTTATTTGTTTGGTTTGTACTTCCATCTGTGACACGTTCAATTACGGTTCCACACACGGCCTAAGAGTGAGAGAGAAATTATACTGTGCTGTAATAACTGGGATACTTTCACATTACTCATGCATGAGCTCTCAAAAAATTTTAAAACAACATGGAGGAGGGATTTTATTTAAGCCAAGTTAGGGCAGGAAGCAAAGGCCAGGGAGAAGGGAAGACAAATAGATCCTTAATGTGTGCCTACAGTGGAGATAATGAAAAAGGAAAGAACACTGAACGCTTACAAATGATAAGGAAAGCAAATCATACAATTCAATGCATTTTGAACGCAACTAGGAGCTACAAAGCCGCTAAACTGACTGACCCCCCTACGCTCAGATTATCTGTACCCCCAACAAAATCACGCTAGCTACGGTCAAGTATATTATAGGTATTTATAACAAATTTTGAGATTATATTTTGCAACAATAAGATCAAACCTCATGTCCGGCTTTTAAGATCGGCTTTGGGTCCTCATTTGCTTGTGCGATGCTCAGTTCATCCCCGCTGGAGCCGTCAGATTTATGCTCAGGAGAATGCTTCAAAATAGGCTTTGGTTTTAACCCTTCATTTGAGTGTTTTCTCTCTTTTTTAAGAATGGATTTCAATGGCTTTTCATCGATATCATTGGCTTGAGGCTTCATAAACTGCGCATAAATATCTGCAGGGGAAATGAACCTTTGCTCATTGCCGTTAACCAAAGGTTTTCCACTTGATGGTACGTCCTAAAGGAATGAAAAATGCGCAATAATAAAGCAGCTCATAATACGACCAAATAATGAATAATAAGCTATAATCATCTACGATAAAAAAGTACAGCCCGTTCTTTTGCTATTGACGACTCAAAAATTGAGATTGTTGCGAAGGTTAAATATTTGGGAGTTTCACTTAACCAGCATCTTGATTGGTCGGGGTAAATTGGATTCGTCTGAGCATAGGTTTTTCGTGCTTTAGGATTTATAAAGTATGCTGAGAAAATGCTACCCCAGGAAACTCTTAGCCATATCTATAGAGGTATCGTTGAACTGCATTGCCGCCACTGTTGCTCTGTGTGGAGGAGCTGCGGGGAAACACAGCGACTTACACTGCAAAAGTTACAAAATCAAGCTGCTAGAATTGGGACAGACAATGAACAATATTGACATATCTTTAAATGGTCTTGCACTTACTTATCTCTCAAATATTTTTTAAGGAACTCTTCACGAGACAATGTCAAGTTGAGAAACTTTGAGACTGACTTACGAGCAGCTCTTCTCAAAGCGACTAATGGTCAGAAATCATTTTCATACCGCGGTGCATATCTTTGGAACAGCCTCGAACGCGAGGTTAAGCAAGCGCCCTCTTTATATGCTTCTAAACATCGATTTTGATGTATTTATTTTTATCTTACTTTAGATTTGTAATTAGGTGATTTACTTTTAATGTACTTATATCCTAATTAGGTATTTATTACAAATTGCCAACTTTTACAATAGCTCCCTGAAAAGCCGCCTTAGCTGACGGGGTTACCGTGTATAAAGAATGCAAAACGAGAGTATATAATGAAAAAATGAATTGTGAAACAAGGCGCTGTTTCAACTTAGTATATGTCCCAATGGATTTGTCATTGCCAGTAAGGATTGTTAATAAACACAAATAACAAAGACATCTCAAATCTGATGGTTTTCTTCGCTATTTACCATGCCATGTCACCTGTGTTATTACGTTACTCGATATCGCATCATATCTTATAATAATATACACTTTTTTAATACCGATGTAATACGAATGATCGGATACGAACCCTCTCTTCTGTTGCTTCCCTGCCAGCCTTGGTATGCTTAAACCTAATGCAATTTTCCTCTTCGTTATTTACCATATCACTTGTGCTATCATTCACAAAGCTGTTGGTATCTTCCTCATTGTCTTTGAATCGAACATGATTCTCTTTATCAGGTTTCAATTCCTTCATTCTAGCTTCATGTTCCTTCAGCGCGGTCGTTTTCTCCTCAAGTTCGAGTTCATCTAGGCGTGCAAAAAGTCTTTCAACTACCATACTATCCTGCTCACTATCCTGCTTTGGTAGCTCTTTCTTGCCACTATTCTCCCTTTTCTCTCTATCCAGGTCTTTCAAACTTCGAGGTTTGATATTGTGAGTTGATTTGTGTGCAATATGCTTCTTTCCTACAACGAAATATAGCATTACCGTTCATGAAACTAACAACGAAGAAAGTTTTTCACTTGTTCTTTAAGTATAGAACAAGACATTGCTTTCTTTACCACCAGGAGAACCTGCAGCTTATATGCCTATGCAAGACGGCTGCATTGCTATATATGCCGACAAGCTCGTCATGCGATAGTCTTAAGTCACAGTTTTGGACCTTTCGCTGCATACCTTCAATACATCCCATGGATTTTCTACTCGTAAATATTTACAAACAAATAACTAAACTACGATACCACAAGGAGCCCTGAGGTGCATATTAACCCTGTGACTACTACAAATAATTCACTACTAAAAATAAACAGATGAACAACATCAATGGCGAATACTTAGGTATTGAGCGATGAGGGGCAAGGGGCAAGGGGCAAGGGGCAAGGGGCAAGGGGCAAAGGGCAGGGTGATTTTTATTCTAGTTCAAATGAGAATATCATGGTTTTTGAGTCGAAAAAACTTGACTATAACCAGTGTTTCCATGTTTGTATTGTGGAGAGCTATCATCGATAACTATTACAAAAATGAGATATCTCATTGAAATGCCTACTCCCATGACGTTTCTACTTAGGTTAGGTCAGAGGTCACTTGGAAATATTGATAAAAGGTGCAAGAATTGCTATGATGTGAGATAAAATAGGCTTTATATAAAAAGCGAGCGTGCTTTCTCTGTACCAATACACCATTTCGATTCAATTTTATCAAGTAGGCATTGAAGGCAAGTTCCACGTTGGCTTAAATGGCTCAAATGTTGCATATCTTTTCATCAAAAGCCTTTTGCAGTAGAGGCTCCACTTGAGTCCAAGCGCAAAAAGTACAAACTTCTAAAGTAAATAGTCCATGCCAAAACAGATAGTTACCTGTGGACTGTCTACTTTTATGACTGCTCTCTTCACGGATATCTACAATGCCTTCCGCCTGAAATCACAAATAAAAATGCAACTAAATGAATGAATAGAAATATGAATGACATCACAAAATTATGGCCAAAATATCTATCAACGATTCGTACTTTTGTAGACAGATAAGAAAACAGGCATTTGTCATACACAAATGAATAAAACACTCTGCAATTCATTTTGGAGTCATCCTGCACCGAACTACAACTGATGAGGTCAAGCAATTAAGATAACAAACACAAACAGCTTCATCTTGTTTGGCTACAATTTGGTAGACATCAAAAAAGCACTTAAGAAATTTCTCTTATCAATTTCAAATGGAACAACGTGCTAAAGAAATATGGCTGAATTAAAACACTAGCTTAAAATTATCAGTTACCCTTCTGGAAGGATTCTGAATGCAGTTAAAAAAATATCCCCTCAATCATCCAAAGATGTGAGAGCAATATAAAACATTATGTTATACTTCAATGTCATATCTTACATCAGATCACTTCTTCCATTCGCCCTGATGCTTAATAACGCTTTCTTTTCTTTTTCACTCACAAGATAGTCACTCATTCATTTGGTCGATGACTATGAGGAAATTTCGCACATTTACCCCTATCTTGACAAGACGTGAAAAGATCTGACTGGCCTTGGTTAGCCCGGCATGCAAAATGAACCAAACCCAAGTATTCATTAGCAATAATCATTTCATTAGCTTCATGTGTATTTCTTGTAAATTTGTTTTTAATTTGTTTTGTTACGTGTTGCGCATGTCAATGGCTGTGGAGTTGCCATGGTATCTTGCATTCTGTGGTATCGTCCTTGTAGTGTAATCAAGTAGATTCTGCGTTGTGTAGTGAGTAGCTTGTATTTGGAAAATTTTATATTGAATGAAAGGAAAATCTTGCAAATTCGTTCAAGAACCTCACATTAAATGCTCACTTACTTTGTCCATCGTTGACAGGCCTTCTACGGTTTTCATGCGAGATTCTAGGAAATTGATTTCTTCGCAAACGTCTTTGAGGTTCTTCTCAACGACTGTTAAAAAGGAGTAACACATTTTACATATATTTAATCAAGTAGAGGGTTATATTTGCAAACAGAAGCCATACAGCTTCGATACGGTTCTAGCATAACTGAGCCAACAAGAAAAATCAAAGCATACAATTTTCCTGCATGCAATGATCTTTATAAACCTTAACTAAAATGCTTAGTTACTTCAAAAACCGTATCTTATAACAAAGACAAAATTAGATAAAGACCTTGAAATGGCAAGAAAAAACTCTAGCTTCATAGCCTATGAACATTCTCAATCAAAAATCACTATGTAATCATATCCGCTCTATAATTTGTTCCAGCTTTCCCTTATCACTTCTTTCACGCATTTTTTATATGCCCATTTTGTTGCTTTTCCTGCCATCTACCGTCCTACTTTCTCTTTCCTATTCCTCTATCCAGTTGGCCGCTGCTGGTTAATTTTGCCTACTTTTGATTTGAATACAAACATGATGTATTAAAACAATTCACTGTTCTGCCCTACCTTCACTTTAATAAAGTCGACAAATGAACGCTTTATCCTTGCTATCGACTGAGGCCACTAGCCGCCTTAAATTTCACACGAATGTGTGTACGGCACGGTAGGAAACATCGATCTAGTTAGAGATGTTGCACCTTGCATCTATATAACCTTGTAATTCTCAAAGGTTTACGTAATAGCTAATCGCCACATGTGCAAAGAAACATTGGAATTTAGGAATCTAGGCAATACTTTGAGGGAAACATTACAAGTATTGTGGTTGGCAAATGCCTATAATCAAGAGCAAATATCCTAGCACGATTGCGTACGAAAATAAGCTCTCTGCCACCTGCGCTAATATTGCATAGCCTTAGAGGAATTCAACAAGAAAATTTGAGAGGTCGATAAATGAAGCTAATACCAACATGCTTAGTGGAGAAGTGAAAAATAAAAGAAAGAGTGAACTATTGAATGATTGAACGGGAGAAAATGTATTTAGTATATGCATAAATAAATTAAAAGTGGGAGTGCGAGAAAATAACTGACACCAGCGGATTTTGAACACATGAACCGCTATTTCCTTACACTCTCACTTTCAATCTCTCCTTAATCCTGCTACCTTAACATTCATACAATAAGTGCACAATTGAACAAATGCTTGAAGGGATGAATGCACGAGTAAACGGATGCATGAATGAAAAGCCAAAAAAAGCAATCATTCATACTTAAAATGAATATTTTAATTATTAACATATACATATGGAAGATAAATTTTAGACTAAGACACATATCACTAGCCAGCTGTACAAAATGATTGGATTATCAAGTGATCTTAACATAAATTCAAACGAGTCTTGTGAAGCTAAGCACGGTGCCATTGTAATTCAATTTCTCAAATACTTAACTAAGCCATCCATTATAAGCTCACAAAAATTTTCACCAAAATATTGCATTTACAATATAAACATGCATAACGTTGTCCAACAAGACATAAAATCTTGTCCCTACGAAATATCCCATATGGAAAACAAAGCAATGGCGTCTTTCCAAAAAAGTTCTGTAACTCAGAGTCCGTGTCAATTTATTGCACGACCCATATCCTTCCCATTATTTCAATACTACCGGGGCTGATAGATATTTTGATAAACATTTGAAATCCAACAGCAATGATCTACAGCCAAGCTAAATGAAAGTCATCTATGGAAACTGGATAAAACCTCAAACGATTCTAATTTTTCCACCTACAATAGTCTACTTCAATAACAGCACACTGTTCTATCTCAGTAGTTAATGATAGACACAGTATCTACCATAAAGATCATTGGTTGGCTAGAACAGTTACTCCCAAACTGGGTTCCACCATCCCTTGCCTTGGGTACCGCGAAGGGCTTCAAGGGGCCACGGGAGGTTGCTGTTCCATGTTCAACTCGCTATTTTATTGAAATGTATCACTGCTAATAGTTTTTTCCTCTAAAGTATATTTATAATGACATGTTTATTCCTCCAAAGGACCCTGACTCGAAAAAAGTATATCCATAATGACACATGTTTATCCCTCCAGAAGACCCTGACTCAAAAAATTATGCTACAGAGGACCGCTAAGTAAAATAATTTGAAAAGTTTAGGAGCCACTGGGTTAGACACTCTGGATACTTTGATCGCTAGGTACTTTGTTATATTATGGCACATGCCATACTGCTCACAAGGAGTCAAAAGATAATGCAAGTTATAGAGGACCAGGCGTAATTTCTGCTAATCGACTTGATAACTTTATTATTCTATACTAGGCATGCTGATCGCTTTTCTACCAAGTCAATGCTCTACCATTCTACCATCTACTATGTTATACATTCACCACAAAAAGTTACAAAAACATTACTAAAACTCTACTAAGCTACTTTACAATGCTTCTACTAGAACGATACCTCGGGGAGCAATATTACGTGTCTGCTCTGAGACCATTATATGACTACATAGGAAAAAACACACAGAAAGACACCAAAAGACACGGAAATCACGGGTTTCAATCTAAGCAGCTTTCATGAATCTCTTACAAATATTTGGAAATCTATACTCTGAACAGGGATGAAATTCTTCATTTTTTAAAAAAAAATTGACATACCTTGGATGCGATGGTCAACAATTTGTATGGCATGGTGGGCTGAACACTGAGTGAACCAGTTGTCACCGAGTAAAACCATTATTTCGTTAGTGTGGATAATTTGCCCTTCAAAGAAGCCAACAGACCCAATTGGAACCTTTACGAAAATAATCAAGATTTGAGAAATACAGTGTGGAATTGTAGGAAGTTTTGAAGTTGAAGTGATAAAAGTAGTCTCTCTATGCTTTCAAACAAAATCAACTACCAACTTTCAAAAATTAGCAGCTAACTTATTATGGTATGGGAAACGATAGAAATTAATCAGAACAAGAACAGTATGCCATATTCCAGAGAAAATTCTCCTTGTTTAACAACATGATGATTGAATCATTGAAGGTTGTCCTTAGGGTAAACTAGGTGGAGTGATCACTTTAGAGGAGGGTTTAATACAGTTTTGAAATAAGAAAAGATTTGCTATGGTGATAAAATATGTATATTTCAGAAACTTTTATCAATAACATCACAATCTTCATCAATTACTATCATTTCTGTTTGTAGCACATGGAGACATTTGAGCTTGATTTTGATTGGTTTTAGTTGCATGCTAATGAACACAAAGAATATAACACAAAGAATATATTCATTATCAGCATAAATTATATTTGGCACTATTCATGTGTTCTTTTTACTAATAAGTTAAACCAATTTTTAAGTTTATAATTTCTATGCCACTCATAGCAGAAATAGACATAAAGTTGCCTGGTTCTGACTAAGAGCAGCATCAACAATTCACTGAAACATGCATGGAAACAAAAGAAAAAGAAAACAATGAAGCAATCTGTGGTGTTTGAGGGGGGGGGGGTGCAAAAGAGAGGGGGCTTAATAAATTTTTGCTTCTTCAAAGGAGGACTAATTTAAGATGGCTGCTTAACTGAGAGGGGGGCCAAAAAGAGAAACTACTGTATATAGTATTACTATCTGTAACAATTGCAAAGTTGCAATGTATTTTCATGCTCCCTGCACTATTGTCTTGAAGTATATAGTGTCATAGAGCTTTGTACATTTCTATCTGAATTTATATTCTGCGCTATATTATCAAGCAAATTATTGTCAAGACTTTAAAGCTCCCATCAATGTCTCTTCCAATGTAACTAAACCTTTAGTGAATTTAGAATCAAACCTAGAACTTGTATAGAAACTAGAAATGCCCAACCAATAGATAAGATAAGCTTTTACTGGGATGAAGAAAAAATCTCAGTCATTAATATTGTATCATAAAAAGCAACAGTCGTCCTTAATCTAAAGCAGTGGAAGACACTGGGGAGGGGGATGAGGATGGTAATTGCTCAAAATGTTTCCTGAAACCTTCATCTCCAGGTTCCGACAGTCTGGTTGCCCCCAAATAAACAGCCAAGTGTATGCTACCATTCAAAAGGCTATGAAGTAAAGTTCATATTGATTTCCTCTTCCAGCATCAACTATTTCATCTCCTTCATTCCTTTTTCTAAATATATGTATCTACTTCCCCTGCACAGAATGAGCTAAACTGAAAGTGAAGGAGCCCATGAAAGTCTCTAAATTATTTCAAATGCCATCTTCCCCCTTCTGTTGCTGCATTGAACTATGTGCTCCAAATCAGAAAATCTAAAGTAGATCTATGATGGGAGTGCATTTCTGCTGTCTGCTTCCATTCATTCAATTTACCTTATATTCATGCCTAAGCTTTAATGGAAAACTTGTCAGTTTCTCTCTCAGATCTCCATACTCCTTCTTCAGTTTTTCCCTAAATATAGAAGAATTCTTTAAAGATATGACACCAGCTATAAACAGCCAAGTAAAACTGTTAGATAATGACACTTTCTGCATCAATAAATTAACTGGATTGAAATTCATATGTTATGTGCATAAAGACACAACATCATTGACTAATTAATTCAATAACAACAAATGTAAGATAAAAATATAGCTGAGTTTGAAGTTAAAAAATAATGCAAAATTAAACCTTTAGGATACATTTTAGAGCAATTTAAATACCATGCTACTCTGAACCTATAAAGGCAATAATAGAATCTTAATTTACAAAACCAGATCTGCTTGACCACCAAACACGACCATGTCACCTGTTATGTTATGTCTAAAAAATCAATCTACTTCAGATTTTATCTCAAAGTACTTGTAAGCTTTTGCTAAGATTACAATGGCATCTCATACTATAGTACTGTTAAAACAAAATATCAGTTTGCTGCTTAGGACTATAAAGGGAAAGCTCATTCATAGCAACCTAACCAGAATAAGACACTTACCATTTGTCTTTCTTTTGTTGTAATTCATGAATGGCCTACAAAGCAAATATCAAGAATTTCCCTTAAAACAAGAAAGATCCAATCACACAAATAATAAGGATAATAAAGCTATTCTCAATAGATTTTCCATTTAAGTTCAATACATCAATTTGGTCATACTACCAATATATAAACTACACAAGATATGTCAAGTTGTGGCACTTTTTCACGATAAAGACTTCAAAAGAAACGATCTCTCTTAACAGTTACAACAAAACACTATGGACATTTAGCCTCATATAGCCCTCCAACCACAATATACTTCCTAGTTCTATATTTGATGATAACATAAGCATATCCTAACTAAAGTGTAAAAATATAAATAACATTTAAATTGATAATATATTCATATGTACTTTTAAAATGTCATAAATGCAACATTTACAAAAAGTATGGTTCTTTTTCATGATTACAAAAAGATAGATTGACCCAATGACTTAGTACTTTCATATGTTTTGGTTGGCAGCAGGTTGTGCTACTGTCATTGCTGACATTTATGAAGTTGATTACAATCGTTAACTTCATAAAATAAATTTGTTTTGCTGTAAGTACATACAGTATCAAAATAACAAGAAAGTCTAAGGATATAATCATGATAGTTTTATTGAGCATTCAATGCAAAATGGACCCAAGTCCCATGCTTTGCACCTTAGAAAATGCTAAAAATTGCACTGGTGGCTTAATCACAGTTGATTAATGGTAATAAATGATGAGAGAAAGAAATAGTGAGACTGTTGGTCCCTTAAAGTTCTTACATGAATAAACTGTAAAAGTTCATCAAAAATGAAAAATATACAAAACTTATAAAACATTTACATCCTCAAGTGTGTGGTGCTATATCAAATTTAGACCTGTTATAACATTAAGATATGTACTTCTAAATATCTCTGTTTCAAATTTAGTACTCAAAGTACTGAATGGGAATATATATTAGGAAATTGATTCCAAAACTTAAGACATAAAAAAATGCATGTAGACAAACTTCTGCATTGCTTCATCACTATGAACTTCTACCTACAGTGCATTTTCAAATGTAAATTATTTGAAATTCAATAATTTTACATTTATCTTGAATGTATAAGTAGACAGATTTATCTTATCTACCATATTGTTTATATCTATATTACATTACACTATTTTACACTAACATATATCCTGACACAAAACAAAACCTCCTACAAAATTGTCTGAGGAGAAAATTTGTTTTGTAGAATGTATTTAACTCTCCATATAAGCTGAGAGCTGAAGCTTACCTAATCATTTCTCTGCATTGGAATACAATCTTTTCTGAATGAACCTATAAACTTAGATGACCCTAACATTCCTAATTCAAGGATAATTTTTGGCTGGCTGTTTTTAGTGCTATTCCTCTTTCACCGTGGACTTTCTACAGCTAAATACTATAAGTTATATCTAAAACTATGACATAACAGTTTTGTATGGCAATTTTAGTGGAACAATTGCGTAGCTGACAAAACCTGTTCCTTGGACTCTCTGCTCATACAGGAAATTAAGTCCTACTAAGTATTCAGTGTCAGTTTCCGGTAGTATTGCTCTACCGATTTTTCATCCGTGGCTAGACATGATCTTACGTTGTACCTATCGCTTGACAGATAACCCCCTCAACAAAAAATGTGTACAATATTATTTACTAATCTATCAAACACACTACTTACGATACATTCCTGTTATAATACTAACTTCAAGATAATGAGAATTTAGTGGCTGCTTTTCATAAGTAGCATTCTTCTTAAAAGCATACTCTGTTACCTCTTTAAGGGTCCCCTTGTACTGAGGAGGGAATTCGAAGACGACCTTTGATTCAAGTCAAGAATATCACACGAGCTCTGCCGTACGCCCTAACCCAGCATAACGCCGCGTGAAAAAAACAATTTTCATTTCAAGCCTTGAAGCCTATTGCGGTCTATCAACTATTATGGATCTTCTGTTCATTAAATTGAGCTACATGTTGAAACCAAGGAATGAACTTTCTTGTTCAGTGCAATTACAAGAGACCAGACTCCTGAAGCGGGAAAGCAACCGAACAGTTTCGAACAATAAATTGTCAATTTACTTGTACCAAGGAATGTGAATACGGCCACAGCCACAATAGTATTAGACGTATAAATCAAAGCTTTCTCACCTTTAAATGCTGAAATGTTAATCGTTCTGCACCAGAGAAGTCATCTGTCATTTTCTATTTTCAGTCGTATCTATTGTGCTTATCTTCATGTTATTTTCATTCCCTAACTGAATTCCCAACCTCGATCTAAACTGCAACCTGACCATATGAACCTGACAGAGACTCGCTGCTGTCAATCAATCTCTTTGACTCCTATTAACGTAAATGCGAAACTTATGTTAAAACTTGTCAAAACTATGGTTAACATCAACTACTAAAGAATAATGACAATGCATATTTGGGTTTTATACACAGCAGATGCTCAGTGAACGCAAGTTATGCAATGTCATTCATGCGCAAAGCGTAAAGGAAAATGTACCGTTCAAGAAGACTATTAGCTATCAGTATAACAATAGCACATAACTGCTCTTTTGCAGTGACGTAAACTTAGATTTAACCAAGGAGGGGCTCTTTCTACTGTGGAGGGCGTGGCCAGTACCATCGAGAGGGGAGGGCGGAAGCCCATAAGGGCCCAACATATTAGTAGCCCTGGGGTCCGAGCTGGCTCTGAACGGGCCTGGGCGTGACATAGTAAAGCGTTGGGCGAGATCAAACCCTTTTTAGTTTTTGGAAGCTTTAAAATCTGAAGTCATATATTCGGAAGATCTTCGGCGCAGAACGTCAGGTCGAAGATATTTTGGGGCAACATTTTGACGCAGAACTATGCTGGTAGCAACTTTGGGGCAACTCTCATTGAACTGTTTTGAAGACCCTTAATCTTGTCCCTCTTTCCGCTTATAAAGCCCAATTTAAACGACACTACTCAACCCAGGTTGAAACAAGGTTACGCCAACCCAACCCGATTAAACTCTGTGCACTTTGCACAGCAAATTGGCTCTTCGCCGTGTAAAGTGGATCTGGGGTGTAATACAGTTACTTTTAGGTTCTGCTTTTAGTTTAGATTTTAGCTTAGTCCAGCCCTTGATTAGTTTAGTTCATCGTGTGCAGTCTAGAGTAGAACACACCGCTAGTTTATTAGGTCATTCATTTATTAGTATAATTCGTTTAGTATACTGTCACGGTTTAATTAGGCTTCATAGTTATTTAATGCCAAGCAAGTACTGTGTGTGTGTCACTCAGTACTCCGCTCTAATGCACATATTTGGCATCCGGCATTAGAGGGGGGCAGTGAGAATTAGAGTCAGAGTCAAGAACAAGTGATTTGGTCAATTAGAGATTGACTTTGAGAAAAGTTCAACGCTAAGGAGGTCTATACGAGGTGTTTATGAAAGACCCGTAGTAATAAGTACGATTTGAAGAGATTGATTGAAAATTACTAATATACGGAAAAACGATTTCTCAAGTAACTATGCCTATATCAACCAAGAAATATAGCACTTCTTCGTCGCCAATGTTCACCGTACACACTTTCCTTCTCGCCAATAATCTCCCGTCGCACTTTTTTAATCGTCTCCTATATTCTTCCCGCGTGCTCTCTCTTTCCTCTCCGAGCCCCTAGTCTAAATTGCCTACTAAATAATGAGGTACCGTATACTGATTCGTGTATTTCATTTGGTGATCCTGCCGTAAATGAAAGGAAAGTTTACAGGGGTTAGAATTCGGCACTGAAGACGAAAAGCTGTCACTGCTTGGAATAAAATCTTGACAATCTTCATCTTTGCATTCAATACATTGGTCTTCTTCTGTTACACATATTGGAGAGCTATATTGGCAGAAGGGTCACACCATAAGAGGGTATTTGTTTTATCTCATGTTCTCGCAAATCATTGACAATGCAAAACAAAGGAACTGCAAAAATTTTGCGATTTTGATTTCAATGAAATACACCCACTTTTTTATATGGAACCTAGCTCAAGGCCTAGTTCCAAAAGTTCCTTATTTTTGGACCTCTAATGATCAAATTATAGTACTAAACGTCCTTTAACAGTTCTTTAATTTTCAACCCATTATTAGTACAATAAAAATGGTACAAACACATGCAAAATATTGAAATCCTGCACTTCACCTTAACTTTTGGCTATAACGTAAGATCAATGAAAAATGAAGGATTTAACACAAGCATAGCAAACAATCTATGAGGGTTTTGGCTGCTAATGAATGGAACCAGCTTCCTATTTCTTGATTGCTTGCAGTTTACATACTAATTCAGGACTCCACATTTAGGTTTCTCATACAGTGGTTCCTTATAAAAAAGCGTCTAGTGTGTTACATCTCATGGGTAGCTTGCCAAGCCACCATACCTTGATGAAATGTGCTGCGAGCAAGCTTTTCCTCCCTCTCTCTCTCTCTCTTCATAAAAATAAATCGCCTTTAGAGAATTTTACAAAACGCATTTTAGCAAACAAATTCTAGAATGTGCACACCGAACTTCTGCCTTTATTCACATTGTTAAATCGGCGAATTGAATGGGCGGATGTTGTGGCATCTCTTTGAATTGAGATCACAAGAGATCATCGAACATAAAGCCATTCGCAGTTGCAGCCATTTGCTGGAGGTCAAAATGTGAACAGTTATGCCTGTACGGTTCTATAAGATGCTTAACATAAATCAGCAATGATTCCACAAATAGCTTTTATATTGCCCAAATACCTAACATATAGAGAATTTTAAGATGGAGCGCGCACTCTTCTTAGTTCTTCTCTCTCTGGTCAGCTCTGGTGTTCTTATTGGTACAACGGTCCAAGGAAGTGATATGGTGGTCAAGCGTGGATTTGAAGCCGTCCTCAAGCTAGAACATTTGCGCGTCGTACGAAACGATTCAATCGTTTGTAGAATCGAAATCGTACCCGATCCGGTTTGCCTACGTTATGGGAGTATGACATCAGACAGATTTTACTGCAACTCTGATAATTCGAAACCAGTCTTGTATTTTCATTCGGGTTCTGGAATATCCGATACCGACTGCATTAAAATGAAACTGCTATTGTTTTACGAGGACAAAACGATAATAAAGGTAAGCAAAATGAGAACACAACTATAAGTATTTGTTTGTGAGCTTATTCATCAAAAACGTCAAATTGAGAGCACTATGCACAAACAACATACAACATTGTAGTGTAGTGTTGCTTAGAATGCTGCAATGAAGGTGTATAGTAGACAATCACGTATTATTGGAATCTAATTTGTGCTGTGAATGCTGTCCAGTATAACCTGACGATCTCTGTCTTCAAGTTTCCTAACTCCAATCAAAAAGGCCCCCATCTTTATAGCGTGCTTTGAGATGCCTTTCTCTTTTGTCTCCTTTGATAAGCATTCGCATTGCTGCTCTCCTACCAGGAGTGGTATTTTGTATGCCACTTATACGCATCCTTGCTAATGTAGCAAATACCCTTGAAGAAGAGGATTTATTGACTAGGAATCCTAGCCTTAGAATATGATCACCGCCACAATGTTAGCATTGATGCCATTGATGCAAGATGCAAACCCGGGTTTGCAGCTACTAATCCTTCAGGATTCAAAATGTAATACAGGATATTACATATTCATTCTTTTGTAGTTCATGCTATCCTGCCAAGAGCAGTCTCTAAGCTTATTTTGTTAACTTTTGCATAGGGAATTATACCCATGGCATTAGTTCTCCCAATGCCATACCATCCCATATTATATCATTTCGCATCGGACCATTCAGTATCATGCTATCCGATTCCAACCCAGAGCACTCCATATTATTTCATACTACATCACACCATTCCATAAAATACGATACTATTCAAGCATGATGCAAACCATACCACATTTCATACTACAACACAAAACTGCCTATTTCTTTCTTTGCATTTTATGATTTAACAATAAATACTTCAATATCAATCCGTCGATTTCCTGATTTACGATTTTTCAATGTCTCCCTCTAAAAAATTTTGCGGTTTCTTCGAGCACACCTGTTATATACCAAACAAAGTTCCAGGGTAACCTAAATTTTCTTAAGCAATTTTTGAATAACTCTCCTTTCAATAGTGACTTCACGATTTAACTTCCAATATCCTTAGTGCTTGTTTTTCCTTGAGGCTAACCACTAATGAAATCACCTAAGAGACGTCATCCAGATTTATCTTTTAGCATGATCTTCTTATTTATAGCCATATACTATTAACTCAAACGTTAATTGAGCTGGTGAAATTGCATCGAATATGATGCTGAGTTTATTTCCAATCCTGTTCACCTTTTCTAACGCTGTAACACAAGTTTACACGTTAGCTTTATTTATCATGACTCTTCTGTACGAAATGATGACGAAAAAAGTTTATCGTCAAGTGGCAGGAGCACAGAGAACGTGAGGCAGACGACAGGTTGTCCCGGAGTCCGAACCTGAGAGGGATACCCAAAGATATGAAGTGATTCTTTGATAACTTTTTAAGTTTCATAATGTCTTCATCATGGGCCTCGCTTTGTTCATTTGCGGGAGACCCATAACAGCTCTCGGATTGCCTGTCAATTAAAAGAAAATCAAACGACAAGACTCATCTTGTTTGCACCAAACACAGTGAAAAGTGACATAGTATCACCTGGTCCCTATCTGTCTATGGTGGTTGTGCAACTCTAAAATTGACATGGAAAGTGAGTTGAAGCCATAATGTAAGAAGGATTAAAAATTAGTAAAGTAGTGTTTGTATCAGACTTCTTTCAGAGACGGTAATTTCATGGGATTGATAGGACCTGTTAAAATTATTTAGGATAGTATTCATGTATACCTATTTATAAATATTTTACTAATTTAATTCTTTATTTTCATGTATGCATATTTGCTGTTCATATTGTAAAAGCTAACTATGGAATAACTACCAGCTATTGAAAATTTAAATTTGTTGAAGACATTCGTCGTCAAATTGCTGCCTCAGAATCAACTGCTTTTCAAAGCACAGCTTTTCTCTGCGAAACCCGACTGCTAACCTTTGGTGAATTTTCACGTGTATTTCGTATTTCAAGATCTCTTTTCCTTTCCTATCCACAAGCTCTAACATTCAAGCTTGCATGCATTACACGGTTTAATTTTAAAAGGAACCTAGCTTTAGGCCTAGCTCCAAAAGCTCCTTATTTTCAGACTTCTAATTATTATTAAATTGTATTACTAAAAGTTTCTTAACAGTTTCTTAATTTTCACTCCACATTTACTGCCATACAAATGGTACAGACACAAGTAAAACATTGATTTCTAATTTTGCCTTTATTTTCGGGCATAACTTAAGATCATTGAAACATGAAACACTTGACACAAGCACAGCAAATAATCTACGCGGATTTTGGCTGCAATTGCTTGAAACCAGCTTCCAAATTCTTGACTGTTTGCCGCTGTAAAAATGTGTCAAATTGAAAAGTTCCCTACGGAATTTTCCTTTAGTAATATAAGTTCTTGAAATATTTCGGCATTCTACATGCAGGTTCCTTATAACGTGGTTCCTTATAACAAAGCGTGTAACTTCTCTCTTAACGATTGACTTCATTTGTATCGGAATGCTAGGTTTTTTGAATACGAGTTTGGTTTCCTCCAAACTGCACTACTTTCAGAAGGTCCTACTTTTGGAGTACAAAAAAACACCGCTAATTGGCAGTGAACTATTAACGCCACTTTGCTTATAATAAATAAGGATAAATATGGATTATTATTTATCTTTCTCCTTCTCGTCCCTACAGAAAACGGTCCGGCTTTCAAAAGCAGTTTGGATTTACATAAAGCTGCTTACGGCGTTTTGAAAGGGCGACGAAGTTCGTCACGAACCTTTCGTGCTGAAGATGATTGCAAACTGCGCCACAAATGCAATTCATTTAGATAGTACATACATCAGGCGATTAAATCTAATAGCATTAACGAAAGCAAAAGACAACATCATTCATATCTACGTTTTTCCTATACGACCGCGTTATATTATCGAGAGGACTTGTTTTCGTTAACTATCTTGTTTATCAGTGAACGGAAATATTAGTACTGTTTAATTGCAATGATTTTAAGCTCGTTCTAATATTCAATCTGATCGTTATGTCTTGATGTGCAATTAAAATCCCGCTCTAAAATTCCATGCATTATCAATCTATCACTTTCCCATTCCCTCTCTTACTTCTAACTGGCTTGGGATTTTCATTCGCTCATTTTCCCTATGAGCTCTGCTTCATTTTCCTTGCTGCCCACTTCCTCTTTTTCCCCTTTCCTCATTTCTTTCCTTCCTTGCCTCTTTATTTCTTTCCCTCCTTCCTTTTTTATTACCTTTCATCGTTGCTTCTTTGCTTCATTTCTTCTTACTTTCTCTCTATCATTGCCTCTTTCCTCCTTTAGTTTATTGCATATTAATAATCTCAGTTTCTGATGTACTAATTTTATGTAGCTTTCTCTTATTTCTTGTAAGTTGTTATTTGTTTAATTAACTTAATAAATATATATGGTGGGCAAGAGTTGAAGATGAAGCCGAAATTTTTCTCGCTATGTTTCCTTCTCCTTCCTTGCCTCTCTACTTTAAAAGGGCCCTTCACAAGCCTCCCTTCTTTCTCAAAACTAGCTAATAATTATTCATTTTATAGCAATCTCCACTTTCCACCTAGATGATTAAAGTCAATGTTGCTGTTCAAAATAGGCCCATGGAAGAGAACCTGTTAATTCCAGTTGTCACCGTTAACAAAATAGGTGGTAAAGCGTCATTCGGGAAAGACATCCTACCAGCGTTCACTGCGAGATACCCGAGTGCATGTCATATTAAAATAGCTACCTCAAATGGAGATTGGCCGGCAAGTGGAAAAGTTCTGAAGTACGGCAGCGAAGGAAAGATGTCGAAATGCTCTACTTTCAATGCTACGTATATTCATGATGGCTCCTACATCCCAAATGTTGACTATATACCGTTCGCTATAGCTTGGAAAAGTAAAGCAGGACAAATTGCGGTACAAAAATTACTTGAAATTTAAACCTTTTGTGACTTGTCCTTTACATGTGGCGTATTGTTAACAGTTTAAACATCATTTTTCAAGCCAGAATTTTAAACTATTTGAACTCAATAGAAGCTACTGTCTAGTCGATAATTTTTCTGACCGGTTACCAATGCCAGAATAAACTTGAAAAGAAGCAATATTTCCTTGTTCCACGTAAAAAGACGTGTACAATTCTATCCTTGGTGGCAATAAGCACTGTAGATATGGCTGGTTGAAAGTAGTCTTATTCAGCCTCTGCTGAAAAAGACTGACATCTTGGGCCATTGTGCGTATTGTTTGGTGTCTGATTTATACATTTGTTTCTTTTAGGAATTGAGATATCAGCTGAATGTAAGAATTGATGGAGCACAGAAAAACGAGCCTCCTGTATTGTACAGCAGAAGACCACGACTCATAGTTAAACAATACTCTACAACTCAGATTAGGGACACGAATTTGCGGGCTATTGACTACCGTACTGATCCTTCCAAGCTACTGTTGAAGATATCGGCACTTAAAGTCCATGATTTAAACGGGTATTTCAGCTCAGTTGATGACCCACACACGCCTTTGGAAGGAATAACGCAGGAAATGATCGACAAGGGAAGACTTCTATTTATTGCTCCTAAAAAATTCCGAGCAAGAAGAAGCAGGTCGTTGGTTGTGCAGCAGTTCCAGGTTCATGCAGTTGACCAACATGGAGCTGTATCAACAAAAAGACTACGAATGATCTTTTTCGTCAGAAAATTTATTCCACAATACCTTTCTGTAGTGAAGAACAACCCGATTCGTGTCCTTGAAGGCAGCTTTTGCAAACTTGGGACTGAGAGTGTGGATATTTTGTGTCCTGCATCAAAGTGTACCAGAGCGAAATTCTCGGTTGTTGGCGAGCCGAAACATGGTAGCCTCCAAATTAACGAAAGGAAGATAAACCAGTTTATGTACCAGGATCTAAAAAATGCCAACATCATTTATAGGCATGACAACAGTGAGAGTATTGTCGATAATATAATTATATCACTTATGGAACAAAGTCAACTGGCCATTACAACGTTAAATATCATAGTTGAGCCTATTGATGACTCTCCACCGTTTCTCAGTGTTCACAAAGACATTCTGGCGAGCCATGGGCAGCTAACGAAGATAGATATCAAAATACTGCAAGCCGCGGATCCAGATTCAAGTATTAATGATATAGTGTTTCACGTTGTTAATAAACCAAAAGGAGGCAGTGTGAAAAAGCATGATAACAAGCGATTCGTTTCTGTGAGCGAGTTCAATGCAGTCGATCTTGAGAATGGGTTGATATATTACAATGCACTTGCGAAGGAGCCTACAAATGATAGCTTTGTTGTTGTCCTTTCTGACAAAAAGCCTAATCTTTCTAGAAGGTATACAGTGCTAGTCAAAGTTCTCGCTGCTGATACCATTCCACCGCGTAAAAGAAGAAGAGGAGAATGCCTCGCACGCATGCTTGAAACTGATGCCTCTATACCATTAAACTTTGTAGACTATGTTGATAATGTCTCTCCGTCATGGGACATTTCCATTAAATTACTGCCTCATAAGGAAAACGATTACAAATATGTTAGATATTACGATATTGTGCGAAAAGCTGGCCACAGCTATACTCCATCTAGAATGTTTACCCAGCAAGAACTGTTCCACAAGAAGATCTTATATATAAATAGTAATGGTGAAATTGGTGTTCATATTAAGAACCTGAGATTTGATTTTATCGTATCGGATAAGGCAAACAACACAACTCCAATTGAAAGCTGTACAGTTGAAGTTCATCCTGTTGACAACAAGGCGCCGGTGATTTCAGTCCTAGGTGAGATAAAGGTAGCTGAAGGTGGCAGAGTGTGCATTAACAGATCTGCTATTGAGGTTAGAGATGTAGATACAGCTTTGACTGGGGTGAAATTGAGGCTGAAAAGCACACCAAAGCATGGAAGGGTTGTTTATATGGGAAGAAATATGAGCGAAAGTGAATCTATTGACTACTTGGACTTCAGAGGCCGATGTCTCTGGTATTTTCATGATGATAGCGAGACCACGAGAGACACTTTCATTCTATCAGCTAGCGATGGCGTCAATGAAGGGCAAAATAGAGTAGAGATCAAAGTACAACCAGTAAACGATCTAAGACCATACTTTGTAAAGACGTCAACAAAGATACTTGTCATGGAGAATTCATCTGTCGTAATAGGCCCGAATCTACTTGAAGTAACTGACAAAGATTCTCGCAAGTCAACTTTTCGGTTTCACATCACCAAACAGCCGAAGTTGGGATACCTGAAGACGAAGACGATGAAAGTAATCAAGTTTACACAAAGCGATGTCGATAATGATTTGTTGATTTATAAGCATAAAAATACTGAAATAGGCCCACACTCTGTCTATGATGATTTTACTGTTGTTGTATGTGATCTACCACAACTAACAGAGGACTGTATTTCCCTTATCAACATTAAAGTCGAAATTATCCCCATCAATTCTAGTCCCCCAAAATTGATGTCAGGCGTTGAATTGGCTGTCAAAGAGGGAGGCTCATGTGTTGTGGGAATAAATAACTTATCATGCGAGGACAAAGATAGTGTACCGGAAAGAATTTATATTCAAATTTTGAAGTTCCCGCGCTTCGGGTTCTTGGAGAATGTCTCTCCTTCTGCTGGTTCTGAGCAAAGCAATTCTGGCTTGCATATATCTGATTTTCTATGCTCAGATTTAGAAAAGAAGTCTATTAACTATGTACAGAATAATCACACTGGTTTCGAACCACAGTCTGACTCTTTCGAAGTCATTGCCTTCGATGGAGTCTTCAACTCAACAATTGTTACCATTAGAGTCCGAATTAGACCGTCAAGTGACGAACGTCCGAACTTAATGCAGATTGCACCTGTGAAAGTTCAAGAAGGTGGATGGGTGTTGATAAACAAGAAACAAATAGGTATTGAAGACAAAGACGTACCGAAAGACGTTTTAAAGTTGTATATCACCAGCAAAGCAAAACACGGACAGATGTTTTACAAATGTGATGGCAATGGATCCCCTAGACTGCAACGACTGAAAGTCAACGCTCCAATCGACTATCTTCTTTGTGCATTCATCTATGTTCATGATGACTCTGAGACTCTCTCTGATAGTTTGCATATCGAGGCTACAGATGGTAAGTTGACTTCCAGGTCCGTTATCGACATTGAGGTCATCCCTGTGAACGACAAAAAGCCACAGATAGTAAAAAACATAGCAATGACTGTACGCTTTGGGGGTTTTAAGAACATAACAAGAAGCTATCTCGTTGCTCAGGATCTTGACACTCACGTTAGTCAGCTAAGATACAAAGTCACAAAGCTGCCCTCCTATGGGAGCCTGAAGCTATATCGCAATGGCGTGCCTAACAGAATGTTACTAAACTCAACATTCACTCAAGATGATATAAATAAGAAACGATTGAGCTATGTTAATCATATAATGCCTGTGTCAGGGTTGTATGAATCTATCCAGTTCTCACTAAGTGATGGTGTACATTTTATTAGCAACCAAACACTTACCATTCGAATTCGCCTGAGCTGTCGGAAATATTTCCGCGTTAAGACAAAAGATGTGCAGTCGAATGGCGCTAAAATATATATCACTGCATCGCACTTGCGAGCTCAAAGACGGAAAACGAACCACAAGAGAGTATTCAAAACTATAGTGTTTCACATCATACGTCAACCGAAACATGGAGTACTGAGCTTTGATACTGTAGGAAAAAGAGGCAAAGTTACTGTGCTAACAGAGATTGACTTGAAAGAGAGGCGATTGGTTTATCGACCGTTTGAGTATCCTAGGAAAAAGAATGACTCTTTCAGGTTCTTTGCCACTGACGGGAAATGTATGCAGAGAGGCAAGCTGCAAATTCTTACAATAGATAGAAATATTACCGTGCAGTTGATGAAGAGAGTATCTCCATTGCATGTCAAAGAGAGAGGGGCGACAAGCATAACCTCTCTTGAAATCAGAGCGCAGGATAGATTTACTGCTGAAAAGGTGGTATACAGTACCAAAACGTTACCACAACACGGCATGATATTAAAAGACGGTATCAATATATCAAGCTTTTCCCAACAGGACATAAATGAACTTCGAGTCAGCTATTTGCTGCTAGATGTAAGAGCAAAAGACGACGAAGCTCAACTGGCAGTTCTCGTCAAAGATTACTATGGCATCGGCTTAGATTCACAAGAAGAAACATTCCCGTTGAAAATCAACATTGATATACCTAATACTGGTGCTGTGAGGGTAATCATTAACGAACCCATTACGGCTCTTGAGAAACTTGACAGGAACGGCATCGGGGCACCAATTACCAAGCGACATCTCTTAGCGTATGACTGCACGTCCAGTCTCGATTCCAACCTAACATACACAGTAATAGAACCTCCTGTTCATGGTGAATTGATGTTTAAAAACTCTGGTGACCAAGCAACAATGTTTACACAGGCTGACATCAATTTGAGGAGAGTGGTTTATAGGTTGACCGACCAAACACACACTGAGTATAAGGACAGCTTGATTCTTGATTTGGAATCAAAAGGCTGCCAGAAATTGATGGGGAAGGAGTTCAAAGTCAAATGGTCGAAAGTTAGTATATCAGAGGAAATCACGGTTGAATGTGCTGGTTTGCGGACGAATGTTGCCATCAACTTGACAAGAAGAGGTTATATAGATCAGGGATCTGTGGTAGAATTACACACGAAATCACTCACGGACAACGTCGAAACAATTGCTCCATCTAGAATATGGTTCCATCCTGGTCATAGGTACAAAACATGGAGGATGCCAGAGGAGGCTCTCGAGTATGAGAAAGTGGAGATTTACTTAAGCAAAGAATTCAACACATTACTTGGAAAGTCAAGAATATCTTTTGATGTTGCAAAATCTGAAGGTGATTGCTGCTTTGATAATTTTTGAGAGGATAAGGTGGCATATAAAATAGACAACTGTAGGAGAGGGAGGGGAGAGAGGAGAGAGAGGAGAGAGAGGAGAGAGAGGAGAGAGAGGAGAGAGAGGAGAGAGAGGAGAGAGAGGAGAGAGAGGAGAGAGAGGAGAGAGAGGAGAGAGAGGAGAGAGAGGAGAGAGAGGAGAGAGAGGAGAGAGAGGAGAGAGAGGAGAGAGAGGAGAGAGAGGAGAGAGAGGAGAGAGAGGAGAGAGAGGAGAGAGAGGAGAGAGAGGAGAGAGAGGAGAGAGAGGAGAGAGAGGAGAGAGAGGAGAGAGAGGAGAGAGAGGAGAGAGAGGAGAGAGAGGAGAGAGAGGAGAGAGAGGAGAGAGAGGAGAGAGAGGAGAGAGAGGAGAGAGAGGAGAGAGAGGAGAGAGAGGAGAGAGAGGAGAGAGAGGAGAGAGAGGAGAGAGAGGAGAGAGAGGAGAGAGAGGAGAGAGAGGAGAGAGAGGAGAGAGGGGAGAGAGGGGAGAGAGGGGAGAGAGAGGAGAGAGAGGAGAGAGAGGAGAACAGGAAGGAGGTGGAAGAGAGTTAATAGAGAAGAATTTTATTGCAACGTTTTTGTTTTATTTGACGAAATTAACTTGTAGCAAGCAACCTCCTGTCATATTATTCATTATAGATGCATGCTCCATGGAAAGGGAGAAAAGTGAAAAGAGTGTTGCTAATGTCAAAGCAGATAGTTCTTCCGTAGCTAATCCAGGGAAGATTAATCAAGTAAGAATTTTGATTTTAATTGTAATGCAGACCCATGACTATTAAGCAAAATTATTTGCCATGCACTCTTCTTATATAAGAACCATAAAATTTTGCTGTGGCTCGGTATTCTATATGATGGTTGAAACTCAAATGTTCTTAAAATTGTTCTTATTTCAAGAGCGAGTTTGTTGCAAACATTTGAAAAATTACCTGCATTATACAGTTTACAGGACATTTCGTCGGGGTGACTTCGAGAATAAAGCAAATAATGCTGAAATGTTTTTAATAATTAAGTAAGAGTTTGGTTGTTAACAGAATTTTGATAGTTCAGTGCTTGTAAAAATTCTTATTTGAGGCTGAGCAAGTTTTCTCGTTGTTTTCATTTTTTGTGGCAAATCGAGCTTCAGCGTGTGTGTTCCTATAAAAGTGAGAATGCAACTTCAAATTAGATTCATTTAGAAAGAAGAGGCTTTGTCTAGAGCAAATTTCTTCCATACTTCCTTTAGTACTACAACTCAATTTGAAGAATCTCTATTGTGATTATTGGCTGTGAGTATGAACCTTAAGTTCCAAAGCAATTTAATCAATCATACCTATGAGTCAATGAAATCAATTGATCAGTGAAATCAATGAAATTACATTCATTGCAGTTTCATGGGATAAAACCTGTAAAGACTTCGCCTGTTCTCAGGTTCAGTGGACAAGCTTCTGCTTATCTGGTAACAATGTTGTACTAACATACTTACTCTTAAATCACTAACCATCTTGCCTTATAACAACAAAAATAATGTTGGCCAACGAGATGTTCAGTTGCAAAGGACCCCACCGAACATATAGGCAAATTGAGAAGACTGGCAGGCCAATGATGCAAAATTTGCGGTGTAAAGCAACAGGGAATACCAGTCAATGGAATTCAATGGCGTTGAAACTGCCCTTCTGATTCCAAAACACAATAGCAATTTGGCCTAGTGCCCTATGAGTTCTGAAAGTGCCCTTTGACATAATCACACCAACAAATGTCTCTGATTCTGGTCACATGTATAGGAGGCTCAAGATAGCTTAATGGATATTGGAATGATAATTTTTAGATAGATACTAGACAATGGAAATACAACTAGAATTTCTTGAAACCAAATAAAAGGTGTCGCACGAAAAGATACTTCTATAGAAGGGTGCAAACTGGACGTGTTGCAAAGCTGACGGTTCAAAACCATGTTAAATGCTCCTAAGCGTTTCAGAAGTTTTAATAACCAGAACTTTATTTCAATAACTCCACGTAGACTTTGAGACCGAATACAGTCTTACCATTGATGTAAAATCCTAGGCTGAACCGTTCTAATTACTAACGCAACTTTACTCAATAGCATTACAGAATATGCAACTTACCATAACAATTACTTTAAATGCGCATTCATCAATATCTTGCAGGGTTTGAAGAGCACTAGTCGGAAATTTGCTGCTTGTGCCGCAGGTTGGTAAAATCAGTGCCCTTTTCACAGTTTACTGGCAATAATGCTAAGACTCAAGAGAACATAGTCAAAGGATATTGTTCTTGTCAAAGAAATGCTACTGCCTGATAATAATTATGTCTTCCTTGGAAGTAATTAGCAATTCATAAAAGAAGACATGTATTTCTTCCAGTGGCTTACGCAAAGTGAGGAAAAGGGTGGACCGAACCTTTCAGTTTTCTAAAATACGGTTCTCATGAATTGCCAAAAAAATTATACAGTTTGTAGGGAAGAAACACACTGTTTAGTTGTGCGATGCGATGTAAGCGACACGGAAAGTTTGCTACATAATAAGTAAGTGATGCACACTGGCATTTACTGTAGACTGCATGAATTAAATACTAAGGAAAACTTTCTAAAAAGGGGCGTTTCCCCAGTTTTGCAAGATCTTGAAGGGTATAGTCCTAAAGCATTTGTTCTGATCCACACTACTAGTGTCCTGAATACACCTCTTGGTTCTGCGCGTATCTCAAACATGTTCACCCATTTGCTGCCTACACGCCTCAACATTTCAGTCCTTGGATAACTCCTATGAAGTTTGACATTGCCTGAATTTATAACCAAGTTATAAAAACCTATTCAAATCTTTCATCATCTTCCGATCTTACAGCTCATTAGTAACGTTGAAAATCTTTGATCTTACAGCACATTGATATCATATCCTTCGACTTTGACAGGATGGGTTGGCTTTCAAAAAAATTGCTACTTTTTGAATAACAAAACAACAAGCTGGAAGAAGGCAAAGAAGTTCTGCAAAAGGAAGTAAGAAATTTGAGAATACAATAATTGATCTATATATAAATATGTACAGACAAACACACACACATACATACATACATACATACATACATACATACATACATACATACATACATACATACATACATACATACATACATACATACATACATACATACATACATACATACATACATACATACATACATACATACATACATACATACATACATACATACATACATATATCCTTTATCATTGGTATTAGTGTGCCATTAGACAGCAACATCAAAGCCACGGAGAAGGAGAAAGTAGATACAAACATACCACTGTTGACAGAATTAATGTCATTATACCCTTAATACAGATTTCAAATAATATGATTCATAGTAGAAGCAATGTGGTTGATTCATAACAAACTGACAAATCAGATGAAGGGGGGCAAGGGGGAAGTGCCGTCCAATAACTTGCTGAGATTGTATTTCAAGATGTTCCAGTCAGTCAATTGAATTCATAACATAGTGCGAATCTGTAGCTTGATCTCACAGAAATACTTAAAACAGAAATACCCCTATGGTTTCCTAGCTATTCCCCTATGATTTCTGCGTTGGAAATCGTTTGAAATGCTTGTTGAAAAGTTTGAGCCTTTGATATTACAATATAGACAATTATGATACAATATAGGCTACTGGGGTGTTTGGAAGCTAAATGCCTCCTATTTGTTGAATGTGTGGTAAGTTAGATTCTTCTAAAAATGTTATAAAAACTAATGACGATTCTGACACCCATACCATCGATTTCATCTGCCGCTTCCATTTGCGATGGAGGTGCATCCTTATGCTTAAAAAGGGCGCTTCTGCAATACATAAAGAGCGTGATTACAACATTTCTTTTGTGGTTTCGCCCCTAGATCCCTAGACTACCCTGTTTTACATCACCACTGGCACCACTACTTCACCCCTACCCCCAATCCAGCTGAGCTGTCTACGGGCCTGAAGTTTCAGTGGAAACTCTGGAAAGAATCTGCAAGATATTTGGTAGCTTTTAAGTCAAAAAATGAATAGACACTATAGACAATCATTGTTACTATGAATGTTACGAGATTATGAAATGCTACAACAGTAAAGTATTGGAAATTACGTATAGAATGCCATATATACATACATACATACATCATAGATTTACTAAAGCAGGTTGACTAAGATGGAAACATTACATAGATGTTGAAGTGGACCTGCTTAGTTGATTTATGTTCATGTCAAGCCTAGATGGAAGAAGCTCTGGACTTGAGCAAGGCTAACATAGTCTTGAAAGTGAGGCCGAGCTTCATTGCGTCTCATATTCAGGTGCAAAACTTCAGTTAGGTACATAATGGACAACGATATTGCAAGATATTGAAAGAAAATTGGGAATGAGGATGCGTGAATTTATTGCCTTTCATTATTGCTATTCACTATTATTCACGTTCCATTTTTGTCACTATATGCATTAGTTGTGTTTTTTAATCAGCACATCGATTTTACCGTTGGATTTTACATTAGTGCAATGTCTTAATTCTAGAAATGCTTCCCTTTATACACCATTGTCGGCGTTGGAGGATATTGTAGTTGCAAAAATCAGAAAGGACAAAGCAATCTGGATCGGTGAGAATGATCAAATAATTATGTAGCAGTCACGCATTTAACAGAATGGTTTATAAATCACGCTGAAGCTGTTTCTCGTTGAACGCATAGCCATAGTCTAGCAAAGTGAAACAGCAAACATCTTTTCAACTATAAAATTCTGCTTGTCCTTTTCGCAGATTTTCTCATTAGCAACTTATGAGTGGAAGGATTTAGAATTGGAGAAAAAACAGACAAGCCCAATTTTTCATAAATTTATTCCCAATATCCTGTTGACTAGTCAACAGTTTCAATGTTCCATATTTCATCAGCAGCATAGTGTCATTCTTTGGCAACAAAATAGCACAACATTCTAAAGAGGATTGGCCCGAAATGGCTAACTAGTCCAAAGTAGGAATGTGTAGAGATTAGAATCAGAGAGATTGAACTTACTGGAAACGGAATCAACATGCCTAATTAGGAGTTCTTGACTACACTGAATTACTTCTCATTTACCATATATTATACAGGAGTAACACCAAGAATGGTCTGACCGAGCTAGTCGTTTGGACGTAGACAGAGGTGGCCCGTGCTGTTATAGAGGCCTGGTTCTGTTCTTGACAAAAATCATGCTACCTTGGAGGTTAGCTTAGAATGGATTGTATATCATACAAGTTCAGTGTATGTTTCAATAGGAAGTTTCTTGTTGTCCTGAAAGCCTACTTATTCCTCTTGCAGCTTATTTTGATATAATGAAGGTTTCACACCCGGCTTGTGGACTAAGGGCCCATG
Organism: Mastigias papua; assembly: GCA_964019165.1. NCBI lineage: Eukaryota > Metazoa > Cnidaria > Scyphozoa > Rhizostomeae > Mastigiidae > Mastigias > Mastigias papua. The sequence goes on from OZ025272.1 coordinate 12,451,364, forward strand.
AATCTGTCCGTCCGTTCTCTATTAGCATTAGAACTTGATTCGTTCCTGTTACAGATAATTCTTGATATGAAGCAATATTCTTGGATCTATTTGATTTATCTGTATTGTTGATAGAGGTTTCTGCTTATCTTTATAGGCATCAAAGTAGGCAAGAGGAAAAACTGGAAATCAAACATCAGAAGAATGAGGCAGCCATTTTTGAGAAAGTTGCAAACATTAGAGAGTCAAAGAACCTCCAAGGATTTGTGTGTCTATATTGAGAGTAACAGTGAATGGAGGCTTCATAAGTGCAAGGAAAAAACAGCTGCAACTTTTGTTTGTAGGAAGCAGAGAGAGCAAAGTCACAAAAAGCCGCACTGATATGTTCATTGCTTGTCATATTCAATGGACGTCTCATGCGAAGACAAACCAGTTTTGTGTAGCACCCAATATAACTGAAATATTAATATCAAGATCAAAAGTCAAGCCTAAATAGTCTCAAATGTGTCTCTACTGCTACTTATGTATTTTAAATATTTTTAGCATCTTGGTTTTATTCGTGAAGTGCCACTTAACATGGTACAGCATCTCTTGTAAATTTGACAGAGATACTTTTCAGAAGAAGTTATCATTTCCTGCCAGTAGTTCAGTTTTATTTATGAAAATCCAAGCATTTTGGTACTTCTATGATCATCACAGTCATCACTGTCAGGATTTTTAAGGCATTTGGAGAGATCAATGAGGAAAACAGACTCCAATGATAAGGTAACGTTGTCGTATTGTATGATATTGAAAAGTCCTTGAGCCATAAACAAACGAATTTACTACATCGGGCAGAAGGAACTATAAAATTCGGGCTGCGGCTTATGCCGCATATCCAGTCCCGTGTATTAAGAACCTTATGCAATTTACGCATTGATTCAGTGTTTTCCAATTTCTTCGTAAATATGACTACTCTCATCAGTAGGAGGGATGAGAATATATCTATGATGTATTAGCAATATTCATTATTAATATATTAAGCATAATACATAATGTATTCGAAGCGTATAAAAGAAGCATTTATGGATAATTGTATATAGAAAATATTGCCTAACAACAATAAGCAATGGTGTAAACGTATATTTCTATTTTACACAAGACTTTCCTGTACCTTGAATGGTAGCTATATCTCTCTTCATCACACAGATAATAAGTCATTTATTTATGACATTTATTATTTAAGCAAGATTAGCAGCATATATAAGCATATTTTTTCTGAGTCGTTTCTCTGCTCTTTTTGTTCTTGTACAGTAATAGCAATATCAATTGTTCAGTCGTTTTCACTGGGCTTTCATTTAGCTGATACTACCTCTTTGGCGAAGGCTCATAATCATGGACCAAGATAAGATGATAAATGACAAGAAGGTGTAGAACTTCTCGGAAATTCTCAAGAATGTTACTGTCTTTGGTAATCCAGACCTTTGATCCAGACCGAGAAGCACAAAACCTCGATTAGAGGTTTTTAGCCTCATACTAGGCCAACGAAACAAGATTGCAATGTTTCCTTGACAACATCAAAAAGGGGTTAAGCCCAAGCCAGATTACTCCCTTCGGTTTTAGGGCAAGGGTAACACCTGAAAAAGAAGGTCCACTCAGGGGAGTTTGTTGCTTGCTCAAGGTACACACTCCTTTTTGTAGTTTAGAGCATTTCCTTTTCTGGTAGATAAGTGTTTTTGACAAAAACAGTATTTTGGACATAGTGCCGAGTTATTACTATTCTTGTTTCCAAGTTGCAGTTTTGGTTCTTCTGCTTTTGCCAAGCAGGCCAGTTATGATCAGCACATTGACATTTCTAATAATTTTTCGGACTTGCATTTTGTTTATCGCAAATTGCTTTGTTGTCATCGCTCATTGTGATAATTACTCCATTTTCATTACACTACCTTGTTACCTTGTGCTTTTGTCTCCTTCATTGCTTCTGAGAATGGCGGGCAGCTATGAAGAGGAGTATGAGGTAGGATTCTGGCAATGGTCACTGCATTTCTTAAGAACAGTACTTCAATAGAAAACTCAAATGCTACAGTATATTATCTCCATTTTGTAGCTTTATTTCTCGACTATATTGAATTTTTCTTCTTATAAAACTTAGAAAACCAGCGGATTCTCTCCGTAGGAATGCCATCCGAAAGGCCGATCATATACTGACTAAGTATGCAATGAAGCATGATTTATACCGTAAAAGTGCTAGTCTGTCTAGTCATTTACATTTCGCTATACAGTCTCATTCTGTTCAGGCCAATAGCTATTTAGTTAATAGCTCTCTTGCTACAGGGTAGCATTCTACTATCGGAGGTTGGAAGGTAAGAAGCACTACTTGGAAGGGGACTAGAAGGTGATAATTTGCAAATGGGACAGTCATATCACTTATGATTTACTTCAAATTAAGTATTTCTCTTTGTCATTTACTACCTATGTTAAGGTACTAACCAGGATCAAATGATAGGTAGAATTCACTGTTGTTCTAAGGAATATATTCCATTTCCGACACAAGGCATTAATGGGAAACAGTTTTGGTTCAAAGTAGATTCTGTACACATATTGTAACACTCACCACTTACAATACCTATGCCATTTAATTTGCAGTTAAGACTAAGGGACTATTAAGGAACATTTAAAACTACATTGTGGTCAATAACCAGCCTGGAATCAGGAACACTGGCATGCCACAAATCTATGCCAATAGTTCAATAGTTTCACACCAATATACTCTTTACATATTTGTCTCCATATGTAACCTTTCAAGCCTTATTGATATACGCCAGTATACAAGAAGCCGAGGATTTCTGTATACCACAGATATGTGGTGTGACCACCCCTTGATTCCAGATAGGGCCAAAAAAGTCCAAAAGTAAGGTACTTTGAGAATTAGGCCTAGAAACAAGGTTCCATATAAAAAGCATATAAATATGTAAGCAGGACATGACTGACTTCTTTGACTGATTGTTTTATATGCCCTGCAATTGATCAAATCACATATGTGATATTCTCTTATGAAGTTATAATCAGGAATGATATAATTAGAATGGTAAGAGTTGAGTTTGAAACTGTGTTGCATAGTGTAAAGTTTCTGGCTGACAGCTGTTACTATATTTTGCTGACATCTACTCCTCTGTCATAGATTACCGATTATTTCCAGCTATTTCATTTGAGTGCACTTTGTAGGCATTGTATGCAAAGTGGAGATTATTTCATGGCTGTTGTAATTGATTGAATTGAAAGGAAAATTGCTCATTCTATTTAACAGTTGTCCATTGTTTTGCAAGTGAATGCTAGTCTGTTGACCAAGGTTGCAAAATACTGCTTGATTAGAGAGGGAAGTTGATGTTTGCATTGTCGTTTTACCCTGCTTTGACTTTAGTACACTTTTATTGGTTTTATTTTTATTTTGTTAATAAATTAAAATTACCTGCCTGCATAGGGGTACTAAGATCCTCTTGAACTGTAGCCATTTCCAGGCCAATAAGTGTCTAGAGAGATTTATTTGATTTTTTCTAATGCATACACATTTTTGGTACTATTAGAAGCCTAACCATTGTGGTATAAGGGCTGACATAATACTAGAAGCATTTTCAGCAGGGATTTAAATTGTTGCAGGTTGAGAGAATTATTGCATGTAGACTTGCAACTGATGGAAGGATTTCTTACTTGGTGAGATGGAAAGGCTATGGTTCTGATGATGACACCTGGGAGCCAGAGGAGAATCTCCATGGATGCAAAGATCTCGTGGTTAATTTCTTTAAGGACCGAGATGTCAATCCTACCAAAAATGTAAACTTTTCCTTTTTAATCTAACTCTTTATTTTTTAATCTAACAATTTTCCAAATGATTATTGATAGTAGTATATTACAATCAGAAAGTTGTCTTCATTTACAGCAGTTTATTTGAAAAGACTGTCTTATATAATTAGTGTTGAGATATTTCATGGAATAAAAGACAAATGCATGTATAGAATTCACACATAATAATAGTACATTATATGATATTTCTCTACTTTTTTCTTTTGATGTTGATGGAATTCACTGTTTAACTGTCTTGCTTACTTTTAAAATGCATGCACTAGACACAAGCCCTTTGGACTCATAAGTTTGAAAATTTGACTGGTAGAAATTTACGCATTTTTCGTGTTGTTTCAGGATGGTTATCTAGTACTTCATTTGAAAAAAGCCTGCCCAAGACCTGTTGTTTACTCAGACAGTAACACAGAATCCTCTGATTGTTCACCAAAAAAGAAATCAGTATTGCAGAACCATGCTAAAAGCCGGAGGTTTAACAAACTGCATATCTCAAGCAATTCTGCTGAGAATCTAGTAACATATGGTAGAGTGAATGATGAGTCTCCATATGTTGAAAGACTAAGGCTGACACCTGAGAGGCTTAATCGTGCACTTGAAAAAGTGAATTGGAGTAGAGGTAAATTTATCTTCTGTCATATTCAATGTATTTGCTTGCTTTATGCTTGTATTTCCTAGTGGTTATGGAAAATGCAGTTTTTTTCTTCAGTTACAGTAATAGCATGTGCATAAGAACTAGGGTTTTATGAATCTGCTAGGCTAAAAATTTCATTTCAAGCCTCCTACACATAAGAACCTATTTAGGCTAAAATTTTGAGCTAGGTTCTTATCATGGTGGTTGCTTTAAATTTGTGTTGGTTAAGATTATCAGCTATTTAAAAAGTACTTGACATTGTCATGTGGTGCAAATAAAGCATTTTTACTGTAGTATAAGATGATATTCATGCTATGTATAGTATATTCAAATAAAATTGGTATGAAAATTTGAGAACCTAATTCAAAAACCAATGTAGCCTAAAGTTGCTCTACATGCCAGTTAGATAAGAACCCATTTAGGCAAAATTGAAACATTCAAGTTCTTATACTCGGGCTATTACTGCACTGACTTTTGCTTTTTTTGTTTTCTAGTGTGTTGTTTAGGATTTTTAATGATTATTGCTACCAATCATTCATATTATTCTTGGGTGCATTTGCAGTTGCACTTTATATATGACTGAAACAGAAGGCAAGTAAAGTATCATCAGTGATTGCATCATTCCTTCAAACTTGATCTTATTTCTAGGGAGTTGTTTACAGTTTCATGCTTTTATTAAGATATCTATGCCTCTTTGTTAAATGAAACACAAATTATGGTAATGGAAAATATTATCTGCATCTGGCTATATATTCCATTTTACCTATCGGCCATTATTTGAAGTTTCATGCTGTGATGAGTGCTGGGTGAAAAAAGGCTTTTCAGTATGCCTATAGAATTTTCCTGCTTTTTTCAAGTTATAGTGAAGTTCTGTAGTACCAACAGACTACTCACAGATAATGAAAAGTTTTTTGGGTGTGGTGCTTTAACCAGCAGTCTGCCTGGACCAAATACACAATTTGACTATGTGCTGTTATACTAACATATGTAGTAGATTTGGATAAAATGCCTGCAGATATATGGAGTGTACTATTTTTTTGTCTGCAAGCAGTGGCTCTCACATTCTTGGACACATTAATGAGTCCTGGCTTTAGTGTGTGTTATTGGTCTCATAAGAATTCTAGCATCATTCAGTATAGTCCAGGGGGTCTTTCAAGAAATTTCACTGATGGGGACTTGATTCACAAGGACATCACAACATGGGTGGGAGTGTGCAAATTCAGTATAAAATCTTCTAGTGGATTTTGCTGCCTTGCTTTTTGTAGTGCCATGAATATCAGACAGACATTGATTGGCAGTAATGGAACAATGGTTCCATTGTTTTCAATATGTAACTATGAATTGCCTCTTATAATGCTCCTGTCTCAAACTACTTACTTGGAAGTAAGTAGTCTGAGACAGGAGCATTATAAGAGGCAATTCATAGTTACATATTGAAAACAATTTCGAGCCAACTAGTGAGGAAGTATGAAGCCCTGGTGGAGAATTTCCTCATAAGTTTTATACGTCAGAAGATCCCATTGTATAATTTATGACGTCAGAGTATATAAGCGAATACTTTCTGTTTACTGTAGGAAGATCATTGTTCAGAAATGATGAAGCTAGTTCTGGGTCGAGAAGACGATCGAAGACTAGATCATCTAGCCGGAAATCTAACTTTAGAGGTACATCTCCGTACTGGGAAGTCAGACAGGACGAATTCATTTCAAGCACGAATCGGAATCACGTATATATCCAGTCTACCAATACACCATCAAAAAGACGTAGATTTCATTACGGAACTTTCGCTTTCCGCGTGATAGTGAACGTAGTATTCTCTTTTTCGCTATGCATGGTCATTTACGGCTTCCTGGTATATGATTTATCATAGAAGTACACGTATGATGGTATGATGAGCACTGTGGTACCGTAATAACGCAAGTATCCATCATTGGATGGTTTGGCACTTCTAGAGAAAGGCTGTCAGTGGAGTTGTTTTATGGTGTATACTGGAAACATAATCTCCAGCTGCCCATCAGAATCGTAATCTTTAGTATTAAATAGAAGTTGCTTTTTCAAAGTGACTCTTTGTGCTCCTAGAAGTAAAGGCCTTAGTTTTTGAACGTGATTTGTAAATTGCTGCTTATTTTAATGTTCCATGACCTATTCCCTCCGCGGTTGAATCAACTTGCTTGTCATATATCGTGCATTGTCTTTGTCAAGTGCCTTTATTTGTCTTATTTTTGTACTCAGGTTGTTTACATGTGAGATTTGTTATCAACTGTTTCATAGTTTATTTTTGATGGATAATATCTGTAGCATTATTAGGGCCATTTGGGAACAATTTGACCATCAACATTCAGCACGAATATTTTCTCTCAGCGAGAACTAGGTAACAGCCGCAGAAGCTGGAGCTGTATTAAGAATAGAACAGTTATGTTCATGGTAGCATAATTACGATCATCATCAAAATGATTAATGATATTCACCCCAATCATAATTATCATTGGTTTGCATTACCATGGTGATAATAATAATTATCATCATAATCATCATCATTATCATCATCATCATCATCATCATCATAATCATCATCATTATCATCATCATCAACGTTATCATCATCATCATCATCATCATCATCATCATCATCATCAACATTATCATCATCATCAACATTATCATCATCATCGTCATCATCACGACCATCATCAGCATCATCAGCATCATCATCAGCATCATCAGCATCATCAGCATCATCATCATCATCATCATCATCATCAGCATCATTTTCATCAGCATTATTTTCATCAGCATCATCACCAGTAAGAATATTCAAGTATACTTAGGATTTCGTTACCTTGTTACTTGTTTTGTGCTTTCCTTTCTAATGGTTATCCCCATTTTTCCCACTGGCCCTGTATAATGTGAGTTTGTGATATTTCATGAGTTTCTACCGGTTTGTTAGCTTTTAATGTGTTCAATAGATTAATGTGGTTTTTATCTTTCATTATTGAAGGCAATTGAAAATTTTTGAAGCCTTGCCAGTGAAAATTGTTTACGCATGTCAATAGATGTGTATATACGTATATCGTTTTCTATAAGACTCTGTTTCCAATTTATTTCATTTTCCTCTTGGAGTCTTGGGCATGATCTTACTATCAAACAGAAGCCCCCCCCTCTGCAACGGAAGAATTTATTGTTACTTCGTGGTCGTATTTATGTGAAATGTTTTAAATTGTTTTAACCACATTTGATTATTTTCTTCCAATTTAACTTTTTCTGTACTTAAGCCTTAGGACACCTGTCATTTTTCTTCCATCTTTCATAGACTAAGTTATATCCCTGTTAGCAAATCAACTGATTAAGTGAATTCGCATACAAGGATTAACTATTAGATACATCGCGTTTAATCGTATTTCTTCGACTGACACTTATTTGCTGATAGTTTAATTTCTAGAAAATATCCGCAATGTTATCAGATGTTTACCGAAACCCTTCTCCCTGCAGCCCATTCATAGTTGCAACTGGTAACAGACGGTAATAATACCGGGTGATTTGTCTCAGTTTCTACTCGTATGAGACGACATCTAAGGAAAGAAGTTATCCACCTTATAAAGATTAAATATCCTAGCCATAGAATGGGGTTCCTTCCTCTTCCTATTAGATGGCAATTGGGGGAACTTGCTTACTTGTCTGGCTGTTACTTTGCAATATAATTTTGAAATCTTAAGTATCAAGGAGAGTTATGTAAATACAATAGGTATAGGTTTCTAACTGTAAAAGATCGTTTGAATGTACATTTTCCATCGGTTATGCTCGTTTAGTAGGATTTTGATGCAAGCCAACGAAGAACATCATGTCGTTATTTCGTGTTTTATTTCACTTATTTCTCCATTGGCCTCGAATTCATGGGACTTAAGCATCTTTCTCGTGGATCGTTTGTTACTAGTTGAACATCGCGTTCTTATACCTAAAAATAAAGGTCATTCAGATGTAGATGTAAAAGCATCGCAATGTATAACGTTACCTTCAGATGTGAACGCTGTGCAACATGACAACACATATCAGATTTATCTGATTCATCGTTAAAATCAAATTACATTATAGTGATAGTGATAGAATATGGAGATTCTATCAGTGTGATGCTCTATAGGCTAGGGTTTAAGAGGATTTTGACTTTAAGGGGCCGCAAACTATCTGTCCGAATGAACAAGAAGAGAGGTTAGGACCAGAGCTAGCCAGGACAGACGACAGTTTCCCAAGTTGATTATTGTCGAGCCATATTAAGATGCAACCATTTTCCATAGAAACTATTGGTTTTTCTGAAGAACTTGCCCAAACGAAAAAGATTCTGCCCAATTGGAGGGTTAGACTAACACGAAAAAGGGATTTTAATATGTGGATGTGGCGTACGAATTTGCCAACAGTGCTAAAGTGAAAAGTGTGTTAGCTCTATAGAATGTCATTAAAGAACGAAAAAGTAGCATGCTCAAGAGAGTTTCCGTTTTTTCGAGCTATATAAAGTCACACCCAATTTTTAGGAACGCTTACTAAGACTAACTAAATCCAAGCAAACTACAAGATGTTTAGATGCTTCGAACATCTTTTAGCATAAATTTTGGCAGGGGGGCAAAATTGATATTTTGTTTCTAGCATTCATGTAACACGGTGTTTAAAGAAAATCAGATAGATTTAACGCCGAAGGCGTTGGCGTAAAATAGACTAATTCGGATATGCTGCTACCACTTCTGTTATAAAAAGGGAATTTCTCTGCAATTGTTGCACAAAAGGGACTCTGTACTATACCTACTACTTGGGAGTTGCATACTTCATTAAAAATAGAGATGAACAGTGATTAGTGATTATTATTGATTGAGCATTGATTTGTGATTGTGATCGCTGTCGCTATTGATGTCTCAATCAAAGCAAAGTATGTTACGGAGGTAATTTAAGTAGCTTGTTGTTGAAAAAAGTTTACTGTTTATTAATGTACGAAGCCAATTTCATTACTGCACAACTTAGTTGTAACTGCACACGTGCATGTTAGCCGTCAGCTCGATAGCGAACATAACTTGATGAAGAAAAATTTGCTGTTTTCATTATTTCGTTATTTTGTTACATGGAGCACTTCAATTTTCCCGCCGAATTCGAATGCTGACGTATTAGAAGAATGGCGCATATCTTGTCAAGGAAAATTAGAATTCGTTTCAGTTTTCATACCTCCAAGAAGAAAAAATGTCTGATGCTAAAATTGAAGGGTAAGGATGCTTAAAATGCCTTTTTCATTTTCATAGCAACTTGGTCCGATATGATGACATGTTCTAGGAGGAATTACAAATCTTACTTCGTCATTTCCCAAATTTTTGGATTTTGCAAGAAAAAAGATTGAATTTGCGCGTTATATCCTACCTTCTGAGAACCAGGTATAGCTCACCTATTCCTTTTTACATATATGGAGGCGAATCAAAAGTTTTATGGCATTTCCGTGACTATCCATTACCAGTTTCTTGTAGTTTGGCCTAATTCCGTGATTCTATAAGTATGTTGCCCACTGTGATACTTGACAAAAATTGTCAAGTATGCTGCTGTTCTCTGTTACAATTCGCTGCTGCTTAGCTGCAGCAGGATTAGACAGAGGATAGAATGAACAATACTAGCTAACCTTTGTAAAGGTATATTGCAATAAGTGAATGGTAGGTACTTTCTTATCGTCGAGACTTCGCTGTTGCTACTGCCGAATTAAATTTTGCAGTTATAGAAGGATTCTACTAAGCAGCATTGTAAACAGATGAACTTTCTTCACAGGAATTGTTGAGAAAAGAAATATACACAAGCTTACTGGTGAAAAAGTCAGCTGCAGTAGCACTCGGTAACTTTAAATGAATTTTTGTATGAACCATGTTATTGCTCCTAAAGCTACAAATTTATCTCATTGATTGCCATTGTTGCTGATGCTAACTGGTTTTTCTGTTGTTAAATTTTAATAGTAACTAAGTAAGCCTTCTTCTATTACCAATTTTGGGTAACCTGCTTTTTTGCAGTCCCAAAACATTAGGGACAGGGTTTCCAAGAGTCTGGAAAACCTGGAAAGTCAGGGAATTAACTATGAAGCCAGGCAAAAACCTGGAAAAGTCAAGAAATTTTTGTCTGGTCAGGGAGCTTTTCCAAACTCTCATTGTGTTTGGTCCTTCTTTGTATGCCAAATAATTTCCTTGCCTCACTGAAAGCTGCTGAAAAAATGTGAAAAAGTCAGGGAATTTTGGAAAACTTTGTCTACAGAGGCTGAAAAATCAAGGAATTTATGTGAAAGGAGTCATAAGAGCCCTGCAGGGAGGAAAATGACATTGTTTTCTTGGAACAGAATAAAATGGAATAGAATAGAATAGAAGAGTGCTTTTAAGATAGGCCTGAGGCCTTTAAAATGATCTTTAACTTATTATGCAGATCCCACCCACACACATATTATTCACCCTCATCCTTTATTCTCTATAAGGAGTCCATCTTATATGAAAATTTGCCTAATGTTAGGCAGCTACTATATAGCAGTAAGAGCTCTAATTCTAGAATGCATTGCCAAGAGTTTGCTATTGCCACACTAAAGGGGTTTTGGTGCCAGAACATGTAGATAGACTTAAAATGGTTAGCCCTACAAGGCTAGGTACCCTATTCTTGCTCAATAGTCTAGTGGGACCTATTTTCACTCACACATGATAGGACTTGACTGTGATAACAGTAGTGGCAGAGCCATCACGTTCCCACCCAGTAGATATCAGCCATATGGTGTTGCATCAAAGCCTATGCAGAAAGAAGGGAAGCAAAGGAAACTTGGATTAGTATTTGTTAAAGACCCTCACATGTCAGGAATGATAATGCTTACTGGAAACAGTAGAAAGGGCACTGAAAAAGATTCCAAGATTCAAAGATTGGGCCAAATGTAAGCTCTACATGGAACAGTGTACTTTTTTGGCACAAAGATGTTGTTATTTAGGATTTTGCAGACTAATGAAATACCAATGGCAGCTCAATGAGGCAATGCATTTGTGACTGTTATTATTGTCAGGGTTCACATTTTGGATGTTTTTGATTGAGATGCCAATTTAGAACCAGTTTCAGGACACCATTATTATTTGCTTGTTACTATATGACTTTGCAATTGATTATACATGGTGCAATGGTGGGTTCATTCTATCATCAGATTATGGAAGCTGTTAAAATCATAGCTCATAAGCATTCTTTGTTGTTTGAATAGCTGCCAGTTGACTAAACACAACAAGTTCAAGGCAATTGCATGTTTGCACAAACCACATGTTCTTTTTTCAAGTCTACACAATTAATCCACAGTTCAGCTGCATTTGTGTTCTTGACTTAGTCTGGTCAGCACTGCCATTTCTTGGCTGTGCACTCGCATGCAGTGCTCCTCACTGCTCCTCACTGCTATCTGTTGGACTTTACAATTCATTTCCTTTGGGCGCTAAATGCCTTGAGGATCTGAGGGTAGAAAACACTTTTGTTATTCACCAAATTCATATGAAAAGTTTTCTTCATTTGTTTTCATTTACCCTAGCCATCACTTTGATCTGACGTCTAATATGAAGCAGACCTAAGTATCGAATTGTTCTTATTATCCGTAGTGTTGTTTCTAGCTCTTTAGTTTCAGTTATTTAAGTAGTTTTTTCTTTTTTGTCTTTTATCTATGTTAATGCCCATTGGGGTAGACATGGCCTTTTGCTCCCCTGGGGTGTTCGTCCCAGTAGTATTGTAAAGTAATTATTGTAAGTATTGTAGACCGTAAATATGTATTGTAGTATTTTATTGGAATATAAAAAAAAAAAAAAAAAAAAAAATTCATATGTTGTCCAAAGAATAGGCTTATTACGATTGCTTTACCAATATGTCAATTCTATCTCACATAAAACCCCACCTAAATTGCTTTATACATTAGAACTCTGGGTAAAGATTTGTGTTCAAATTATGAAATCTTACAAGTCAGGTGATTTTAGCATTGGATGTAAAGTGATTGCATTATTGTTATCACAAGTTTAATTGAACCATTGTACCATTCATATGCTTGCATTTGCAATACAGCACTTACTAGCCTGGACAACATAGGATTTGCTATGCAATCTGTTTGTATAGGAATTTCTGCTTTTGCTTGCACAACACTCTAAGTTGCTATTGTTCATTGTAAGTGGCCCTCTTTTATTGTTCATGCGATTTTGTCGGTTTTATCCGCAACATGCTCGTTGCTCTTTGTACCTATAGTTGTCACAAACTTTCATCTAATTGCTGTTTATCTTAAGTGACTTGCTAATTAAGCTAGTGACTTTTCCGCTTGTTTTTTTTGAAGCGAACATGTGTTCTGTTTCAAACTCGTTCATCATTGGTATGTGGAACCAAGTGCAGAAGAGATAGACTGCTTCCAGCTTGTCTTAAAGGAAAATTTTCAGTTTCTACTGAATAATTTGACGCTGTTCTAAAGGGATGGTGCCACGAGCTTATACCTGGGGGGGGAGGCTGATAGCTTTGTTTAGTGAAATAGGAAGACCCCTCTTATTTGCGTCCGACACTAAAGACAATTGTTTAAATTTATCCTATAAGAATGGCTAGTATGGAATATCGTCAGAGCTAAAATTTGGCTCTGGTGTTCATCCAAGAAAATCTACAGTGAAAGTGCAAATACAGAGGACATATTTATTTGAAAAAAGCAGGTGACCATTACATGCCCCTAGCTCCTTGAGTGGGGTTGTGTCTGTTCTATTATCTATCTATCTATGCATTCTTGCACAAAGCCTACATAGGTTATTACGTACAATATAAGTTACCTAAATTAGGTAATACAATATGTTACAAATTTTATCCTACAATTTTATAAAGAGTTAGTTTTATATTAACTAGTGCTATTACGACTATACTAAATGAAAATGCTCTAAAGAGCTCCTGAAAGCTGCTAATGTTCTTTTTTCTCTAATGCTAACAGGCATATTGTTCCACAATTTTGCATCACTTGAAAAGTATGAATACTTATAAGTATTCGTACAGCAATAAGGTACCCGGAGAGTTGCTTGACTCCTGGTATAGTTAATGGTAAACTGACTGAACCTTTCTGGTGGAAAGTCAATAAGCTGATTAAAGATGTTATAGGCTGTTATTGCTTTTGCCTTGGCTCTTCTTTAAATCAACGGCTCCCATCCGTTGTTTAACAGTGAATTGCATTTTAGCTAGTAAGTCATTATGGGAACGTTTACCATACCTTTACTATACCTTTACTAACATAAACATTCGCAATTCATTTACTATGCAAGACCTACCGCTGTATCGACAACATGAAAGACAGTTTTTTCTGGAGTTAAGTGAAATCCTGTGATATTCTACATCTAAGACGTCAAACAAGCGTGGGCACCAACATGGCTTAATTACGGCATATTTACATCATTACTAAATAATGTTACATCTCTGACCTACTGCCCTCATAATATAGGTTCCTATAGATAATTCATACGTATAGAGACATAAGTCGGTTCCACTCTTTTTTTATCTGCTTAAATGAAAGCAGCTTTTCAGAACGTCTTTGAGTCCATTCTTAAATACTGGGTTCAGCAGTGCGTATATAACTGGGTTGCACACTGAATTGAAATAGGACAAAAACTTGGCGGAATAATGAAGCAAATGTTGTGTCTGCTGGCTAATTGATGACGAGTGCTTCGTGTATATGGAGTAGAAAATCACTATAGGGATCCAGCATGTAACAAACGCCAGAATCATACACAGTATCATTTTCATCATGTGTGATTGGTGTACGGTTAGGTCAGTTTCACTACTCTGTCTCAGTACAGCATTGCGTCTTCTAACGGCGTCATATAGTTTTACGTAGCATATAACTATAAATACGCAAGGTATAGGTATGAGTGCTATGATCGAGTAGGCTGTGTAATACTCAAACTCTTTCGATCTTCCTATGAATGGGATATTGGCTAGAATCACTGCTATTATCCATGGTATCGATAACAGCTTCAAAGCCGACTTCTTATGCCGTAATCTGGTATGATACAGGATTGGTCTGGTCACCGACAGTACACGATCTAGTGCCATAAGACAGAGATGCAGGATAGAACACGTCCCAAGAAGTATATCAAATCCCGTTGAAAATGATTCGAGAAGATCCCATTTCGCATGCCAAATGTATTCCTTCGCTAGAAATACTGGTATACACGCAGCGCCAACCAAAATGTCTGTAATTGCCAATGAGAAGACATAGTACTTCAACGAGCCATCAGTTGTTTTTCGTGTTGCTATTACATAGCAGACCAAGCTGTTAGCGAACATACAGATAACTGCTAGGACTGAATACAAGAGAATTACTGGGACTCTTGTTGAATCATCCGTGTATGTTGGATAGATGACTGCTGTTGTGTTATTACTCATGACGCGAATGTGCTTTTTCAAGCACTAACAACTCTGGTGCTGAATATTTCTGAATGATATTGCATCGTCTGCGTAAATCATCTTTTGAAGGCCTCCTTTTATGCCTATTAAGTACAATCAAAGAATGACGTTAATTGTCGCAATTAACATCACAATGCCGGTCAGGCATAGTGAAAAACGGCTTTATTCTTCGTTGCTTAATGGTGTATTTGTTTGCTTTAACAACGAATGCGAATGCAGAGAGTTGATTGCCGGAAGGTGCGTGTTTAATGCGAAGATAGTGTAGCAAATTCGTTAGGAGGTATCTAAATTAAAAGCAATCTTGTTGATATGTGTACAGACTCTTTGAAAGGAAAAAATCTTATTATAACAGTAGTAAGACTTTCAATTAATAAAACAACAAGTATTAGGATCTCAGCTAGTAAGACATTAATTGACAAGTTGCTCCTCTCGTGGCATGGAGTGGACAGTGTATCACTAACTGACAATCATTCATAATCACTATCATATACAAGAATAATAATAATTTAGAATGTTTATGATTATATTAACATTGTGTAAAATACATCATAACTATTTAGGAAATGAAATATCGTACGAAAAAGTGGAAGCATTTTATTACCCATACGTTTTCCTATAAGAAAGGTTTTTACGCCCACAACTTAAACTTTCTTAGCTTTTTCATGATTTCAGTACTGAACAGTTCGTAAAACGTTCTTAGAGAAAATATTCGAGTCTGTGTAGCACTGCAGTGTTGCACAGACAGACAGACAGGCAATATACAATTACAGTACTCTAATTACTAATATGTAGGTTCCCACAAGAAATCATACAAATTAAGTAAAGGCGATTACTGTCTTGTGTAAATATTGCAATTTGAATATTGTAATGTTTAAGGTATATGACTTATCAGCTTTCTTGGCTCTCAGAAATCAAGTACTGAACTTTCTTTAATCTTTTATCAGTTGAGTTCTTTCCTATAAACCAGCTTCGTATGAGAATAACGAGTACTGGCAGTATGTTTTTCGTCCGACACTCATCAGAGTACGAAACGTCGGATAACGACCGAAAGGTGATGCTAAATACAGTTGGATGCGGATGAATATAATTAAATGTATAACTAGGCACGCTATGGTTATACATTTGGGCCCTAGGTTAGCCCAGGATACAATATGAAACCTAAGTGTTTATTGGTAACAATCATTTATATGTATTCATATGTGTTTTATGTAGCTGTAATTTTATTTTTGTTTTGCTATGTGTTATTCATGTTAAATGGCTGGGGAGCTGCTGTCATGGCATCTTGCACTCCGTGGTGGTCGTCTTGTAGTATAATCAAGTAGATTGCACGTATTGTAGTAAGCAGCTTCTATTTGTGAACTTTTAATTGAATAAAAAATTGATTTTGTTCACCTTTCGGTCGTTATCTGACATTTCATATTATGATGAGTATGGGGCAAGAAGTACTTTCAGTACGCTATAGAAGTGTTTTCGCTTTTTCGAGCGATAGTAAATAAATAATTAGCTTGTCATCTCTTGTATCAAGAGCGCTTTTGTTGTGTATGTGGCTTACGTCTCTGCAGAGTTTCCAACGAAGGGCTTCTTATTGTCTAATTGTCTACAAGGCCTATCGCGTGGCTGTGGATCCATAGTTAGCCAAAATTGCATTTTTCTCCTGTTACTAATATTTGGGTGCTCTGTTTGTTTGCAATTCTATTTGCAAGGACTTTTCTTGATCTGTCTCGATTTATGTACTGCTTCTACTCATGCCGACAACAACAAACAAAAGATGTTGTGCTATCTTGCCAATCTATTTCACCGAAGCCACATCTGTTTAAGGGGTACGATCAATAGGTTAGAACACACAATTTAGGGGATGCCACTGTTTTCATGTAGATGCAATTTGGAAAGAGTTTCAGGCTGAGTAACATGCCGTAACCTGCTTTTATGAGCATGAAGTATTAACGTGAGTACTGACGTGTATGCCATAGAATCGTGAATGCACTGACATCATAGGGTATACAGCGTAGAAGAGTAATAGCTCTGGCGAGATTCCTGTATCTGCTCGTCTCTCGTTTTCTGGTTACATCGATGCCTACTAAAGCACTCTTTCAACACACTCTTCATGCCATGTCTGAAGAGAGGGTTCAGTAGCGCGTATATAATTGAATTGCAGATAGAATTCGTGTACGCTAAGGCTTTTGCCGTGTAATAGAACCAAGTATTTGCTGTAGTGCTGATTGCTTCATGGTAACTACTTGGTAAACAGTAATACACGACGAAAGGAATCCAGCAAATAACGAAAACGATAATTACACATAGCAATGTCTTTGTCATTTGCCTCTGATTGATTCTGTATAATTTCATGGTATCTCGTTGCGAGTGAGAGTTGCGCTTCCAGATTGAGCGGTATATAATCACATAGCATATAAGTATGAAGACACAGGGTAAAGGTATTAAGTATGTGATCACGAGTGAAGAATAATACTCAAAATCCTTTGAGCCCTGAGTGAAAGGGACGATGGTTGAGACGACACCGAACAGCCAGGGAATACTTAGTAAACTCAGTGCTGTTTTTCTCTGCCTTAGTGTAGTTCGATGGAGAATCGGCTTGGTTACAGCCATAAGCCTGTCAAATGCCATAACACAGAGATGCATTATCGAACATGCCCCAAGAAATATATCAAATCCCGTTGAAAATGATTCGAGAAGATCCCATTTCGCATGCCAAATATATTCCTTCGCTAGAAATACTGGTATACACGCAGCGCCAACCAAAATGTCTGTAATTGCCAATGAGAAGACATAGTACTTCAACGAGCCATCAGTTGTTTTTCGTGTTGCTATTACATAGCAGACCAAGCTGTTAGCGAACATACAGATAACTGCTAGGACTGAATACAAGAGAATTACTGGGACTCTTGTTGAATCATCCGTGTATGTTGGATAGATGACTGCTGTTGTGTTATTATTCATGACGCGAATGTGTTGCTTCTGCTAGTCCTACCAGAAGTAGTAATCCAACATAAGTCTTCACGAGTTGTGCCTTTGTCGTACTTTGAATTGGAGTATTTCAGTTAATAGCTCTCCTTCTTTTTCATCATGCCATGTTGATGCCATAAACGATTGCCTAATAGTTCATGCCTAAGTGCTTTCTTTTCAGATGGCTTTTGTTGTTTATTTACGACATAATGGAACCCAGATTTTATGTCATCGCTGCACAGTGCGAGCATGAATGGCCAATAGATTATGGATCGATTCAACCAAACATTTAGCGTAGTCACACTTTGACTATGCGAATATGTACATTCAATGGGTCAACAAACCATTACATATGTTATTAAGTGAAAAGAATTTCAGCTGCAATGCTTGCAAGATGTATTGTATACGACTAATTAGAGGCTACGCTTCGTGACTAAAGTACTTGAAATAAAAAGGTCTATTTTAACGACCCACCATTTGGCCTGGCATTTTAATCAAAGAATGTGTTGAAGGTAATCATTACAAAAGTTCTGAAATGTTTTAATGTTTGCCCAACGTTTCATCCAATAACCCAACCTGAAAAAGGCAACAAATTGAGCGAACATGATGAGAAAAATAAAAGGTAGTTCAGTATCTGGCGCACCTAAGACATTATGCAGAGCAATGATTTAAACGGAATGAGAGAGCCTAACTTGACTTTTCTCTTTTGCCCATCATGCTGCTTGCTTTGCCTTTAGTGAGAAACACTGTGTCAAGATTGCGCTTCGGACCACGCTGGTTTACTTTCACGTAATTTAGGTACGTCTTTGGCTGAACAGAACGACCTAACCTGGTTCACTTTTGGATTACTTGAAAAGAAAAATGATTTGAATGTAGAAACAATTCCCGTCAAAAAACATCAGTTTAGGGACCGTTCATGTTTTATGCCTCAGGTTGGGACTGAAGAGAAGCGTTTATTTGGGTAATTTTTGTTGTTGCCCAACCTTATGCGCTATAAAAATAATAGTTACCCAATCAATATAGGGCTATTTCTGAATAATAAATTTATGAATACATTTTATTCACCCAACCTTTCAGAGACACAAAATATAATATACCCAACCTTAATGTTTCACGAAAAATCATTTACCCAACCCTATTTCTCTTCAGCCCAAATCTGAGACATAAAAAATGAGCGGTCCCTTTGTGCTCTATGGAGAGCCATGTTCGAGAATAAATGTGGTATCTCCAAAAAGGGCTTTATAGTACAACTTTACATTTGCTAAAAAGCATAGTCCCTCTTTGTTAGACAGAGCAGACACAGTTGTACATTTTGGCTACATCTCGTTTTAGAAGAATATGTGTGTGGATGACTTGCTATGATTTTTGCGTACTTATATTTGACCCCTCTGCAGACAAAGATGTCAAAAGCAGTAAAATGGAACACTGCAAAGAGGACTACGAATCCTCCTCAGATATGTGCACATCCAGTTACATCCGAATTTGTCAAAGAGAAAAAGGTACGTTTAAGTCATCACGCTATAGTGAATGTTACATGGTTAATCGTATGCCATCAACTCCGTCTCGAAGATGGCTAGTCGGGGGGGGGGGGGGGGGGAATGGGCATGACAGAAATTTGTCGACGACATGGGTGTGGCATCAAATAGATGGACATGTGTGAGGCACCACCAAGTACCCCCTTCACGACAGGCCTGTCTGCCATTGCAAACAAGTCTGTCGGGAGAATTTAGATAATGAATAGTGCTAAACAGAGGTCAGTACCTACATTTCAAACGCAACGCATATAGTTCTTACAGGGAAACTGGCCTCTTTTCAACGAATTCACTATATTTGTATAAATGTACGATAGCACAGGAAAAGAAGATGAATGTATACCTGTAAATTATTAATAATGATAACTGTGAGCTGCACAATAATGAGATCTTACAGATAACGATAAAAATGACCAACTTAAATCTCAGTTCTTTTTCATATGACAAATGTCTCTAATGCTTTGTAAAAGCGATGACGGTAACAGCGATTTCACCGTAGCACCATCTTTGTCTATTTAGCAACGGGAGAAAGCCTCGAGAGATGCTCGAAGGAAACATTTGACAGTGGAACACAAAGAGCTCATGTCAATTGTGGCTTTCAAATTGAACGTCGATTGCACCGTTGTGGAAGAAGCTGTTCTGGATTGCGAAAAAGTATTTGCTGTTTTGTTCTACACACGTATCTTCATTTTGAACTTCTCTTACAATTGTAGTTGGAGCGCGGTGTTTTGCAAACCCATTTGTCATGAAGGCCAAATAGTATCATGTGCCGCTGAGTTACTGTTAGAGATTTCAGTGCTAAATAGGAGATTTTCATCCCTTCATGCAATAGAAAGTGTATGTCGAGGTTGTTGAAATACAATTTTGAGTTTGGTTAGTTGATTCTATTTTTTTGACGAATACCTTAAGCCGTGGAATTGGCCCCCATTGATACTTCCTTCGAGGAATCACCCCTTAACAAAGTCCCCATGTTATAGCTTCAAATTGGCAATATGCCTCCCTTGATTTTACGCAGCATATGTTAAAAGTTGGAATAAGCCGTCCCCAGGTATAAGCCCTAGATCAAAAATACTCAAAGTAAATGCGCCCCCAGAGCCTAACTTGACGCTGTACGCTGTTATGATATCATCTATGTAAGTCTCTTGTAATTAACATGCCTTGCGACGATGAATTTCCGATTCACTCAGATTCACCTGTGGCTTGAGCAGGAAGATAAATAGAGCCACATTGTAAAACAAATAATTGACTAGAAGCTACCTATAACACGGAGGTTTACATTTTTATGACGGTGATTTTTAAGTGTTATACAAAGAAATATACTTCATTGTCTTGCAGGGAATTGAACTGATGCTTGATTTCACAAGAAGTAACGGACGCAGAACACTGGTGTTTTTCTATCACACTAGTATTGGAGATAATAATGGTTAGTTATCATAAAAACAATAGCATTTTATGCCCCCTTTGCATTTTGGGAGTGGAATTTTCTCTTCACAATGCAGCGTTTTATTTTCTCCATACATTTATTATTACACTTTGCATTATATTTTTTATATATTTTCAGTAACTTTCTGTTTTTTGGTAAGGCTTAATAAGTATCAATGTATCATTTTCATGTAGATTCTAGACTGTGACTGTTGTCAAGCAGGGTATTTGAATATATGTGAAGGAACATAATCGAACAAGTAGCAACTCAAGAAAATAAATATCACGGTGGTCTAAAGATCCTTCAGCTTATTTACATCGTACTTGGGCTGAAGTTGGTTGCACAATAATAAGCTACCAATGCTGAATATGACTATCTTTTATGTACCCAGATGTGAAATATGATATGTTTATACCAGGACATACAGACTCATTTATAACAGGGCGACATCTATACTTTCATAAAATGACGGATGCAAGTGATATGAAGTGAAAATAAGATGTGTTGTGGTTGCTGCTTATTAGCGAAAGTCGTTGGTCTTGTGATCTGATCGTGGAAATATTTTGAAGTTAGCTGTATTTCTTATCTATCGTTCAATGTGTCTATCCTTCATCTAATTCTTTATATTGGCTTTGATTGACTTTTTCTAGATACGGAAACCAGGGCTCGTGGAAATCATAGTTGGCTGAAAGCTGAAACTCAGTTAATAGTGACTGACTGCCTGACACACAAATTAACGGGACTGCTAATGTACTTTACTCGGAGTGAACCTCAGAAGGCACTCAATATCAGAAATTTGAACGAGGTGAGTCTTTAGAGTAGATAGCATTCCATCTGTTCACTTATAAAACAATGATTTTCATACACTAGTAATTCACTAGATATCCCCGAGCAGAACTCGTTCTTGCAAAGTAAAAACGAACACTCGTAGAAGAAAGGTTTGAGCCCTGTTTACACTACACAAACTAACCTAGGTTCGCCCTAGGTTAAAACTAATCTAGGTTAGTTTTTTGTAATGTAAACGCGAACTAACCTAGGTTCGCCCCAGGTTAGGTCAACCCACTTTTAGAGGTGGGTTCGCCCTAGGTCGAACCTAGGTTAATGTTGTTAAAGTGTAGTGTAAACGCAAACCTGGGGCGAACCTGGGTTAGTTTCTCCTCTACGCATGCCTAGTAATAAAATTGTCAGGTAAGTTTCAACACAACGGATGAATTCATTTTATGCTTATCAAATTCCTGTCTTGAACCTGTCATTTAAATATGATTCATGCAAACAAACATTGATATAGTTGCTACTTGGGAAGAAAATGGAGTTTTTGGCATTAATCAGGATCCTAGGTGCTCATCTTAGCTATAGTTGTTCTTCTTATCTCAAAGTAAGTTACTATGGTCATTAATTTCCATATAAGCATCAATCTGCCTACTTGAATACTCAGAATTTAGTTATTTACAAAGTTTCCACCATATTGCTTTTACTTCAGCCTTAGTTTTGTGATCTGCACATGCGTTGATGAAAACTAACCTGGGTTCGCCCCAGATTGCGTTTACACTACAAAATCTCGTTGCACTAGTGTAAACGCGGCTTCAACTAACCTGGGTTAGTTTTAACCTGGGGCGAACCCAGGTTAGTTTGTGTAGTGTAAACAGGGCTTTGGACTATTTTCTTTCTTCCGTAATGCAATATGCCCCCGGGCGCTTATTTGTTACAAATGATTTGCATAGGGGGCTTAATTGAGGGGGGCTTATTATATTTACAGGTCCTTAGAAGAAAAATGCTCTAGAATGCTTTGATTTGAATACAAATAGAGATGGGAGCAAGTAGAAGAAAGTTGTTAAGATAGTTATTCGCTTCGAATATTAGTGCAAATAAGCAAATCAATAACCGAATTTTTGTATTTTCGTTGCTTTTAACCTGTATTATAGTGAACCCAGATAGCCCTCATGGGAACTTATTCCGGGGTGGGGGATTCTTTGAGGGTGGGGATTATTCGAGGGTGGGGATTATCCGAGGGTGGGGGATTATTCGAGGGTGAGGCTTATTCGAATGTGGAGGCTTATTTGTCAGAAATCATCTGAGGGGAGCAAAATCTATAATTGTATCGTGGTGTTCAGCATCTGGTTTTGACACAAAGTTGACAGAAATGTATTTATTTTGCATAATTATATCAGAGCACTGGTATGTCATACGATGAGCCTAATTACAAAGGTGTGCCTATTTCATCAACAGATTGTTTGTTTTGGTGTAGTTGACTGCACCGGAGAGGCCAGCTTGCTCCAAGCTTTGTCTACTTCTTTGACAACTGTCTACATACCAGCACTGGAACTGAATAGCAACTGGGGAGAGCTTTCGAAAAGCCCACAAGGGCTTGCTGCAAAGGACGAATTTATGAAATATACAGAAGGTTTTGTTGACTACCTCAACTGTAAGTGGTGGCCTCATACAAATCTATCTTCATATGACAAATCAGAAGTTTATCAAAACCAAGAGTTAATTAAGAATGCTTGTAGTTTAAGGATTTTATTTTGCAGAACTTGCTTGATTACGCCCTTTCTAAGATCATGACCTGTTGTCAGATATTGCACGAGCATCAAGGATTCTAACTAAATTTGCTGCAGCTATTGATTCAACTCTTCTTTAGAGTGCAGTATATATCGCATTAGTTTTATTTCAGAATTGTAAGAGGGGAAAATGATAGTCACCAATAGTGACACTTATGTTGAAATAGGGCTCTCAAGTTCAATTCGCTACTCGCTGTTTTATCAACTAACCCTTTGTGGTAAGGGCGAGTAGCCGAATGGCCTGGGGGCTCTGACACGAATGCTTACAGTTAGGTTTCTCCTATCCCTAATAAAGCAACACTATGATTTAGCCAGGTATCTTATTTTTGTCATAGCGCTGCAAATTTACGGTACAGTTCTGGAATATCTTTTGAAAATGTCTTAATACCTAGCAATGTTATTTGCAGTGGCGCACATTGGGGTATCAGAAAAAGTCGTTCTTGAGAAATGCGAAGTGATTGATGTTGAAAATTACGAAACTCCGTCTGATTACAAATCAGTTGTTAACAATGCAGAGCTAATGGCAGGGGTTGAGAGTTTGGTGCAAGTATGGAGCAAACAGATTGAACAAGTCAGTAGTTAGACTAGCTTCTTTTTTACTACTTTGATGTGAGGTGAACATAACACAGTATTCTGATAATATCTTTTTGAAAAGTTGACTCATGTCAATAGTCTGTTCCTATTCTACCAAGGCCAATGATATATATTTGAATATAGGCTGGTCTCTTTGGGAATTTATTATCCTTTCCTCTTAGATTCTAGTTGAAAGTGAGCAGATGCGTAAAGAAGCGGATGATGCCGGCCCTGTTGCAGAGCTTCAACACTGGAGGCAAAGAATGGCCAAATTCAATTCCCTTCTGGAACAGATAAAGACAAAGCAGTGCAAAACTGTCATTGGAATATTGCTGGTTGGAAAGTCTAAAGTTCTGAAGGTAATTTTCACTATAGAGACATACAGTACAGCAGAAGGTGACACTTTGTTCTATAATTGTATTATGATAATAGTTAATTTATTTATAGTAGGCCAAATGAGAAATAACATAAAAAACTAATTTAAGCCTACTTTTACTAATACTAGTAAGTAGGCTTTAGTTAGCTTTTTTGATTATTATTATACTATTATTATAGAACAAAGTGTCATTGCCTATTTATATGTGAAGTATCTACATAGAATATTGTATATTTGCCGAAATTTTTCCTATCTTTTATCATATGTTTATGTTGCAAGATTTGGATCCGATTTCGTCAATTAATGTTGGCTTTTCCGTATTTGTAGACCTGGAAAGCATTAGATAATCGCGTAACTGACGCTGCAAATGAAGCCAAAGATAATGTGAAGTATCTGTACACACTAGAGAAAACGTGCGAGCCACTTTATCATAGTGATCCCGTGAGTCATTGTCTGATTATGATTATACTTTACAGCTTGGTCTTATTACCTTAGATCTCAAGTATCACGTGGCCCCTGCTGCACGCAAACAGGCCCGCCTAGAGCTCATATGGGGCCCAGGGTAAATGGAAAAAGCGGGGCTCCTGATGACTTCATAATAAAATGAATCAATGAATCATTTCATAGCTCATAGCAGTCTGCCCTACCTGACCCCCTCTTGGCGGGTCTGAACATGACCAGTTATACGAAGCCAAAATGGTTTAAAGAGAACTCAACTTTTCAGTGATTAAGTAATAGGCAACACGTTTCTTTAATAGTACATATGATTTAAGGAGTATTTTTTAGATTCCAACTAATTATGTTTGTGTTATTGCAAGTTATTAAAAATAAGATGCTTTTTCATATTTGAAAGCTCGTAATTCTTGGAGTCGAATTTCCCTTTCAATTCAATTTATATGCATAAAGGAAAGCAAAAGAAACCCTTGGGAAAAATGAGTGTTAGATGTATCTGTCGGTGCCTTTATTGCCTGATGATGTTTAGTTTGATCTGTCACACAAAGGTAAGCATGGTAAGCAGTATTCCCAAGCTGATAAATGCCATTCAGATGATCCATGCAGTTTCACAGTATTACAATACCTCACAGAGAATGACTTCATTATTCATAAAGGTATGCTCGGTTTCCCTTCATCTTTATATGCTTCTTAACAGTACTTCAAACCTACTTTTTCATCTCGGCTGTTTTTTTCATTATTTTTACGATATTTTAACTTTATTTATGAATTAGATTAGGCCTTTAATCATACAGTTTTCAGGTAACCTTTATCATACTGTGCTGCTTCGCCAAATGCGAATTCAGTCTATGGTGCCAGGTGTGGGATGCGGTGATTTTCCTTGATACATGTTAACTTTCTCCATTCTCAGTTGTCTTCTTTCCTTGATATTACTAACATCATTGTCTGCGAGCCCTCTTGGCTTAGTTAAACCACATGTATTACTCTAGAGTTTATCAGCAGTTATATAAGCTCTTCCTTGGATGTTTCTGTTAGTGTTTGTGGACGAATTTTACATTTCATATTGCAATTGTCATTTGATGTGTGAATCGCTTTCAGGTCACTAATCAAATGGTCGCAGCGTGTCGCAATTACGTCACAGACGGTGGGAAGTTACGTGTCTGGGACCAAGATAGAAGCACTTTGATTACCAAGATGAAACAATGCTTGCAGTTGAATGAAGAATACCAAGCAAGCTATCAGAGGACTAAAGCCAAGAGTGCAGAGAATCCGAACGGCAGGCCGTTTGAGTTCTCAGAAATGTACATATTTGGGAAGTTTGATACTTTTTGCCGTAGACTCAACAAGGTATCGCATTAGATATAGAAACACTATAATTTTGCCTCCTGGTGCTGTAATATGTATCGTAACCTTATCTATCTATTATTGCAAAATAAACTGTTCATATCAACGACCGGTAAACTTTAATACGCATGCAATGTTTAGAAGTAGTTGCAACTCTGGAATGATTCCAAGTTCACTTTGAAAGTTCACTCTGGGATAAGTAACCCATTGCACTGCAAGAGAGTAGAATGGCGGGCCTCATTAATATGCATACCTTTCAGCTAACTCAAGGCGTGTCCTTATTTGGATACCAATGCATTGTGATTCGCTGAAGTTACAGTGTTGCTTCAGCAGCTTCTTCAAATTGCTGTTAGATTGATTAGCTACATACATGCACACACACACACACACACACACACACACACACACACACACACACACACACACACACACACACACACACACACACACACACACACACACACACACACACACACACACACACACACACACACACACACACACACACACACGCACGCACACCACACCTTTATATAAAATGTGTATTCCTTTTCGTTATCAGAATGATATGATGTCACTGAGCATGAATCAAAGTGACTTAATGAGCAGTGTTGTTGCTCTTTAGATTATCGAGTTGATCACGTCGCTGGATAGATATGATGCCCTCACAACATCAAAAATTGAGGGGATAGAGAACATTGGACATAAGTACTCGGCAGTATACAAAGGCATGAAGAAGAAGCCATATGATATACTAGATCCACGAAAAATTGAATTTGATTATGATTATGAGGATTTTAAGAGGCATCTTACTGAGCTTGAGGTAAGAGTATTTCCCAATAATTTCTTTCTGACCATTCACGTACCAAAACATTATCACGGGCAGTTCTGTTTTAGCGATTTTTTTCAGTCAGGTTAGCAGATATCGTATTGAAATATTGGCAGGGAATTGCAGTAAAAACAGAACCATGAGGAAGATGATAAATATGTTCGTTGTTATATGGTACGCTTGTACCTAACTAACTACCATATATTAACGGATATGTTTTCTGTCTTTTTCTGGTTGTAAGCAAGCAATGAAATATCTTGCATTGGTACTTCAGTTCTTTAAGGATCTCGAAATTTACAAGCGAAATTGACAATCTCGCAGGCGCGTGCATGTAAACTCGCAGTGAGTACCAGGCTTAAATAGCTTCGTTACTCATTTGAGAGTTGCTAGTAGAAGATAAGTAAATAGACATAGAACAGAATTCTATCATTGGAAGAGAATACTGAATTGATTTAGTCATCTGATGTAGCTTGAAAAAAGGGATGACATTTAGGGTTATCCCTTACGAATCGCTGCAAGCAATGAGAAATGAAGAGGGATCTTTCAGGTAGTATAACGGCTATTCAAAGGGATCTTTTCTCAGTCAGCATTTTCCACAATCAAGCAATCTTACACTTTAGAATACTCTTATTGGTTTATCAATGCTAGTTTCTGAAAGCCAGCCAGCTTGCCTTACTTTATATGCCTTACTTTATAGTCATTTGGATCTGTGGAGTCTTTTTAACTGTAATGGTCTTATTTATGATCTTCTGCAGGGGCAGTTGCGCAATTTCATAGACACTACCTTTATGCGAAAAATGTCAACCATTGTTGCTCTCCAACTGTTAAGAAGGTAATTCCATAATTCTCCTTCTGTGAAATTTCATAAATTTTTCTATTTGTTGATCAGGTAATGAATTGATAAAAGCTTCAGTTGCTAGAAGCTGTTGAGAATGTTGCTGAGTTATTGCACATTTTTTGTCATATGGAAAGTAGTCAAAAGTTTTCAAACTATTGTTGTTATGCTTTTATTGGATACCAGTCACCTTGCATCATTTGTAGCACCAACGCATTAACTTATTCCCTTAGATTTGAGCAACTAAATATGCCAGCATTAAGCCAAACAATTGATGAAAAATATCAAAAGCTATTTGTTCTATTTGGGAAGGAAATTGAGATCGTGGGGAAGGTACGTTTGTATGTCAACATTGTAATTACGCTCTATTTTATAAGAACACACTCTATAGGGACACAGTTTCGATATGCTATAATAAGTAAGAAGACAGCTAGAATATCCTCAGCCTCAGATGATAAATTAAAAGAGGTTTTCACAAAGTGCTCAACTACCATCATTCTAATCGCAAGCAACTTATGATAAAATTTGAAATAAGTATCAACAGCATTCGTTACGTTTTTAAAAAGCAGCTAGGCCAAATGTCTAGGAAATTGTATACTGGGTGTAGCTTCTCTAATATTTGCAAAAATCAATCTTGAAATAGGAGCAATTTTAAGAACATTTGAGTGTAGAGTTATCCAGAAATTAAGAGCCTAGATCCTCGGCAAAAGTTGTCTTGTTCTCTTAAAAGAAAAGAAGTTAGTAAACGTTTCTTAACATTCGTGAGTATTGTAGGGATCTAAGCTCTGCCTAAGAGGACATTGAGAGGCTTTTATGTTACAACAATCTGATATTTGTGTCGTCTGCTTCTATATCTTGTCATATCATCTTCATCATAATCTATCGCTCTATTTCTGCATCTGTATATCATAAAAGTGCCTCTATTGCTGGCATTAAGATTGAGTATCCTACTTTTTTTTCTTTGCTCCTATCAGTATTTTTTATATGGTTGAATTAAATATTGCACAGATACTAGCTATACGTTCGCCTTTTGCGACTTCTGCACTTTTAGGTGTATGAAGAATTAAAAAAAGATCCCCCAGTTGCTCGTGATTTTCCACCAATCGCTGGCAAAATCGCGTGGTCAAGACAGCTGTTGACTCGAATAAAAGAGCCAATGAGCTTTTTCGAGAGACGACCGTTCTTGTTCAAGAGCAACAGCGCGAAACAAACCATCGCGATATATAATAATGTTACATCAACTCTGATGCACTTTGAGACGACGTACGCAGGGGCGTGGAAGCGACAAGGAAATTCAGTCATAAATGGTAAGATCTCTTTTTTGTTATATCCATGGTACTATTGTTCGCTGGTTATTTGGGAAAGTAGCGCATAAAGTATCATTTGATAGTAGATGTGTAATCGATTTGATGTACTGTTGACAATCGATAATTTTGATTGTCCGATAACTCGAACATTTGTTGCCTCGAACGAACTCTCAGTTCGCCTCGTTTAGGTGTCCTATAGAAATGCTGCTTGATAGCCAGTGGCAGGGACTTGGCTATTTGTTGGGGTGGGGGCAAGCAGACCACGGGACTCTGCCGCAAAATTCTGAGGAAAACGTTTGGCAACCACGCCCAAGAAATTCCATTGTTTTCTGAAAGTATTCGAGCGACCCCATGCTATCCGCCACTGTTGATAAATGCTGTAATTGTTTCTATACTGTAAGGACGTATAATTTTAAACCGTCAATGTTTGGTAGATGGATGATCTAATTATTTGATTAATTGATTCATGTTTCTATTCAGGAAATACTTGTGATGCATTTTCTTTTTAACTTATTAATTACTACGTGTGATTACTCTTTCTTTAGGGCTGGAAGCAACTTTGCTTGTGAGGCACCCGGAAACTGGCAAAATCTATGTCAATTTTGATCCGATGATTAGTGAATTAATCAGGGAAACGGAGTGCCTTATGAAGATGAACATAGAGTCTCCTAAATTAGCTCGAGATCTATGTTTTAGAGGAATGCAGCTAAGGAAACTAAATGATAGGCTTGAGGTTTGTGGCATGCTATGAATATCAGTTTGCAGTTATCATTCAAGAATCATTGAAGGTGCTTCCAGTTAGCATGACAATATATTAATCTATGCTGCATAGCGATCATTTCAACTCACACTTATACTGTTTAATCTGAGTTGGAAGAATGCTTATAGGGTAGGATAGAAAGGAAGTACAGGAGAAAGGAAAAATTAGAATTAAGTCTACCAGACTATTATTTTTGTCGGTAGCTTTTTTAGTATTTCAATGATTCACAGCAGTGGTTTTGTAATTTCATGCTGTATGCTTGTATACTCTAAATCGCTATATTTTACACGTAACATTCTGTTGAATACTGTTTCAAAATGTTATTGTGGGTATGGTGATAGCTTTGGCCTCAATTATGAGGAAAGATTTGTAATTATCAAGTCCTAATCAGATATGCCATCAAAGTTTAATCAACCAACAGAATCAAAATTAGTTTTTAATTCTATTGTTCTATATAGGAAATGGTCCTTGAGTATGAACAATTAAAGGAATCTATACCAAGTATCATTCTTGGTTTGACGAAGCCTGCATTGAACAAGGTCAGTTTTACTTCTACCTACCTTAGCAAAACAGCACAGTTTCGAAATAATCGATGGAGCTTTCGAGTTACCTCCCTTTCGAATGCACCATGCTAAGGATCTTCTCTCGCATCAATTGGCTGCGATTTCTCTGATATTGATATGTGCTTTTAATATTAGAATCGTAATCTAGGTACTTAGAACATAAACCAAAGCTACGTCTCTGATGATGATCGTTTTCTGTTACGGTTGAATATGCAGTTTTAAGAAATTATGTTACACGTTTTCTTTCCTATCTACCACGATGAAGCTTCGTGTCAGATCATTTAAGCCACATGTAAGTTTATCAAAATTCTGTTAGATTTTGGTTTGTCAAAGCAACTGAATACACACATCAAACACCGTACTCAGTAATAATACCTTCTTATATGAAAACACCCAAACGCCTAGTTGCACCAATGCGTTTCTTAGCAGATTAGTCGATTCCTAAAAACACAATTGTTTGGTGATTTTTGTTGCTTTGGTCCTAAAGCATCCCATTGAGCTTTTCTTAATTATTGATATTTCATTATCAACTGTTTTTAGGTTGAGGCCTGTATTAGTCCCGGCTTGACGATTATTAAATGGAATTCATTAAACATTAACTATTACATCGACTTGGTCCACAGAGAACTGCATGCGACGACATTCTTCTTTAGAAAGGTAAAG
Organism: Mastigias papua; assembly: GCA_964019165.1. Lineage (NCBI taxonomy): Eukaryota > Metazoa > Cnidaria > Scyphozoa > Rhizostomeae > Mastigiidae > Mastigias > Mastigias papua. Next base: position 12,482,413 of record OZ025272.1, read on the forward strand.
TATTGTTTTTATGCAACGTCCCAGATGGTAACTATTTGTTCCGCAATAGTTTGCACAATTAAATCCACAGCTGAGCAAATGTTCTGATTTGCCCATTTCGATTATCACGATGACTTTTCTTTTGTCAGTCAGAAAAACTCTCAAAGGCTTTCGATCATGCTTACTGTTCGAACGCAATTTTCCTCATTTTTAGTGCAAAGAAATCCTTTAATAGCCAACAATGCACTGAAGCCAAAGACTGATAATCATAACATTACCTTTTCTGATAGTAGGAACATTACCAACTTTAAAATGCTAATTTATGGGATGTATATCAAGCGATTTGATTTAGCTATTTATGTAACGTGCCGAAATTTTGTGACTGCCAATTAATGTCTTTAAGACCTATTTAAATGATTCCTTATGGCATAGATATTGGATATAAAAGATGCAAGGATTGATGCAAGTTTCGCTGAGATAAATAGAATGACATTATGTGAACTGCCGGAGGATGAAGCTTGGCCTGTTGACAAATTCTACAAACGAACCAAGGTACAAATACCACAGTCTCTATAAAAATGCATAACGAACCCTTCTAAACAGTTAACTCTTTTCTAGCCACGTCTCCATTGTCAGCTATCTGACAATACGTCCATGACATCATTTGAAGCATTTATTAATTGCCTTCCGCCTTCCGTACTACTTGTTGATATGAAACCCATTCAGAAGTTCTTCAATGATAATAATAATAGTAAATTTTTGTTTACAGTTGGATGCCGTGATAGTCTATACTGATGAGTAAAACTAATAAATACCAACTAAAAGGAAATTATGTTACAAAAGTATATACAACTACTACAATTGCAATCTTAACCAGATCAGTTTTTAATGTTTTTGATGAAAGTTAAGACTGTATTGCTGCACCTAATTACATCAGGTGTACTGTTCCAAGGTATACTATCCCTGAATGCTATTGAGTTTGTGCCGAAGGAAGCTGTCAATGCCTTGGGAAGTGTGAGAATGTCTTTAATTCTCAAATTGTAATTAATTTCTTTCCTTGCAAATAACTCCTATAAGAAGGATGGGTTTTGATGATTGAGAGATTTATAGACTTCAATCATGAGCATCTGCAAGTTCTGAACATGAACAGTTTTTTCTTCATTTTTAACAAGCAACTCATCAAATGGAGCATCATAGTCTCTCAATAGGATGCGAAGTGCTCGTTTATGAACCCTGTTAATTTCCTTATTAGCAGTTTTTTCATAGGACATCCAATTGAGAGGAGGATACCTGAAGTTTGACATAAAAAAGAGTTATAAAGCAATTTGTATTTAGGCTGATCAATTATCTTAGCTACTCTGGAAAGGGCACTAATATTTCTGTTTGCTTTAAGGCAGAGAGATTTAACATGTTCATCAAACTTCAGCTTATAATCAATGATAACGCCTAGTAGTATGACTTTGTCGAAAAGTTTGAGTATCTTCGGCTCATTTGGGTTCATTTTCATTTTAAATTCTGTGTTAAAGGTTTCAGGGGTCGTCTTGCATAGTTATGAAACTAAAATAAAATCTTTTACATTTGCTTGCAATACAAACATACAAAATAGTAAGAGAATCATTAGAGAAGTTTCAGAAATAACTAATGATTTTAGGCTGCCTCAGCCGAACGGTTTTGGACAAACCTCGAAGACCTTATTTTAGAAATGTGACGGTCGAACTCCCCTTCTCACCCCACGGGCAGGCCACTGGTAGTGAAGAGAGCGTCCAGACTCCCCCTACTGACCCCACGGGCAGGTCACTGGTACTGAAGAGAGCGTCAGGACTCCCCTTACTGACCCCACGGGCAGGCCACTGGTACTGAAGAGAGCGTCCGGACTCCCCCTACTGACCCCACGGGTAGGCCACTGGTACTGAAGAGAGCGTCCGGACTCCCCCTACTGACCCCAGTGGCAGGCTCCTAGTACTGAAGAGAGCGTCAGGACTCCCCCTACTGACCCCACGGGCAGGCCACTGGTACTGAAGAGAGCGTCCGGACTCCCCCTACCGACCCCACGGGTAGGCCACTGGTACTGAAGAGAGCGTCAGGACTCCCCCTACTGACCCCAGTGGCAGGCTCCTAGTACTGAAGAATTGCTCACGAAGTAATTAATATAGACAGTTAGAAAATGCTATTTGATGCTAAAATTATAACAGATATTGCAGTTGGGATTCAGGGCCATGCAAGCCATTTTCAATATCTGCTATGCAGAGGCGTAAATGTCTGACATCGATATCAAAGTTAGGCTGCCATCGATTAGAGCACAGACAAATGCTTTTACCAATGTGGATCTAGTTGACGTTTATCCTCGGTTAATCTGCCACTGTACCCTTATGTGCTTAATGTATTGAACCCTTTCTGATAGGAAATTTGTGAAATAGCCGCGAAAAGGATACAGATGATAAGTCGTAGAGCTGAAGATGCTGTTCATGAGTTATTGGACATTTTCCAACGTAGTTACGTCGCCGTTCGTTACCATTCAACCCCAAAAGACCCGTCGATTGTTCCTCCCGACGAAACACCTGAGCAGAAGGCTAAAAGAGAGAAGTTGCTGCATCGTGAGCATGAATTTGAAGAAGAGGCTAAAGAGCTTGTCATTTATTTCAATAACAAATTTGTCGATAGCCTGCTCACATGTATACGAAACTCTTTAGATGCAATAAAGAGACGAGTATTTCCAGCGTATGTTGCTACTTTGTTATATAAAACTCTTTCAATAGAGCTCGATCTATTTGTCAGTTTCCGATGGCTTGTTATCTCTATTTGCATAAAATTCTTGACGCCAACTTCTATCATGCAAAAGTCCTTTACTTTTCTTCCTGTCTTGCACTTGCCATCAGACTGTCTAGTTAAAAGATTTGAGTAGTTTTCTATCACTTATTTTAATTATCCCGCTGTCTACAAGTTTGTATTGTTTTATTTTAAAGTCATTTTCAGTTTTCTGCTTTAGCACCAGCACAATCAGGTACAGAGAAAGCCCATCGTCAGTTCCTGTAGGAAATGTCAAGAAAATTGCATGCTTCATTGCTAATATGGCACTGAATATTCCGAATATGGTAAGCTTAATTATGCAACCACATTCAGATTGAATATAAATATACTTTTTTTATATAATAAAGACAATATTATTAGAACATGAGCCTCAGAATTGAAGGGAAAAAGAAAAAGTAAAGAACAAACAGGGGCTGAAGTATTGTCGTAGTTAATGTATTTTTGGACAACGATGCATACGCTTTCCAATAACATATTAACATGAACTGTCCTTTCCTTCATCATCATCATCATCATCATCATCATCATCATCATCATCATCATCATCATCATCATCATCATCATCATCATCATCATCATCATCATCATCATCATCATCAGCATCATCATCATCATCATTATCATCAAAATTGCATTTAACAACCCTTTCGAGTCGGTACAAATGTGTGCAAATAAAATAACCACCCCCTTTGCTCATATGAAATCTACACAGGCTGTAAAAGGATTCAGAGTTTCATTGACTTACTATATTAGAAGGCAGACTATTTCAAGTGGATATGATCGAAAAGAAGAATGAAAATTTAACAGCATCAACTCTTCCAAATTTAGGCATAATCTTTTTTGATTTAAAATTTCTTATCGCTCTATAAGATACCATAGAAAAATATTTAAAAGGTTTTAAAGTAACCTGATTTGTAAACATTTTGTGAACGTATTTTAAATGGAACAACAATCTACGCGATTCGAATGTGTCCCATTTCAAATGTAGCAAATAATTCTGTTACACATGACCGCTGACGATAATCACCCATTATAAATCGGGCTCCATTTCTTTGTACCGTCTCAATTCTATGCTTTAATTCAGCTGTATTTGGGGACCAAACTTCACAGGCATATTCTAAATGGGGACGCAAAAACGCGAAATAAAGCTGTTGTCTTATTTGCTGTGAAGAGGGTCATCCGAAATCCTTGTCAAGAAAAAACATGTGGTAATGTTATCAAATATAATACCCATTTTTTAAACACACAATGTTGTCTTGTATATTGTCCATTGTATAAATTGTCTACACCCCAGTAACTTAAGAACAAATGAAGGTCATTTCAGCATCAAAATTTTTGGGAAAATTAAGAACAGCCAAGCTGAACCTCAATTTTACTGGTTCTTGTAAAAAATTCGGTGTGATCCTTTTACAAATGAGTATAATCGTATGCATGCAAATAGCTCTCTCATTCAAAAACCAGATTTTATATTTGTCTGCAAAATTGTTAAGTTGTTTCCTTATTTAATCTATCATTAATCAGTGGTTTTGGCCTCCACATGGTGAGAAAGCTATCTTCATGTTTCTAGTATAAAGAAACTTACATAGCTTGTATCTTTCCTACTCATTTTTCTTTAAATTTTTATACCGATTGGTGTTGGAGGTCATGCACCGCCATATGTCTCTTTCGTCCATCAATTTTATAAGATCAACTGTTTTAGATGGCCCAGTACAACTGCTAATGCTGTCTGAAATGTTCTCTCTCAGTCCTCCTCTAGCTCCTTTGACTTCTATCTTTGCTGCTGTCATTAGATCTTACCTTAATTGTTCGATAAATCTTGATTGTTATTTGTGTCCTTTTCTTAATAAAGGGAATTGTTCTTTTCTGTTGACTTCCGCCAATAAACTCTTGTTGGTAGGTTTGCTGGGTTACTTTAGATACTGTCGTGTGTAGGTTATATCTACAGATATCTATTTACACTCATCACTTGTTCCAGGTTTTGCAGCCCCACATTGAAGATATTCAGCAACAGTTGAATGAATGCGTTAAGATGATTCTTCTTGTAAGTCAGAGCGTGACAACATGGAATCTTAATATCACTCTGTTCCCAACATTAGACCTGAACACGGATAAAGGTATGACCTGTTTGTTATTTGGAAGCCCGGTGTATCAGGAACATCATAATATCTTAAGAAATCAAATCTTGCTTTCGATTTTCATTCTCTGGTGGTGGTCTCAGCTCTTTGTCCACAGCACTACTTTTGTAAGCTATTGACTGCCTTTTTTCACTTCAAGTGCATTTATGAATGTATCAGTCAAAGAATTTATATAGAATTTTCCTTGTCAATCATGTCAGGTTTTGCAATTTGAGATTAGTTAATTAAATATAGTATCAGAAGTATTATTATTATTTTTGTTATTTTTTTATTTATTTACAGTAGGCAAAGAAGGATGTATAAGTACATATAGCTAAGGGCTAATTTAAGCTTTCTGAATTAATATACAAACTACAGGTAGTAAAATAGAATTAATTATATACAGTTTATTTTTCCTATGTAAGATAATATAAAAAGATAAGAAGAATTAATCAACGAAACAAACATTGACTATATAAGTCTTACAGAGCCTGCAATTACATGTTTCTCCATCCCAGTGCTTTATCTTTCTTTTGGATTCACTTACGTTTTGAGAGTTTTCAATTCGTTTATTAGAGTATTCCATAACCTACATTTTAAAATAGAACTTTCTATACCATATGTCTTAGTTTGAACTTTGGATAGTTTAAAGCTGCTACCATTTCTTAGTGAGCTGTAAATGGATTTAAAAACCTCTATCATCAGCACTTGCAGGTTCTGTACATGTATGGGTGCTGAATTGTCCTTATGTAGTAAGGCATCAAGATCTGAAGCTGGGTTTTGATAAATGATTTGTAGAGCCTTTTCTTGTATACGATAAATGTTTTTGTTCACATTTCTGCCATGATTAATCCAATTCAGAGGATAGTGCCAAAATTGTGATATGATGAAGGCTCTTACAATTTTTCTAAGTTTCTCTGTATCCATGAAGATGGAAATCCTCGATAGGGGATGCAATTTTTGGTTGGCCTCTTTGCAAAGAGTGGCAATGTGCTCCTTGAAGCTCAATTCACCATCTAATATAATACCTAGCAGTTTTTCTTTCCTGCCATTCTCAATGATTGTCTTATCAATATTGATTGATATCGCTTCAGTGTAGTTCCCGAGCACTATGAGGCGTGGTTTTTCCTTATTTAATTTAAACCTGTTATTCTGAAACAATTTTTTAAGTATTTGCATCCCTCGTAAGTACATCCATCATATTCATAATATTTTGCGACATGCCTAAGTCGTGGTATCATCAGCATAATTACAAATTCTGTACCGTCAATGAACGGGAAGAGGTCATTAATAGTGATATTAAATAAGAGGGGACCCAGGACAGATCTTTGAGGAACTTCTATATTTGTATCCCGCCAAACGCTATGCAAACAATTAACTTTAGCCCTCTGTTTTCTTTAGGTTAAGTAACTATCATTGAATAGTAGAGCGTCTCTGGTGACAGCATAAGCTGCCAGTTTTGCGAACAGTAGATCGTGTTGTCAAATGTCGAATGCTTTAGCTAAATCCAATAGGATTGCAGCTACTATATTTCGTTTATCCATTGCATTCTTGCAAATCTCTACAAATCGCAGGAGGGCATGCTATTTGCAATAGCATTCTCTATACCCACACATAAGTGGACAGAGAAAGTTTTGTGTATAGAGGTCTATTTGTTTCTTCATTGGTCTTTCAAATATCTTTGATATAGAGGGTAAAGTTGCGATCGGTCTATCTTGTTTTTGCAAAAGGCATCGTCCTTTTTGAAAACAGCAGAAATATCACCTAGCGTCAATTTTGTGCTGTTTTAAGAACATCGGAAAGTTGCTTTAAAATTTTACTGGGCATAGACATTACAGGTGAAGCTTTTTTATGTTCAAGCACTTAAACTCATTTTCTATCTCTGTGATAGATGCTTCACTGAAACCAAACATTCTTAAGTTTGGGTAGCATTGTTTGATCTTTTTTAAACTAGGATGATTTTTAATACACCTTAAAGATTTTTTCAATTGGATTATTTTTTGTGATTTCTAATGGAATATGGCCACTATACTGCATAATTCCCAGACTTTCTGTTATAATAGCAAAATTCTCATTGAAAATTTCCGCTATGGCTTGGTCAGTTTTGTCTTCTTCTGTGAAGTTTATTACCTGAATTGTATTGACCTTCTCTGGAAATATTGCCTTCACAGAATCTCCTATTGTCAGTTACATCCTTAATATTCCATGACTTATAATAATCAGATTTTGCTTTACGAACTAATATAACGCATTTGTTTCTTTGCTTCTTATATAGTAAGAAGTTCTGTTTTGTTCGTGCTTTGTTGTAATTTTTCCGTAGTTTTGAGCGATGCATGATGGCTTTACGGATATATTTTTTGTCATATACTATGTAACATGCTAGGCACTTTGCTATACGTGATATCTAGCACATCAAGAATACCCAATTCAGGGGGATGGGAAGCCTACGGCCCGCGGTCACAATCCAACCCTCGCAGGGAATTTTTGAAGCCCGAGATCAGGTAGTCCCATTCTTTGTTTACTGCATGGTTTTGTTTATCTTTAGCCCGCTTTCCGAAAAGATTTCAAGGATCTAGCCCACTCTCATAATAGGCTGCCCACCCCTGAGCTTAAGTCATTAGTATGAAAATAAATTGCAGAAATGCTTGTGACGTTTATTGCGCTGATATTGTCTAACAGTGCCTTGGGCATTTTCAGATGCTGCACAAAAGCACAAGAATTACTACAAGTATATTGCAGAACACAAGGATATAATGAAGATCACAATCATGTTAAATACAGCCATAAGCTCGACAAGATCGGAGATTAGTCGATGTTTTGATATTTTCGCGAAGTATACATTTCTATGGAAAGATGATCGCGAGGAAAAAATCAAGGTAGGATTACTGGATTGTTTTGTTTATCTACCAACTGCCAGTTGCCCGCATTATCTAAAGTTTGCATCAAGCTGGAATAGCTTAACGTGACTGCCAAATCATAGCAGGATTCACTTCAGAAGCAATTAGCTTTTTCCGTTGACTGAAACTTGGCTGCCAAACCAGGGTAAAATTCATTTGAGACTCTATTGGACTTGCCGATAACTGAATATGTGATGCCGATGGCAGGATTCATTTGATATGAGATTAAGTTTCTGTTTGCTCTTTTTCTTGCTCTCCCTATTTTGATTCAGTTCCTATAGGTGCTACGTAACTGCGTATATTTGATCGTTTTAGGAATTCTTGGAATCAGATCCAATCCTACCCGAGTTTAAAGCGGAGATATTGAGATACAAAGATGTCGAAAGAGAAATTAAGTTATTGCCGGATGAGTACGTAATTGGGCAGAAAACATTGCAGTTAAACACGGGTAAGCAAATTTTCTGAAGTTTTCGATATCATGAATGCGATCCTTTATCATTATGATCAAGTTTGTATTAGCTAGTAGGAGGAAAAAACACAGCTTGCTGGTATACGCAGAGCATAGATAGAGACTTAGGAATAGAGACATACAATGCACAAAAATCGGCACGTGATCATTGCCAACAGCTCTTGAATAATGCAGTTTATTTTGAAAGTAGCAAATTTTCGGTTAAATTTTGAAGGCCTAATTTGGTTTTCTTTCATTAGAGCCCTTGAAATATGCATTGAACATCGAAGCTGAGAATTGGAAAGTTGCACTTGGTCGAAGTATGAACATAAAGTATGGAGAGAAAATGGATTCAATTGTAAAATTCATCGAAGATTATTCAAGACGACTCTCTCATCCTATCAAGGATTTGGATGATATCAGATTTGCGATGGCTGCATTGTCAGATATTCGAAATAATGAAATAAGAATTGATAGAGAAATCAGTCCAATTGAGGTAGCATAAATTTATGCATCCAATACAGTAAAAGCTCGCACGCAAGAATCTTTCATTTATTTAGGACCTTCAGCGTGAACTTGAATATTTTGATTTCACTCACTTAGAATTCTGTCAGCCTAATAGTCTATGTTCTTATAAACTGTCTCATTCTTTACCCTCTGAGAAATAAATTCAGTCTGTTTGCCAGTCAACTCCTTTCATGTATCTCCAAAAACCTCACATACCTAACTCGCAGAGCAACATGAACATACTCATTCCAAAATCATTCGTTCTCGAGTGTGGGCTTTTAGTGTATGTATTAACTACACATATCTAACTAAATTTTGGTGTAAGTGGATTATCAAGTAAAAAGAACACTTGTACTTTAAATCTGTTGGGATTATTAAAGTGGTTGGTAGGTACTATAATGCTTTTTGTTATTTCTCAATATAATTTGAAAGTATCAACTTCCCTGAACGATGAAAATGTCTAATATGCATATTATGGAAAAGTTACTTTGTCAAATATGACTAACTTTTAGGAATCGTACAGCTTGTTAAATGCTTTTGGCATCTCATTCCCACAAGATGAAGCAAACATAGTCGACTCGCTTCGTTACTCAGTTGATAAGCTTCTACGACAAGCTGTAAGTACACACACGATCATCCCTACCTTTTTCAAAGTAGCTGTTACTCTTTTTAATTTCAGTTTGTTTTAATTTGGTTTTTCATAAAGAAGCACTTATCTCTCCACAATTACTATTTGATGAAAGAGAGATTTTCCTGTTGGAGTGAAATACAAATGTATATATCATAAGAATATATACTCAATGTTTTCTACTTTTATTTGCTCTGGCTTTTGAACTATTTCACTTCTTGGATGAATCTTAAATTATGAAATAATTTGCCATCATGAGACGCAAGCTCTTTTGCTGAAGAAAGGGTGCTTGAGTGTCTTGGATAAGGGCTCTTGCGAAGTTTGCAGTACTACTACACGTGAGCAGTGGTGTGACGGAGGACTGTTGAATTTGGATGTGGGGATGTAGTGAAAAAATTTACTAACAGGTTTTAATATGGTACCATACTTACTGAAAAGCCATTATTTTGATGTCAACTTATACTTCCAAGCTACAAAATTACCGATTATACCTGCAAAAGTACCACACCCCACACTATAATTCGGCACACCCTTACACGGGAATATTTCTTCGATTCTCCACATTTACTTCCTTAAAGCTCACCTAATTTGTTTATGCAGGTTATTATCCAAACTGAGCTGGTCGAAGTGCAATCAGTATTCAAGCAGGAACTACTCTGTAATGTTGAAATATTCAAGAAGGATGTTGTAGAGTTATGTGATGACTATACAAACGTAAGTATTTGATACCCAACTACCTTGTTATCTTTAGCTATCTGGGATACTTACAGTCCTTTAAAGGGAACGGGCGGAAACTTCCCCTATCATAACAAACGGAAGATCTGGTATAAAGGGAGTCGGTGAAAATTTGGTCAAATCATGATTCATGTAGTGGATGGTTAGCAGTCATTTTGAATTGTATTGTGAAGGAGTATTAGTATAACACCTGTTTAAAGGCTTAAAAATGACAAGAAGCGCACTTATAAAGGAGCGATGAAATATGAATATTCAGTTCTAAGTAATATTTCTCGAACGAAAAATGTTGGGACAGGTCACGTAAACAGGTGGACGAAAAAGAAGATTGAATCCAGGACACTTCATCGTTAGCTTTAGATTAGAAAGTTGTGCAATATTACAACACTGATCAAAAAGCATTTAAACCTTTGTTTTTGACAGCATCATTTTCAGCAGACATACAGACTTGTTAGATGATAAATAGAACATTAGAAAGACGTGACTTTTTCATGTAAAGCAAACTGGATTTCTGCGATGATAAAGGGGACGTCAAAAGGCATATCGAAGTCAGATGCTGATATGACAGCTAATCTTTAATATTTCTTAAATATAGCTTTCCTAGTCCTAGACTGTGAAGCATAAATGTAAATTGCAAAATTATGTAAGCAAGCTTAACTCTGTTTCATGTGTTGTGCATGAATAAAGACAGTAGCAGCAGAGACTCAAAGCAAGCAGACTGTCATTAAATGCAGTGTGAATGCAGTGTGCTTTAGGTGTCGTTTTTGAATTTTGCAAACATGCAGCTTTTCTTATGTTAAAAATGGAGATAAGATGGTTGTAAAATTTAGCACTATTTCAGAGGTTTATGAAAGTCTGTATAACCGAAGCCAACGGATAAAAACTAAGACAGATTAAATTGGTTCCACATTGTTAAAGGGCCATAAAGTGTTACGACAAAGATTTTCATTTTTCATTAGTAGTGTTTTAGTTCAGTATGTTAGGATTGATTGCAATCTGTACAGGACAGATGTTAGTGATTGCCTATGCATGCCCACCGAAGGATATTTTGAAGCCTCTACAACGAAAATACCGAAAAAAAGTTTCTCCCGGTCTAACAAACTCCTGACATAGCAAATTAATGTCTGGTCCCCATCAGAGTTCGCTATATTGGGATTTGCTGTAATCTGATGTAAACAAATCCGTTGCACTGTTTAAATGTTCAAGACTGCAATGTTCATGACTTGAGCCCATAGCCAGGCCTGAGTGGCCTGAGTGGGCACGGTCCTCACTGGATTCCAAAAAGTAACTTGGTCCCCTCCTTTAGAAATAGAGCACTAGAGCACTTTTTGCATCGTTTTGCCTCATTTGTCTGAATTAATCCAGATTATGTAATTCCATGCATTCTGAACAGCATTGGGGGCTGCCAGGCCACCCACTCAGATTACCTGTCCCCCCTCCTCTAACAAAATCCCACTGAATACGGGCCTGTTTGTAAATAGTATTGTATTGGCAATATTAACAGTAAGTATTATGACACAGGAATGGTTACCTTGGTAGATGTGTGATCATCAAAGAATTCAGAATGGTACAGAACGAAAATTGTGACATTTTTCTCTGGAGGTCGTTTTACACGGTCATCTCCTGACAATATTTTCGGGATGGCGGCCTCGCAAATTTTGTTTTATAACAGAATGCGTGACCTGGCTTCAATGACAAATCTGCTTTAAGTTTATGCAACTTGAAATAAAACTTAAGAAGCCGGCATTCTGAAAATGCTAATAGAATATGGCTGTGTAAGCCAGCCTTTAATACACGTTTGGCAAAGTCATCAGGTTTGATTCTCTTGTCAAGAGATGCAGGACTCTTACAGGTAAAATTCGACCTACCACCCTGTCCCTTACTTAGCGGAAAATGATTGAGATGACTCTAATAATAACGGCTATAAGGATTGGTTGTTCTATTATTCTTTTAGAATGGACCGATGGTTACTGGATTGCATCCTCGAGAAGCTAGCGATCGTCTCACCTCATTCCAAGTAAATTCTCAAGTTTTTGAATTATAAACTGCACATGGTTTACCAAACCACTCTCGAATAGTGCCAAGGGGAATTTTTGTAGAATTATATGTTGTGAATAACACATTTAATTCATAACACATTTAAGGAGTTTACTTCATAACCAATGAAATTAATGAGGCATTTTTTAATACTTATAAGATCTGATAATAATAGCTACTTAGATGTTTGTATGATTGATTACAGAATGAATTTCATCACTGGGTTTGAATTTTAGCTTGTAGATGTGTATGCATGATTTACTCTAGGCAAAGTTCAGTACAATTTGGCGTCAATATGAAACTTACAGTGGTGGCGAAGATCTGTTTGGTCTGCCTGTCAGTGAATATCCAAGCATTCTTAAAATCAAGAAGGAACTAAACTTATTGCAGAAGCTCTACAGTCTTTATAATTCCGTCATTACAACTGTAGATGGGTATTATGACATTCTGTGGCATGACGTAAACATAGAGAAGATCAACCAGGATCTGTTAGAATACCAGCAGAAGTAAACAGATCTATTTTTTCGTTACTTTTTTCAATGCAACAGTCAACTGCTCTGCCCCTTTTGCAATTCATAGATGTATCACTTTTGTTACTGAATTGACGAAAAATCAATGCAATTTTCTAGATAAGATTCTCTCTCTATAGGCTATAGTTTTTTTTAAAGCATTGCTTGGGTTACTGTATAAGTTTCCTTGTCCAAGTTGACATCTTGTTTTGAAACCCGCATAACTGCTGAAGATCTAGCAACTTCCTGTATTTATCCAGTAAATGCTTCTGTGAAAAGTGGTTGTGAACTGATTCTAAGACGAGAGAGAGTTATGCCCGTTATAGGAAGAGAACAAGGCCCACCCTCGTCTCAATAGCTATTTACTGTCGTTTTGAATCGTACCATGAGATTTTTTTAGTGCATTCTAACCTAGCGGAGCATTATCTTATAGATGCCGGAGGCTTCCAAAAGCATTAAAAGACTGGGACGCATATGCTGAGCTTAAGAAGAAGATAGACGATTTTAGTGAGAGTTGTCCCCTGTTAGAACTGATGTCCAATAAAGCCATGAAAGAAAGACACTGGAACAGAATTGGAGAAGTCACCGGCCATAGTTTTGAGGTTGAGAATGATAATTTCGCTTTACGAAATATCATGGAGGCCAATCTACTGCATTCGAAAGAGGACATTGAGGTAACCCCTGCTATGCGAATATAATATGCGTTTTTTATTTTATAGTTTTTTCTCCCAGTACTGAAATTTTCTTAGCTTTTTCACTATTTAAGTATTGAAACTTTCTTAAAACTTTCTTAGAGAGAATATTCGAGTTTTCTAACACTCCAGTGTTGCAAAGACAGACAGGCAATACACAGACATTACACAGAAACAATTAGGTTTTAAATGAAATCTATTCAAATTTAGTAATAGAGATTATGAGTTTGCGTGAAAGTTGGAATTTCAGGTGTGTATCAACTTATCAACTTTCTTAGGCCACAGAATCCAGCACTGCACTTTCTTAACTGTCTGAACAGCCGAGTACTGCTTTCATAAATGCCGCTTTCTTATTGAAAAAACTTGTGCTGGAGGGTCATTTTGTGCTTATATAAAGTCATCACGTATGTAGATAGCTAGATCTGGAGCAGTAATTTGAGTCCGATTTAGTTGCTAAACAGTTCATAGCTATATTTTAAGTCCTTCATAATCAGTTTTTAATTTTCTGTCTTGTACAGATGACCTTCCGTATTGAGTTTAAAATCAGCACTATTTGCAGCTACTTCCTAGCTGAACCTCTTGCGGCTTACAAAAGACATCATTTAACAATGAAGGAATCAAATTGCTGCCATAATGTTTGTACCGTTACAGACCTTGAACTTTTGAAATATTACGAGTAGCTAGGATCGGGTTCCGCCAATTCAGAGTTTAGTGTACTGTACCTTCTTTCAAAACAGGGTCTCCGAAAGTTTGTATCGCGTTCATTCACTTCCGGACCGTGAAGTTCTCTGTTTTAAGTTTTGGAAGTTCATATGAGTAGGATTTTCTATGTAGCTAGCAGCACTTAGTAAATATGCCTGGCCAGATTGCTGCCAAGGTTAGGCGGCTGCGAGTACCTCTGTGAGTGCTCCAACGATCACTACGTCCATATTTGCAGACCTGTCGTTTTCGTTTGCAGAATTGTCAGCTTATTAAGTTTTTGAGAAATCCTTTCAATTTGTGATTTTGAGGAAAAATTTCCTGCACTTTTAAAGCATTTGATGCACGCAGGACAACCGACTGTGAAATATGATTTGTTTGTGATTAACATGTTAGGACATCTGTATATCAGCCATGAAAGAGAAAGACATCGAAGCAAAATTACGACAAGTTATTGCTGATTGGAAAGGACAATTGTTTTCATTTGCATCATTCAAATCAAGAGGCGAACTTCTTCTGAAAGGAAGTGAAACTACAGAAACAATTGCCCTTATGGAGGACAGTCTCATGGTGCTGGGATCTTTGATGAGTAACAGGTAGAGGGATTCGTCGTCTGCTTTTACTCCCAATGTTTTATTAGTGTTTTAATTCTTATGATTCGCCTTCTGTACTAATAAAGGTCATCCAGTCTGCACAATCTTTTGTCACATATAATACTGTACGTTGCTGGCCTTCACGAGCAGGAACCTGAAGAATATCATTGCCAGTGTACTGAAGGAAGCGAACATACATTCAAATTTGATTTAGACGTCTCCATTCAAAAGTTGAAGAACTTGGCTATCAATCATTATAACAATGTCCATAACCTAATTATTATCAAATCTTGGTTTTGTAAAAAGCTTTATTCATTACATAATTAGCTTAATTGTTAGCAGTTCTTCGGCTGCTGTGATTTTCATTACCTGCCATAAAAGCTTCAGTCAAGGTCTTGTGTTCTCCTTGTCAAGTATAACATTTCACTTTTATCTAAATGTTAGTCTTAACTTTATGAGTACCGATGCGCGATGTTATGAGAATAGTTCGATGGTGTTTCTTTTCTTTCTAGATACAATGCTCCATTTAAGAAAGAAATACAGTCATGGGTGCAAAAATTGTCAAATACCTCTGATATAATAGAGAACTGGTTGCTTGTGCAGAATCTCTGGGTGTATTTGGAAGCCGTGTTTGTTGGTGGTGACATTGCAAAGCAGCTGCCAAAGGTCCATTTAAGATCCTTTTTCCATAATACGTATTAATTTATAGTGCTACTTGGTCAGTTACTTCACTGCTTTGTTTTGTGTCTTCAGATAGAAAGTGTGCTATAGTAAAATTCTATTTGGAAGTTTTTGAGTATATTCTCAAAGTAATATCATGATTTTGTGTCCTATCATACTTTTTGGTTATCTAGTAATTAATCTGTGAATCTAGCTGCTCCTCTCCTAATCCAGCAATTTTGAGTAAATCTAGCCATCCATTGTGAATCCAGCATTCATTTCTAGATCCAGCAAAATCCTCTGTGAATCTAGCAAGGTTGTCAAGCTCAGAATATGCATCCCCCTTTCTAGATGTAATTGTAGTTGATCTGGTCTAGACTACATTCTAACAATCTGAGTTTCCAGCCTGCTGTAACTTGCTTTTTGCGTTTCTGTTCACAGGAAGCAAAGAGGTTTCAAAATATAGACAAGTCCTGGGTTAAGATAATGACAAAGGCGCATGAATCAACGAGTGTCGTCGAATGTTGTGTTGGAGATGAAACTCTCAGTCAATTGTTACCTCATTTATTAGAGCAATTGGAACTTTGTCAGAAATCATTGAGCGGGTAAGGGATGAAAGGGTACCATCCTTTGATAGATACAGTTGTAGAAGACCGATTAGGGTGTTTCATAGTACCTAGAAAGCCTAGATGATGCTGCCCGCTTGGTATGTATTTTTGGGTTCATATTTTGGTCTTACAGTACTGCTCTTGCGAAAAATATCAAGACCTCCCCATCTCACTGAGAAATTCTTGGCTATTTGTTTATTTAGCCTCCTCCCCACAACAATAAGGTTGGTGATTGTCTTTTTGTTTGAAATGGTGGCCCAAAAGCGTCACAGTATAAAAATCTATGATTTGATTTAGAGCTAAAACCCTCTGAAGTGTGAGCCACTACGTATGAAAACCATTGCTTGTCGGTCTGGAAAACTTTCAGTTTGTTTGTTTCCAAAGGTACTTGGAGAAGAAACGACTGCTATTTCCGCGCTTCTTCTTCGTTTCTGATCCGGCACTGTTAGAAATCCTTGGTCAAGCAAGTGATTCCCATACAATACAGGTAAGCTGCCATTATACGTGTCAGTTGCTAAGTTTTTTTCATTCATTGGTTATCTTTCAAACTGTAGAATTTGTTATTCAGTTTTGAAAATCCTCCGATGCTTTGTATTCTACAGGCTCATCTTCTTGGAATCTTCGACAATACGAAATCAGTTGAGTTTGATAAAAAGGATTATGATAAAATCCTGTCTATCATCTCAAGTGAAGGAGAGACGATTCATGTAAGTATACGACCACACGTATATTCATAGGACTACATGTGAATCTTCAGATTGCGGTATGAATGCCATTCGATCCCCATGTATCGTTCACCTGTTCAGAATTGTGCAAGCTTTCTATTGGTACCTTTCACAATTGATTCTTTCTTTGCAAGAGGAGAAACCAGACTTCAGTATTGATTGAAATAAGTTAGTTATAAAGTTGAAGTCTAAGTTTAGTTCTTAGCCTCTCTTTATAATCAACCTCTGTACCGGAATATTCTTACTTATTTGAATGGAGGCCTCATTTGCATTTAACTTTATTCAAAGAGACAAGTCATATCAGCCTCATATAACGCTCTAAGTATCGAAAGTCATGAAAGATGCAGTATATCCAATGTGGTGTTTTACACGGACTGGACTCTAGTGAAAGAGAGTGATGTCATGGTTTCTTCAAAAATGCTCCGATAGCAATATTATAATTCCATTTTAGCACTGAAATTAATTTTGTTGATTTGGTAAGAATAACAATGAATGGCTGCTAGATTTATGTCCTTACTTCCTATTTTTGAGAAGAAATTGGTTTTCAAAATCAGATTTGCCTCCACATATTTCTCAGCACCGTGCCATTTAGCTGCTCCTCTGGTAATAACGGCTTATACATCTACATACAAGTTATGTTATGATGAAGTTGTTATTTTTGGTTTTGTTCAGCTGGAGAGAGCAGTTTATGCGAAAGGCAATGTAGAGCTATGGCTAATGGACTTACTGAAGCAAGCTCAGTGGTCATTGCACGTGGTAATTAGAGAAGCATCAGTCATTGTGAAAGATCCGTCTTTCGATATTAAGAACTTCCTGAATAGTTCCCCTGCTCAGGTATATCCAAGTTTTAGATTCTTCAGTTGATGGATGAATTATATACTACTCAATCAATCTGTCAAACAATAAATCAATCGATCAGTAAATCAGACTATTTTACATTGAATTAGTCGATAGGTCATCAATCGATAGGTCATCAATCAATCAATCAATCAATCAATCAGTCAATCAATCAATCAATCAATCACTCGATTCACTCAATCAACCAATTACATAATTAATCAATCAATCAACCAATCAATCATTCAATTAGTAAATCAAGCTTTTCACTTAAAGATAATCGATAGGTCATGTATCAGTCAGTCAATCAGTCAGTTAGTTATTCAGTCAGTCAATCATTCAAATGATCAATCAATCAATCAATCAATCAATCAATCACTCAAGCAATCAATCCATCTATCTATGAAACAAAGTATCAGTTGTATCTAGATCAATACGAATTGAACTCATGCTGTATTTCGAATTGATCAGTATTTAATATCTGTTAATTGTCTTCTTCAAACGAAAAGGTTGGCATACTGGGGATTCAATTGATATGGACAAGAGATGCTGAAGACGCATTGAAGCGTGCAAAGTCAGACAAGAAGATTATGCAGCAGACGAACCAGAACTTTTTGCATCTTCTCAACATGTTGATCGATGTAACCACAACGGAATTGACTAAAGTCGAGAGGACGAAATTTGAAACACTTGTCACTATTCACGTTCATCAAAGAGATATATTCGATGATTTGGTAAGCACCTTCGACTATCTCATTCGAATTTGTGCTTTTCAAATACACTCTACTCTTTTTTTGCAAGAAACAAGTAATTTTTTGCTAAGACTCGATGTTCTTAGTTTTTTTGATGATTTTAGGATCAGATGTTCTTATGTTTCTTATTTGAAAAGTGATTTTGGCCATATGTTTTAGAAACTACATGCAGTATGCAATTCCTAAGGTATTGGACTGGGCTACTTATGAAAATAATGCATTCTCATTTCTATGAACATTCTGATCAGAATTTGCTTGCCAAAAGAATATGGGTATTTGAGTGCTTTTGAAAGTTCTCATCTGAAGCTTATCATGTTTTAGCAGTGTTCTTATTGTTAGCAATGTGTGTTCTTACAATATAAACTGAGTAAAGCTACATTTGCTCTTAAGAAGTTATCTGACCTGTCTAGCACTTTTAATCATAGTTATTTCTTTGTTAAAAGAGTTCTGCATTGTGTATACCGAGGAGTTTGATACATTGGTATTATTGTTGATTTTTCAAATTTAATGTACAACTAGAATCTAATTCCTTGTCTTTAGGTGAAGATGCACATTCGAAGTCCAGGCGATTTCGAATGGTTAAAACAAAGCAGGTTCTATTTCAAGGATGACATTGATGACTGTGTTGTTTCAATAACTGACGTTAACTTCAGCTATCAGAATGAGTTCCTCGGCTGTACCGAGCGTCTTGTCATTACTCCATTAACTGATCGATGTTACATAACTTTGGCTCAGGCCCTTGGTATGTCTATGGGCGGTGCTCCTGCAGGTCCCGCTGGAACTGGAAAAACTGGTAAAATCTAATTTAAGTTCTACTCCGTATCTTCATGTTCCATAGTGAGTTACTATTACATCTACATTTGAATGTCATTGTATGACTCATAGTCTACACTGTAGTGACCCTTTTAAGCCAGACCATCGTTTGGCTCTGTCAAGTTTTTTGACAGGTCCAGAAATTTTTTTGGACACAAAAAATTCTGAGATAGATTCTTTGAGTCGTACGTCTTTACCCATAGGCAAGTAAGGGTTTACTGACTACTTGAACCTGTATTGAGAAGCACAATACTCCCGGTACGATAAAAAAGAAATGACTTAAAGTTTCATTTTACATCATAAGCAGCTTTCAAATGAATTATGGGGAAACGTAGGAGAAACACGCACGAATTCTTTTCTTTCGTTAGAGACAACCAAAGACATGGGAAGATGCTTGGGTAAATATGTGGTTGTGTTCAACTGCTCTGACCAGATGGATTTCAGAGGTCTTGGAAGAATTTATAAAGGTAGTACATACCTTTGATATCACCTTAGTGTACCATATTGTTATAAGTTGTAGGTCTTTCAAGTCTTAGCAGCAATGAAAGTGTCATAGTTCATACAATTCCTGTTAGTTACTGGACCATCCAAATGACCACATTCTCAATTAAAACAGGCATTTTGCTCGTGTGAGCACTCATTCATTAGGGGCCTACAGCCTGAGGCTATATATTTTGATCTCAATACATGGAATCTGTATCAAAATTACTGGAACTACATCATCTTTTACGAACACACACTGGTTCATTTCAAAGTCATAGGCTGTTTTATACGAGCTTTTACTGTACTAGCAATCAGTGCCTTTTATTTTAGGCGAATGCTTTTTGTTCCCCCAGGTCTTGCACAGTCTGGCAGTTGGGGTTGCTTTGATGAATTCAATCGAATAGAATTGCCAGTGTTATCTGTAGCTGCTCAACAAATCTACATCGTCCTAACTGCAAAGAAGGAAAGGAAGAAGAATTTCATTTTCTCGGATGGCGATACTGTTGATCTCAATCCAGAGTTTGGTATCTTCTTGACAATGGTGTGTATCGTGTCCTGTTCAATAGAAATACAGAAGTTTGATATGATTATTGTACTCGCTCGACTCTAGTGCTCTCTTTAACAGATACATAATCTGGTGTGGTATAACGTGGAGGATCGTTAATATCTAATTTTTGTAATTCTAGAATCCAGGGTATGCTGGAAGGCAGGAGTTACCAGAAAATTTGAAGGTTCAATTTAGAACAGTCGCCATGATGGTCCCAGACAGACAGGTATTTTTACCAATGCTTTATTGAGTTTTATGACAGTCAAACACTATGCATCAATGCAGGAGTCTGCACCCTTGAAAATAATGCTCTCCATTGAGAGTCATCTCAAGCTTTCCTTTAGATATGAGTGTAGGCTATATTTCTCGAAGTTAAATATGCTGTTTTTTGCAAATTTGGTTTTTTCGTATCCTTGATTGATATGCAGCAACCCAGTTCAATAGACAATAGTTTTCTTGCTATGGAAATTTTTGCAATGCTTTTTCAGATCATCATGCGCGTAAAGCTAGCCAGCTGTGGGTTCTTAGAGAATATCATATTGGCTCAGAAGTTCTATACACTATACAAACTATGTGAAGAGCAGCTTACCAAACAGGCAAGCTAATTTGCGGCTGCTAACTACTCTCGTATATCATTGCCATATTTTATGACTCGAATGTGAAATTATTTATTTATTACATGATCACAGAACATGTTTGGCTCCTATTGTGAGCGCATTTAACCTTTTTATTCAGCTTTAACAGATTAGTCTTCGTGACCATGGCACACTTCAAAGAGGGTTTGGGTTATCAACTGTTTTTAGTGCAGTCGCATAGGTTTACAGTCGTCCTTTACAGTATTCGAGGACTTTTTCTGTGTTATTGATATTCCAATATCTGCCAAAATACCCCGGATAATACCACAGGTTATAGATTTTGTCTATATTGGAATGTAAGTTTTGTCTATACTGGAGTGAAGGTTTTGTTTATATTAAAGTGTAAGTATTGTCTATTTACAGGGGTACAAGTGCTGTCTATCTTGGGGTTTTGCACGCCAATTGTGTTCGTTTCTTTGTCTTCGCATATAAATTCTCTTTGTCTTATCTCTAAATCGTATACAACAAATAATTAAAGCCCACATTGTCTTTCAATATTGTAGGTACACTATGATTTTGGTTTGAGGAACATCCTGTCAGTCCTTCGTACACTCGGTGCCAACAAAAGAGCAAACCCACAAGATAGTGAAAGCACAACTGTCATGAGAGTATTGAGAGATATGAATTTGTCAAAGCTTGTAAGTGTGTATTATGATGAAGTTTTACCACCTTGCTATGCGAATGTTGGTAGAAAAAGAATGCAAAATAGGAGGGGTAATCATTTGAGAAAGCATGGCATGGTAATAAATCATAAGAGAGCAACATCATCTTAAATGTAGTTGTATTTTTTGTTGCAAGGGGATGCGTATTATGATGCACAGGGAATAAAAGACTTGCAAAATTGTAGAAAGTTATCATATAATGTAATATTTTATTATATGTCTAATCTATATTAACATACCATTACTTTTATTTGTAGGTTGATGAAGACGAGCCCTTGTTTATGAGCTTGATTACTGATTTATTTCCTGGAATTGTCTTAGAAAAGGCCGGATACCCTCAACTTGAAGCATCTATTCAATTAAATACCGAAGCAGTTGGTCTGGTTTATCACCCGCCATGGGTATTGAAACTAATTCAGGTAAGGCACAATCTCATCGGACATTGGTTGCTAGAAGCACTGTTTGTCCATGTTTTATAAGAAACTAGAATTTTGCTGAATGTGAAAGCATCCCTACTTTGTGTGGAAGCATGCGGTTGATAGTTTCCTTGTAGTTCCTAGAATAATTGACGTTGCTAACAAAGCGTTTTTTAAGGTCCGCAAATTCTCGGCACTTACTAATATTACAAGCGCGTTTACAACGTGAATATTTATGTTATCACATCGAAATTTAAAGAAAGCTTCCAGAAACAGCTCAAATTTTGATTTTCAAAAATAAAAAGATAAGTGTCATGTGCTCTTTAAAGCCTGGCACACACGGGCCACTTTTGTGTTCCAAACACAAAGATTTTTGTGCTTGACGAAATGTTGCCCGTGTGCGCTGTCCATAATCATAGATTTTTGTGTTTCAAAGATTGTTGGGAGATTAGACCGACTTGTTTAGTCTGAAAGACAATTTTCAAACACAAACGCAGAAGTCCCTTGTGTGTGCCCTCCAAACACAAAAATACAAATCTAGTTTATTAAATAACCAATCACTTGGATTGAACACATCACATGTTGAGAACAAAGATGGTAGAATTTAGAGTCAAGACAAAACCAAGGAATCTCTGGCGGAAATACAGAATGTTTAGACTAGTAGAGAAAGAGGATAAGTTAGTTGAACTCTGGGAATAACGACCATGATGCATCGTTTCATCCTTCAAACGCACACGATTAGAACAGTTCAAAATAAGTAATAATATAGGTTGAGTTATGCTGTTGTTGCATACTAGTACAGTGTGTGCCTTCCACTTTGTTTGCGCCTAGGTATAAAGCTTACAAGTGCACTTAAATCACTCGTGTGCCCTCGTTTCAAAGACAAATGCTTCTGTGTTTGAGACACCAAGGTTGCCCGTGTGCACCAGGCTTACCTTTTGCATGAGTCGTGTTTCATGTTTCTTATATACTTGTGTCTTATTAAAAAAACTTGTAAGCAAACAAGAGAAAAAGAAATATAAAGATGCCGTGTAGAGAAAAAGATGCGTCCCCGGGTGGGCTCGAACCACCAACCTTTCGGTTAACAGCCGAACGCGCTAACCGATTGCGCCACGGAGACATACTCAAACTGACGCGTATTTGTTATCATATTCGAAGATAAGTGCATGTGGCTGCTGGCTGTTCCTGAAGCCACGAATTTGACCTGAACTACCGGTTTTATCTACTGCATTTTACACAAGCTGGTGGCAATCTTTAAAGTACAGTAGAACTCGCATAATTCGGATCTAATTGGACCGCCTAATTTCGTCCGGATTAAAGCAAATCCGGATTACGTTAAAATTTTTTTCAGTGGCCCCGTTAAATATATGTTGTTGTTTGGAGGTCGCTCCCAGCATATTTTGGATTCACGTACAATGTCATAATTCTCTCACACTTCAGTATCCACTCCCGCTGCTTTGCTTGATTTCAAAATTTTCCCCGTTCCGTAGCTTTTTTGAAATCGGTGGATCCATCCCGAGGTCATTTCCGAACTTTCATAACCGAATTCCTTCAGAAATAGTTAGCCTTTGCTACAAGCATGTATCCATCAATTTTCAAATCAGGATCGTACACTTTTACATGCTCTATTGACCCTTTCTTGCATCTGGCGGATTTTCCACGATATTGAAAACTTTTTTCTTCGTTTCTACTTTCATCATATGACTTAAAGTCTGTGGTTTTATTGCAAACTTTACCGCTATGTCGCTTCTTTTTATTCCCCCGGATTCTCATCGCAAAATTTAATTACTTTATATTTCTCTTCGTACGTACGATCTGCGTGCTTTCGCTTCAAAGCGAAAGCACACAGATCGTACGTACGAAGAGAAATATAAAGTAATTAAATTTTGCGATGAGAATCCGGGGGAATAAAAAGAAGCGACATAGCGGTAAAGTTTGCAATAAAACCACAGACTTTAAGTCATATGATGAAAGTAGAAACGAAGAAAAAAGTTTTCAATATCGTGGAAAATCCGCCAGATGCAAGAAAGGGTCAATAGAGCATGTAAAAGTGTACGTTTTCCAACATCGATGCCGCTCTTATTATTTGGTTCCGTCAGTATTGTGCCGATCCTGATTTGAAAATTGATGGATACATGATGACTATGAAAGTGTATTGTTTAAAAGTGTTGCCAACATGCTGGCCTCTGCTTGAAGCAGGAATTCGTGTCACTTATTGGTTATAATGTATGCAGTTAGGCTAGGATAATACAGTGAAGAACACACCTGTGCTTATTGGCATGGTTCTAAGGTCGTTTACCCGGACTACGGTAAAAAAATAGCATAATTGCCCAAACATTTAGTCCGGTTTATGCATTTATCCGGACTAGGAAATCCGGATAATGGGAATTAATTTAGTACATTTCAATACGAAATTAATTGGACTTAGTAATTCTGTCCGGAATACACCAAAATCCGGATAAAGCCGATCCGAATTATGCGAGTTCTACTGTATAATACCGGTCATTATAGCAATCTACTTAAGTTCTCGTTCCGTTAGATAGAATCTTGTATAAATTCAACTTTCCAGTAGTTCTATGAAAGGAAGTGCCGATTGGGGGCGTAGTGGTATCACACTCCAATGTCCATGTCTTTTTAAGCATTTGGTCATGCAGCATGGACTGACTTAATCTATTTATTATGTTGACCACGGTCATGGCTAACTCTTTTTGCTTTTTCATTTCATATAAACATATTTTACCTTGGGATATAATTCAATTAATAAAGTGCTTTCTAATTGTCCCAGCAAAAGAAAAAGGGAATTGTTACTAAACCTAAAGTTACATAATAGAAACCTATCTAATATGATTTGATAAAAAGTAGTCACTGAATGTGATAACAGCCTAATAATAAGAAAGAGAAAGAAGTAAAGATAAATAAGATAAGTAAAGATAGAAGATGAATAAAAAGATAACTTGCATACACGTTTTTTTTATAAGAAACCAGTTTACGACGAGAGTGACGACAAAAAGAGACCACATTTAGATTATTTGACGACTATTCCATGATATTTTACTTAAAATGACTATTCCAAGACTAATCCGGTGTAACCATAAACGTTTCGACTCGTGCTCGAGTCATTTTCAGTATGAGGATACTGGATGAGACCGAAATATAAAGTAAGGGTGGATCAAAAACCACATGATGGGAATGGACGAATAGGAAAGATGCGGAAGAAAAGGACGTAAAGGGAGCACTGGAAAATATAGTGATAAACAACATGTAGGAGGTACATAGCAAAGATAATAACAAATAAAAGACAAATCACTAGGGAGAGTATAGGCACCAAAAAGTGTATAGAAATGGAATACGTAGAACAAAGGTCAGAATAAAACCATGGAAATAGAAGATTGCTGGGAGTTGAGGGTGGGTCTATCCCTTTGAATAAGAAGACTTTCATGAATAAGAAGATCGAGAGTCATGCTAGTTTTGCTGATGATGGAGAAATCCTCAAGTGTGCCCTCACTTGGAAACCAGTTTATAAGCAACCTAGTACTAGACACGCAAAAAATTAAGAAACTTTTAGAACTACAACGAAAGAGCTAAGAAACTTTAGAAATTTCTGTGCTATTTCAAAGTTTGGGGCTTTTGAAATATATTTCCTCCACGGATGTAACAAGTGTCTACTAAAAGATGTGAGAACGATCCTTTGGTTGAGAGGAAGATATGCGCACTTTTGCGACAATGGCACATTTAAAACTGAACTAATAAAGTACCCTTTTCAAGGACCAAAGTGAAGATTATAAAAACTTTACTGAAATTAACGGTGTGGACATGAGGTTGAGCCGCACTAACGTCTTTTGTTTGCTATCATGCTAATAGTTTACTATATCCACGTGTTTTATATCGTTTTCAATGCAATCTTTTTCATTAAATTAGGAAACTTTTAAGAAACTTTTAGAACTAAGATGTGGCCAAAAATTAAGAAACTTTTAGTACTAGGCCTTGAGCTAGGTTTCTTATAAAAAAACGTGTATTTTTAATTAACAGCAACTGGCACCGTTGTTTCCTTGTGGTTCGGAAAATACAGTTGGTCAAAAAATACACGCTTTTTTTATAAGGAACCACTTTATAAGGAACCTATATGTAGAAGGCCGAAATATTTAAAGAACTTATACTACTAAAGGAAAAATCCCTAAGGAACTTTTCATTTTCAAATTCCGAGTGCTGTACTCAGATGCAAGTAAAGATTACATTACATTGGATGATATCAATGAAATAGACATGATACTTCTTGATTGAAATTATGCTTTTGCATATATAGAACTTATTTCCTGTCGCATTTGTGCTTTTGAAGTTGAGTTCTAGCCATAATTAAAGGTAAAATTCAGAATTTCAATCCTTTTCTAGTGTCTGTGCCATTTTGTGGCTCTCTATGTGCAGTGACAATTAAGGAACTATTAAGGAACTTTTAGTACTAGAATTTGATAAAAAGAGGTCCGAAAATAAGGAAATTTTAGAACTAGGCCTGTAGCTAGGTTCCTTATAAAAAAAGCGTGTAGTTCGACACTTTCCAGAACACTCCCACCCCCTTTCATACAAAATTGCCTATGTACATCGCTGGTTCTATGCGGAATCAAAGGAAATGTATTAAGAGTGTTTTTAGTTCTACAGTTTTTCAGAGCTCTACCTGCGCAGTTGAAATTAAGGAGTTCTTAAAGAACATTTAGCGCTACCATGTGATGAAAAGAGGTCCAGAAATAAGGAGTTTTAAGAACTCGTCCTTGAGCTAGGTTGTTGGAAAAAAATCGATTGAAGCTGTTTCTCAGTAATCTAATTGGCTACATGAAATCATCAATTCATCACTGTAACAACCAGAGACTTCGCTTTTTAGAAAAGCAGTATCTTTCCAAGGGAAATGAGTGTATTTTTTTATTATTGTATTGATTTGATGTATATTTTTTGCATTGTAAATTATCATATTTTGCAAAGCTGTTGAATCAATCTATCTCTTCAGTTGTATGAAACACAACGTGTTCGGCACGGTATGATGGCACTTGGTCCAGCCGGTGCTGGAAAAACTGCTTGTATAAACATATTGATGAAGGCAATGGGAGACTGCGGACAGCCACACCGAGAAATGAGGATGAACCCAAAAGCAATTACCGCACCACAAATGTTTGGGCGACTGGATGCAGCAACTAATGACTGGACAGACGGCATCTTCTCGACGTTATGGAGGAAATCATTGAAAACAAAAAAAGGTGTGGTCATGAGAAGTAGTATTAATTCATTTTACTATAGTTATAGGCTGGGCTTGATAATATTTATGTTATAATGGAAGAAAGCTAGTGACAATCGTTTATTGGTCCTATTTTATACAAGCTCAAACTCTTAATTCGGTGCGGATGTGTCTTGCATCTTAACACCTTGGAAGCATTCATTGGCTTTATCGTATGTTATGTGGCTGATTGTTATACCTTTCAATCCAGAAAGGAGTGGCACCTTTAGATATGCCCTTATTCACAAGTTAACTGCTATATTTCTTTTCTAATGCGCACGCTTTCCAATAACAACGTGCAGCAGTCTGTGCTGAAATTAATAGAGTATTTATCTCTTTCTCATGACGCAGGTGAAAGTGTTTGGATTGTGCTTGATGGTCCTGTGGATGCCATTTGGATTGAGAATCTAAACTCTGTGTTGGACGATAATAAGACATTGACATTGGCCAACGGTGATCGTATACCTATGTCTCCTTACTGCAAAATTGTATTTGAAGTTCATAACATCGACAATGCCTCACCGGCAACTGTATCAAGAAATGGGATGGTTTACATGAGTTCATCTGTTTTGGACTGGCGACCAATATTGGAGGTACAATGATCCATTTTCCTAGGCATACGAGTAACTTATTAAGTTTCAAAGTTTTAATATTTCTTGTTTGTTTATTTGTTTGTGTGTGTGTGTGTGTGTGTGTGTGTGTGTGTGTGTGTGTGTGTGTGTGTGTGTGTGTGTGTGTGTGTGTGTGTGTGTGTGTGTGTGTGTGTGTATGTGTGCGGGTGTTTGTGTGTGTGTGTGTGTGTATGTGTGCGGGTGTTTGTGTGTGTGTGTGTTTATGTGCGTGTGTTTGTGTGTGTGTGCGCGCGTGCTGGAAGCTACTGTACGCAATTGATTATTGCATACCATTCGTTTTTAGGGCTGGCTGAAATCTAGAGCTCAAATGGAAAGTGATATCATTACTGGGATACTGGAAGAATTCTTTGATGACCTTTTAATTTATGTGAAACAAAATCTTTTCCCAAAGATGGATGTTCTAGAATGCAATATCACCCAACAGGTAATCACGATGATCAGTATAATTGGTTTACTGTTTCATAGACATGTGTTTGCTATTCGTTGTAGAGCCATGATGCAACAACAATAGTGTATACAATTTACTATAAATGATAACAATTCTTTCTATTTTTAAGGGTCAAATGAAGGCGGTATCATTGGTGAGGCAGTCCTGCCAAATGGACCTCATCGATTACTTGCAGCGAGTAGTCTCTATGGTTTCCTTAATGCATGCTTAGTCTAGATTACGCAGGCCCAGTAGAGGTTTAAGCGTTGTAGGAAATAACATTTTATTTGCACACTTTTCCTTCAAATGTTTCTTTCCCTTTTTAAGTTCATCGATCTAATGGAAGGGCTGATCCCGAACAAGGAAGACAGTGGATGTCTTGGAAAGCAACATCTCGAAAAGCTGGTTGTTTTCTCTGTTATGTGGAGTGTAGGCGCTCTTTTGGAACTTTCCGATCGTAGGAAAATGGAGGAGTTTATGCAGCAAAGTTGCAGGCGCTATCTGCCAAAGGTGGAGGAAGGCAGTGGCGACACTATCTTTGAATATACTGTGGATTCTGAAGGTGAGATGAATTTTGTATGATGAATATGTTGGTAGATGAAATGTCATATGGGGAGTATCTTGCATATAACACTTGGCAATAGCGCACTGACTGCCCATTACAGTTAGCAAGTCTATTTGAATCAATCGCCTAATATTCGGGTATGTATGCTAGAGGAGTTGCACTCATATAGCATGAGAATTCAATCATATGTTTACACTAGCACACTAGTACTGAACAGATAATGTGAAGTATTCAGTAAGTACTACGGCACATGCACAAGGCGAAATACGTAAATTTTATGAAATGCTAAATTTTGATGGTATTATGTACACTATGTTTGTCTTTGTATCTTGTTGTCTGCCCCTTTGCTACCACTGCTTTTATGATCCATATCTTGTAAAGTATTTCTAAGTCATTTAATATTTCACACCTTATTACTGTTCACTGTTGCTACTTGATGATTATGTCCAGGTGGTCGAGTGACCGAGCGGTTAGAGCGCTTCACTGCTGAGCGGAGCATCGATGGTGCCACCTGGATGGTGCATGCCAAACCTTCTAATCATAGGGATGCTCGCTCACTGTCTACTCAGGAGCAGATGGGTATCTAGTGGTAACACTTGGGAAGTTAAATGCGGCAAGGAAAGGAGCTGGTCACCCTATCTTACTGTGTCGACGGTTCAGGATAAGTTTCCTCTCTAACAAGTACTCCCCAACGTACGGAATGGTATATGGAACTAACCTTAACTAGATGATAAGATGTCATCCTACTCGATTATAGAAGTGAGCTTGCATATTATGTAATGGCTTGTACTGGCTATACTTTGAACATAATCTTTGCGGAATATTCACGCGTTTTTATTCCTTTCAGGTAACTGGGTGCATTGGAAAAGCAAGGTGCAAGAGTACAACTACCCATCCAACAGCAAGCCAGAATATGCGTCTATTTTGGTGCCGAATGTCGATAATGTTCGAACGGATTTCCTTATCAACACCATTGCTAAGCAACAAAAGGTACATTAACTCATGTTCAAAATCACAATATCATTTATTGAAGAACGAATCCTTTTCCTTTCTCTTGCTAGCAAAATTTCATCAATTTCCATTGTTTTTGAGAGTAGGCAATTATGTCTTGACCAATTATAATGATAGTGAATGTCCTTGTGAATAGATTTTACCCTCCCTAAAAATTCTACCAAATAACCCACCATAACCATGATAGTATAGTGCGTATTGCACAAAAAGATTTTAAGTATGATCTATTTTCCTCCTGAAACAGCAGTTGAAACTGTTATTGTTTCCACTGTTTAGGCCAATAAAGATTCTAGAACAATTAGAGCCAAAGATTACACAAACAAGAGAACTCATTGGACTTTAAATTGAATAGATGCTTCTTTATGTTTGTCTGATTAAAGATAAGAAGCATGTTTATGCTTAGTTGTCCAAGATATTGTGCGATTTTAGGAGTTATATGTCTATTTATATCTACTGGCTGAGTTATGTCAGAGAACTTTGCAAACGAAACAAGTAAACTTGACCTGATATTAAGATGATGCCTATCATGACAATAATAATAAGAGTTGTTTTAGTTTATGGCAATGATAATCATTAGAGTGTTTATAATTTCTATGCTTACTATCATCACTATTTTGTACTAAATTTCAAGTTCAAACTCTTTGAATTTCCCACAATGGAGAGCAAGGATTGGGACCAGACAAATGTATTTTTGTATATGCATATAGATGGCTATAGTGAGTTCTTGCTTCTCTGGCTAGTCAAGAATCTGATGCTCATTATTGATATTATTGTTGATTTATTAGGCCGTTCTCCTGATTGGCGAGCAAGGAACTGCAAAAACAGTTATGGTCAAGAGCTATACTTCAAAATATGATGTAGAAGTGCATATGAGCAAAGGCTTTAGCTTCTCTTCTGCAACCACTCCTATGTTGGTGCAGGTAAATGCATTCTCATTACTAAAAAAGCTCTCTCGAGAAATACGAGGTTGGTTTCACTTCTACCGTACTATTCCGCGTATAGGTAGATTCTTTACGTCTGTAAAGAACATGCAAAAAGTTGATGTCGATTTATAAATCGCGGTGATATTTTTCGATCCCTATGGCATTTTATCTCGAGAGAAGAGCTTGTCGAGTTTTCGAAAAATCAGATAACTTGGTTACTCGTTTCGATACCATGAAGATTTTTAATCTTTTAGTTTTGTAGATAATCTGTTCTTTTTCATCACTTTTCTAAATAGAATATCTAGCGTTCTCAATGAATGGGAGGAATGATGTTGGAAGGCGTCTACGCATGATATTGCTAATAGTTGCATTCTTTCAGCTCAAAATCAGAATTAAACTTGAAAACCAGGTCGATTTAGTCCAAAAGAAATATGGTACTTATGCATATATTAAGTTTTTGTTATTTACTAACGGAGTTTTTTCTTGTGATCTGTTCCACATTATCCAAATAAATGATCCTAATGTAGCATTAATTCTTTATTCAAATTTGTCTAGAGATTGTTGTTAATTAAGTTGGTTGCTTTACTTCCTTTCGTTGTCAGAATTGCTAAAATCGGTCTCTTTTTGTTAACTATTCCGAAAGCCATTGACAAATTTTGAGATACAAGTAGAGGAATAGTTGCTAGAATTTACTGATGTTTGGGTAAAGAGGCTGAAAACCTTCTCTTTATTATTTCTTTCCTTTGTTGTAACTTTTGCTTTATTCATAATATTCAATGCAGATCTGTGTCACTTACGAAGTCATTGATACACTCATATTACGGACGGGCATAGATCAACACATTTCGTAATAGCCCATATGCTTACTGATTTTTTAATCTTCTTAGAGAACAATCGAAAGCTATGTAGACAAGCGACTTGGCACTACATATGGTCCAACTGCTGGGAGAAAGATGACAATTTTCATTGATGATATTAACATGCCAATTATCAACGAATGGGGAGACCAGGTGGGGCTCAGTTATAACCATATTGTAGCTTGTACCCTTGTCTCTATGAAACATAATGATATACGTTTTAAAGAATATCCTGTGATTGATCAAATCCATTCTTAAATTGTAGATTTTTGTACATGATTTACTTAGCGATGTAGATCACTATCGTACGGATCTAGGATGATTGATTTCTATATTGTTTATATTTGTCAATAATCAGCATTACTGCATGATGCCTTGTTTAGTTCTGCCCTCTACTTTACAACACTCTAAAGTTCAAACTCTAGAAAGACCACAAGAGCATGATGAATCATATGCATTCCTCTCGGTCATGAGTTGCTCTAATTCCCTCTATTTGCTTTGGTCTTTGATGCTTCATATGCATGATGCCCTAGGTCTGCCATGCCTTCTTATAGTTATCAAGTGCAATTCAAAGATCGCATCCCAACCAATATTAACAGTTCAGATCGTGTATATTTGGATTTATATAAACCATCAGTGGTTTGAATGCTGCAGTGTTCAGTTAGCAATATGGCAGTAATATTGCCAATTGGTAATACGTATATTCGGTTTAGTTTTAGGACAGTGAAATTTCATTCTGTCGATCTATGCTGTCTTGCCAACCATCTTTTTGTATGCACATTATCTACTTTGTTGATTCGAGCATTGACGCATGTTTTGTATCTGGTAGCCTAATAAGAACAGCTAATTGCCAGTAATTTGATGAGATAGATTCTTCTTTGAGCTGAGAGCTCGCATTTGTAATAATCATGTAGCAATTATCAATTGCTGTAATGGAAGGTTCTGTTTTAGATAACAAATGAAATTGTCAGACAACTAATGGAGATGAAAGGCTTTTACAATCTAGATAAACCAGGAGAGTTTACAAATATTGTCGACATCCAATTCATTGCTGCCATGATCCATCCAGGCGGAGGAAGAAATGACATCCCGAGCAGACTTAAGAGGCATTTTTCCATTTTCAACTGCACATTACCATCGACTAATTCAATTGACAAAATATTCGGTGAGTCTTGTCAAAACTAATATATAGATATGATTAATTTGGCCGTAATCTATATTGATACAGAAATAAACCTTACCTCGCAAGTATTCTCTTAAACATTCCTGTCATCTAAATCTCATTGTTTCAATTTCACGTACAAGGAATGATGTCCGGAAATAGAATCCATGCTCAACTTGATCTGTTTTTACTATCACTTTTTCCAATCAAATATTGCATAGTCATCAACGTCATCATGAAGCTTCATAAATATTGGAACGCTTTCAAGTTTTTAGTTTGAATTGTAAGGTCTTTAAAAGAGTATGCATGAATATAATGATTGGAAATGTCCTGTATTTTAGGTGTAATTGGCTGTGGATATTTCTGCAAGGAAAGATTTGACCAAGAAGTTTGTGATATAATGGGAAAGCTTGTAGCCTGCACCAGAATCGTATGGCAGAAGACAAAGGTAGTTATTAAATCCATGTACATTTGTTTCATCATTATCACAAGTTTCAACTTTCAATTTTTCATTTCTTTCCGTCCACTTAGAGCTCATTTGTGCTCGAAGGGCATTTACCATGATAACTTTTGTTACCCTCTCTCGTTTGAAGTCACTTAGATTCGTTCAAGAAACCTCTCCTTTTCTATGGGTGAAATTTTTGTTCTAGGTGAAGATGCTTCCAACCCCGGCAAAATTCCATTATGTATTCAATTTGAGAGATCTGTCTCGTATATGGGAAGGGATGCTTAACGTTAATGAAGGTATAATAAAAAACACAGCTGAGGCACTTGCACTATGGAAGAGTGAATGTACGCGGGTGATAGCAGACAGGTTTACAACAGAGAAGGACAAGGAATGGTTTGAGAAATCACTTGCCCTTGTTCTTACAGAAGAAGTTGATGAAGAGACAGCATCTCTTTTGGATCCGGAGCCATACTTTGTTGACTTTCTAAGGTGAGAGAAACTCTTCTTCAAGATTCCTTTCTCTTATTCGTTTGTTCAACTATTCTTCATTTTGCTTTCCGCTGTGTTTCTTTTACTATATGCATTGTACCTGTCCAAAAAGCCTCGGTATTGTTAAACAGTTTGATGGATAAAAATTTATATTACTTAATTGGTTACTGTATATTAATTGAGATAGTGTGGAACAAGATATTTCAGCTTTCTAATTATGGTGTCTGATGTGGTTTAAGTCATTTCTGATATATGTGTATATATATATATATATATATATATATATATATATATATATATATATATATATATATATATATATATATATATATATATATACACATATATATATGTGTGTGTGTGTGTGTTTTTATTTGTTTGTTCGTGTGTATATGTGTATGTATGTATAAACTCAGCAAGCTATATCCACCAAAAAATTTAAAGTATTTATCTATTTATATATTTCTATGTTCTCGCTTAATTACTGTTATATTAGTCCGAACAATTTTCTTGGTATTCATCGTTTACACATGTTTATTCCACCGATGTCAGAGTCACTGTGGTAATCATGTTTGAATGTCATTTACTTCCGATATTAGTTCTATTCGTGGTTTGTTCGTGCTTTCAATCGATAGGCAGCCACTCTTGGTGCTAGAAGAGTAAGGTAGATAGCAATATTTATGGTCCTATTGGAGGAATGAATATTCCATTCACTGAAAGCAGTTAATGTGAAACTGCATCAACGAAGCTGCAGAGTCACCAGGGTTTCGGTGATGGAAGGCTATTTGAAAATGCTTTCGATGAATTGAGTCCTAACGAAGATATTGAGTAGACTGCTTTGTTAACGGATTTATTTTATTTAAAACCAGGCGTTTTTCTACCTGACTGATGGTCAATGGAAACCTGCTAACTTGTATTTTCGATCAACTTTCTCAAATCTTATGTTTGAGCGTAATACTATAGATGCAATCATCACTTTTATGAACACTGCATTATACAGTTATTTCAAAGACTCTTATGGAACTATTTGTGATCCTAACAACACTGCGCTCGAAGAAAAATGCAAATGCAATAATGTTGCACTAGTGATATTATCATTAGTGTAACATTATTGAAAGGGCTTGAAGCATCTTTAGAATATCAACGCTTCCATACGTGAAATAAAGTATGTTGCCCGACTAATACATTCAATCTTGTTGAATCTAAGTCCACTCTCTCTTCTTTTGTTTCCAGGCACACACACACACACACACACACACACACACACACACACACACACACACACACACACACACACACACACACACACACACACACACACACACACGCACGCACGCACGCACGCACACGCACACGCACACGCACACGCACACGCACACGCACACGCACACGCACACATATAAATATATATTTATATATATATATATATATATATATATATATATATATATATATATATATATATATATATATATATATATATATATATATATATATATATATATATATATATATATATATATATACTGATAAAGATATTTATCGAAACGTCTATAATTTAGTAAGTATATTTTTGACTCGTTATCTTATATATATATTGTATATATATATATTGTAATTGAAGCCGCTAAAAGGTGTTTTGTGACTATCTATTTATCTTTTCATAATAGGGCTGGCGAATTTGACTCTCATTCTTCAATAAAGAGCGGTAGATACGATCAGCTAATATTCATTCATGAAGTGTATTATTGTCATTTAATAACTTATTACTAAACAAAATTTGTTCTTACGGTGTACAGGGATGCCCCCGAAGCAACTGGTGATGAGGCAGATGATGCTGACCTTGATGTACCCAAGATTTATGAAAGAGTACGTATCTATAGCAATTGTGCATTTATTTCTTTATCATTTGTAACAGACTTGATAACAGAGTTGGTTGGTTCTAGTTTTACAATGGTTTCTGACTTGCGTTTCCTAGCATAGGCATTTTTTGTGATATTTTGTATGATAGTGAGTACGTTAGCTAAAGACATTTCAAGTGTAAGATGATACACTCCGATTTCAGTCCGTTTAAATTTGACTATGTGCAATTAAATTCCAGGAGTAAGAGACATTGATTCAGAACAACTGTAGTTGTCTAATTGCAAATGCCTCTTTTTTCCTACGAAACAGTTGCCGTCGCTGCAAGAAGGAAAAGAAAGGTTGATCTTCTATATGTTACAATACAATGAGATCATTCGTGGTGGATCCCTGGATCTGGTTTTCTTTAAAGATGCCATAACCCACCTTATTAAGGTAAATGCTTGCTTATAACAGGTTTGATATAATCTCTTATCAAAGAATGTAGTGAATGTTATTTGAAAATGCTGATTTGATATTAAATGTGTTAGCTTTGATGGTGCTTTTTGCGGTACAAAAGTATATACAGTGGCAAATAAATCGGCAAGTGATGATAAGAATGCCGGACCTGCTGTTGGTGCTTTGTTGTGTTGTTTTTAGTCGTGGCCTTGCTTTCATCCGCTTCTTTATATCTTCATAGCTCCGCATGTGGAGCTACCAGAATCTTCTTTTGAACACCACTTTCTACATACATCAAGTACACTGTGTTCATAGGGCTTTCAGATGTTTTCCTATGACAAGTGGGATTACAGCCAGTACATGTACACTTATGAATAGCATTGTAGCATAACAGGGGCGGTAGATAGTCCTTATACTTGAGCAATTTTGATTAGCTCCTCATGGAACCAAAAACAGTTTGCAGCCTAATATCAGGACAGATCAGTGCAAGAAGCTTAGCAACATTTTCTTAATCATGATTGTTTAAAATCCTAGGAAAGGAAGTTAAAAGGTAGCAATATACTTGTTGATTATTTTGCTAAGCAGGTTTTCTCCTAGAACTAAATCTTTCACGGAGAAAAGTTCTATCATTGCAAGGGAGAGCACTGAATCAATTATCTACTGCTTTGCACTCCCTCCTCTGCTTCTTGTATTATCTCCATATTTAATTTTAACAGTTTTGAACTAAGCAGGGGGATTCTTATACTAGAAACGGGACATTCTGACAAAGTGATCCTGGTCTTTCAATATTGATTATAGTTATTACCATTTCCCTAGTGAAAACCTTGTCACTTATTTTTCATCACTTGGGAATTGTTTTCGTAGATTTCACGCATTATAAGAACACCCCGTGGAAATGCACTGCTTGTTGGTGTTGGCGGATCTGGCAAGCAGAGATTTACGAGACTTGCATCATTTATCGCTGGCTATGACACCTTTCAAATCACACTATCCAGGTTAGATCATCTACATAAAACCAATTTTATCATGTATTTCAAAGAAATGTAGGCTTTGAGGATTTCTGATTATTTCCAGAGGCTACATGCGTTCTAATTAGTGTTGTAAGTTGATAAAGCTTAGCTATGTATGTGAACGAAGACAATTAATACGCTAGATAATTCTGGCATTTTTATTTTCTTTACTCGCATACACAGCTAGCCATTGCCATGTTTCACAAAGAACTTCAACATTTGCTTATATAGAAAGGGTCACCAGAAATACCACTTTAAGAAGCTCAATTTGTATTTGTCATTCAAGGTCTTACAGCCAGACTAACCTCATGGATGATCTGAAAATACTCTATCGTGCAGCTGGATGCAAAGGGAAAGGAATGACATTCATATTCACCGATAATGAAATTAAAGACGAGGGATTTTTAGAGTATATAAATAATGTCCTCTCTTCTGGTGAGGTTAGTTTGTTTTAGATTCCAAACACAATGAGAACTGCTCATTTCCTGCATTCATGGTCTGTGTGATAGTTTAAGACATGAACAAGTGCTTTATATTGTAGTATTTTGCCATATATAACCTTGACACGTGTACAGTCTCTTCAAGATCAACGAGAGATGATGACCAAAGTATCAAAGTCGAGCATAGTGTCGCAGACATGAGCATATCTGTTGTGAAATAATCATGGGCTCCATTATAAGCTCTATCATAAGCTTTGCCTTTTGCAGGTATCTAATTTGTTTCCGAGAGATGAGTTGGACGAGATAACCCAAGAGCTTATCCCTGTAATGAAGAAGGAGTTTCCAAGACAGCCTCCCACACCGGATAATCTCTATAACTATTTCATATCAAGGGCACGAAAGAATCTTCATGTTGTGCTTTGTTTTTCACCAGTAAGTATCATCGACTATGTTCCCTTTCTTACGTATTTGCAATTGATTTTAGAAGGAGCTAGCTTAGTTTCTTCAACAATTACTGCTTTGCAGCAGAGAGACTCTGGGAGTTTGTAGCTAATTGGAAGATGGCAAAGTAAATGAGAGTTTGCAAACCACAGAGGAACTAGATAGATCTTAGAGAATGAATAATACGATGATAAAGATGGCGATCGACAGAGAGAAGTGGAAAAGAAATGCCCCTTAATTGGTGCATCTACGGACATTTTCTACTACAGCAAAATCTATCTCTAATAGAAAACAAGCTATATTTACATGTGCCACTCTTAGCTGGGCAAGATACAGGTTCATCTGATTCTTAGCATAGATGAAAGTTAAAATTCTACATCTATCTTTTTTATTATTATTAAAAATTTTTAGGGAGGGTATCCCTTCAGCCGTAGCTGGTTTTCAAGGGACCCTCCATTTACATACAAAAATGCCATGAAGAAATCTTAGAAAACTACTTACAATTACCCTCTATCGATAAATTAAGAAAAAGTTAAATACATAAATAGGTAAGGTAAATACATAAATAAGAAAATAAATGTATAGCTCATCAAACAAACTATATATAATCTTTATCAAAGTCAATTTTGGCTCAAGTTTTTAAAATTAAATACGGTTCGTGCCGACTTTATCTCAGTTGAGAGGCTGTTCCACAATTTTGCTCCCCGAAACGAGAACCCTTTTTGACCATTGGCCGCATTTCGTTTTGGGATATGAAGATCAGTAGCAGTTTCTAGGAACCAATAGGAAATAAAAGCAATACCTAAAGAAATTATAACATGCCTAAAATACAACACATAAAAACATAAAGGATCAAAGCCGAATAAATTGATCTTTCATAGATCTTTAATGTATGTGCTATGAAACTATATCCTCAAATTATGTTCATATGCCACCTAGGTTGGTGAAAACTTCAGAACAAGAGCACTTAAGTTCCCTGGCCTCATTAGTGGCTGTACAATGGATTGGTTCAGGCAATGGCCAAAGGATGCTCTCATTTCCGTTGCTGATCATTTCATTTCACGATTTGAAATAACATGTACGCCTCAAACAAAGAAGCATTTGATCGAGGCAATGGGAATCTTTCATGATGATGTTGCTCAGGCTTGTGTGGATTATTTTGACAGGTAGGAGGCATTTTGATCTGCCAATTTACGCCTTTAGATCAGTCCAATTAATTTTGTACGTTCTTACGCATAAAAATCTATAGCTGTTACAAAACTTTACTAAGTAATAAACACTAGCATTACCGCTTTTGTTGAGCAGCGTTTCGATGTCATCCTAACATCGCTAAGTTAAATTGTTATCCTTAGCATATATTACTAAGTGATGTATGCATAAATTTCTTATCAGTAAAGGTGCACTAAACAGATTTAAATGTACTCTTATGGATCTTACAAAGAAACTGAACTGAAGTAGAAAATTTGTGCATTTAAGAAGGTTTAAGGGAATACACCTCAAAATAGCTATATTAAGGAGATGATAGTCTCCAAAAAGATGCCCATGGAGAGAAACTGCATATTTTGATCCGCTACCACATTGGTCCAGGCAATGACTGATGATTACAAATGATGAAACTGTTTTTCGATAGTTACTTATTTTTAAGATATCATTGAGCTTGTTGTGGGATAAAATGTTGTTCTTTTAATGAAATTCATTGTCTCTGCATATACACTGAACGATATTCAGTCTCACATTACCAATTAAACAATGTCTTTCATAATTTCTCAAATTTCGTTTCCACATAAGTCCTGTTTTGCAGTTATTTCACATTGATGCGTAGTAGCATTGTTGATGAAACTAAGTGTTTTTTGTATCTAAGCCATTTGAGGTAAGTACTTGAAACAATGGCAAGAATGAAAAAGAAAGGACAGACTTTTGCTGCTGCAAAATTGAAAATTGAACTAAAAGCCTCCATAATTAGTAATTAGGCAAATTGCTGCAAATGAATGTTGTATTCTTGCATTATTCTATATATCATATATTTTATGATTTTGTATTCTGTACATACTAAGTAAAGCTCTTTAAACAATCTAGATTTCGAAGACCGACTCATGTCACTCCAAAATCATACCTCTCTTTCATAAATGGATACTCAACAATTTACTCGCAGAAGCATGGGGAAATTGGTGAGCTAGCCCAACGAATGAAAACCGGTCTGAATAAGCTGATTGAAGCAAGCGAATCAGTAGCAGAGCTTTCTAAGGAACTCGTTGTTAAAGAGAAGGATCTTGCTTTGGCATCAGAAAAAGCAGACTTGGCATGTTGATTTGTGGTTTGCTAGTTGAACTTGAAACTTAGATCATTTCTTAGTTAGTTAGTTAATTACTTTTGCACAATTTAACTTACTGAATTCTTTAGCAAGTTTCGAGTCCTTTGCTGAGTTTAGTTGGTTAGTTTGCTAATTAGTTGATGGCATGGTTATCATATAATTAAACATGTTTGTTTACTGCTTAGTAATGTAATGCTCTTCTAGCAGGTTCATCCGTGAATATCTGATCCCCTGTCAAATTGTTCATGATCCCAAATTGTTCTACTTTCACTTAATCTTGAAGGGCTCTTTTCAAGCACTTTTTCTGCGTTGCAATCTAACTCTTGTGCTTTGTTGCCAGGTCTTGCAAGATGTTACTGTAAAAGCCCAAGCTGCTGAGAAAGTAAAAAGTGAAGTGCAGAAAGTAAAAGATATAGCCCAAGCAATTGTCACTGAAATAGAAGTAAGTATCTGATCACTATTCAAATGCTAGTGCTATAATAAGGGCATTAAAAAGACTAACCTTTTGCAAAGACTTTGTATGCAATTCAGAACGTTAGCAGAAGAGTAGGATTGTTTATCTGTTTGCTATTTCAGTTTCTTGGCATGACGAGACGGGTTTATCAAGTATAGTAGGTAATAAGTAATCTATCTTTGACGATCATGAAAAGCATGTTTTTACATTGATAGAGATATTTACCAACAAATCACCAAAAGAAACCTGATCTCAACTAACCATACGGTTATGTTCACTTAGGCTGACAAAGCTATTGCTGAAGAGAAGCTCGCACTTGCAAAGCCAGCACTACAAGAAGCAGAAGCTGCCCTACAAGTGATGTCACTTGCTACTGCTAATAAGTTTACTTTTATAAATCATTTGATTATTAGTGATCCCATTACTTTACAGCCTTGACTAATATTATGCTTTATACGGCTGTTTTCAATCCGACTAACTCTAGAAAGCATACGTTTCTACGAATACTTCAGCCGACTTGTTGTCTATTCTTCCTGGAAAACTTGAAACCATTCAATTATTTAGGGTAATTTGATATTAAGTATTGCTATATAATTTTCAATATCTGTCGTGGTTATAAGCAACATTCTATTCCAGATCATAGACTGCGATGAATGATGTATGCGGGTTAGAAATGCAACCTAATTCTTTGTATATTTTGCTTGCAGACTATAAAGCCAGCTCATATTGCAACTGTGCGTAAGCTTGCCAAACCACCTCATCTGATTATGAGAATCATGGATTGTGTATTAATATTGTTTCGTATGAGGCTGAACCCAGTTACCCAAGATCCTGAAAAAGCCTGTCCAACTCCATCTTGGTCCGATTCGCTAAAGGTGTGTGGACTTTTTCAGATAATGACCTGGTTACTCCCACCTCTATAGCACGTACTCAAAGACCACAAGATTCCAGGCTTGACCCCTACTATTTTTGGGTTAGCTTGTGGGTAGCATACATTTGCTAAACTGATCCCATTCAATAAAAGTTAAGGACTGATCTACCACTGTACTTCATCATGCCTTATTTCCAGTAAGGATGAATTCTATCGTTATGGATTTGATAGGATATGAACTAAGTTTTAAGTGTACAATGCTTTATTTGTCGTAGCTTATGAGCTCTGGTGGATTTCTGCAAGGTCTGCAGCATTTTCCTAAGGATTCTATCAATGAGGAGATGATAGAGCTGCTTCAACCATACTTCAGCATGGAAGATTATGTCCTGGAGGCTGCAAAGAAGGTATGTTTAAGAGAGAGTAAGACATAATGTATTGTATTTAATTTAACTATATATTATTTATTCATCTTGGGCATAAAGTCAATAGTTATCATTTTCATAATTCTCTTCATTATATCTACATGTTTTGAAATACTGCTGCGTAGAGAATACCAGATTACTTACATTAATGTACATCTTAATACATGGATTTGTTAAAGAATGTTCCTACTGATTAGCAGCTTGTCTGCAATCATTGTCGTCTTCATCCTTGACATCAAACTTTAATTTTGTTGAAAAATCTTCTAGAGACCATTAAATAGAGCTCCATTTGATAAATGGCCTACCGTCATAGAATAAATACTATAATTGTGATTATTGTTATTATTTTAAACAGAGCTGTGGCGATGTTGCTGGTCTCCTTCAATGGACGATGGCTATGGCTAGTTTCTATGCAGTAAACAAAGAAGTACTACCTTTGAAGGTACAATAACTTCCGCTATTATTTTCAATCGAGCGTAAATTTGCTTCTTAGCCAATTAATTCTATTGACGAGCTAGAATTCGAGAAAAAACTATTCTCTGCTAAATCTTTTT
Source organism: Mastigias papua (assembly GCA_964019165.1). Lineage (NCBI taxonomy): Eukaryota > Metazoa > Cnidaria > Scyphozoa > Rhizostomeae > Mastigiidae > Mastigias > Mastigias papua. The sequence continues at coordinate 12,524,769 of OZ025272.1, forward strand.
CAGAAATTTTGTTAGGTAAAGTTTTCCACGCCATAAAATGACGACTATATAGTTTGAAGTTGAAGCGAAAATTGAGAATCCAATGCTTACAGACATTATTCAACTTAAAATTTCCTAATACCTTTTCTTCCTTCAACTCAGACAAATCTTGTAATACAACAAGCTAGACTGAACGGAGCACAGGATGACCTTGATAAAGCTCAGGCTGTCTTGGACGAAAAACAAAAGGAGCTGGATGTCGTACAAGCAATGTATGACGCAGCTATGAAAGAAAAGCAGGTTTGTTAGATCAATATTTCAAGTTCTATTAAATCAATGAACTAATTTTGAAGAGAAACTGACTGCTATGTCACTGCTGGGCTTATTAGCAATAGTGTTACTTGATGGTGTCTGCATTTGCCCAGTTAGACACTGACATGGGACATTTATCAGGGGGCGAAAGGGTTGTTATCATGAGACCTCTTCGGTGATATCAAACATCATAAACTGCAAGTAGATTTAGTCTACTTGAGGAATATTTCAGTCATATACATCTGAGCTGGCCCTTTTGTAGGTGATGTTTAGTGTTCTGTTTTGAGTAATCATTGTCTCCAATCTCATCTATGCACAAAGCTAATGCAGATGTTAGAGCATGAAACAATGGGAGAGATCTTTGCATCCCTTAAACGGAAGTAGGAAGAAATCATGGGGCTAGAGTGTATTATAGTTTGACGGAATGACTTGCTATCTTAGATACCCATGAAAGGAAAGGTGCTCCCTTTTTGTTTTCCATTGTGATTCCTATTCCATATATTTGTAACGTCATTTATATTACCAAGAGCATTAAGTTCCGTTATCGACCGTTATACTTTCCATAGCGATATCGCTAGTAGACATATTCTCCTCCTCCCTTGCTGGTGATTACATAATTTGCCTTGGAAGTTACTTGTAAATGTTTTGCATATGCAATAACTGTCTTAGGATCTACTGGACGATGCTGAATCAACAAAGACCAAAATGCATGCAGCATCTGCCTTAATTGAAGGACTTAGTGGTGAGAAGCAGCGTTGGACAGAACAGAGTCGTGAATTTCAAGAGCAAATTGGACGGTTTGTTATCTCAACAACAGTAGAAATCTCTAATACTCCTCACAATTCAATATTCTAGACAATGGCATGCAAATCCGATAGATAACGTACTTTGAAGCATTGATATGCTGAGATATGTTAATTTTCTTCCCTGCATTCTGTCAGTGGAATCAATCTTCAAGAAAGCAATCACACCTGAAGTGTTATGGAGACAGCTTTTTTAGTGTGTGCACCAAAACTTTGAAATTCTCCCCCGTTGGAAGTTAGGACATTGACAACCATTCAGCTTTTCAAAAGGCACCTTATTGCATACTATTTTAAAATTTGCGTTCAATACTATACAATTATTTTGCAAATTAAGGATAATGTATATCAGAGAGCGTAAAGATAGATTTGTCTTTATTTGGGTCCAATAAAAGTTTCATTTGAACGTTTACAAGGAATCGCCTGCCCCCATCTTTACTTCCAACTATTCTTTCCATTCACAGTTTAGTGGGCGATGTCCTCCTTGCAACTGGATTTCTTTCCTACTCTGGCCCCTTCAATCAGACTTTTAGAACAAAGCTCAAGGAGAGATGGGAAAGAGTTCTCTCTCAGAAGAAGATTCCATATAGTAAAGACCTAAACGTTACATCGATGCTGGTTGACAATGCGACGGTAATTATTTTTCCTATCTTATGGAAGAGTTTTACGCATCTACATAGTTAAACTATGGGAAATAGCTCTACTGCAAGCGATCTCTTTTATTGTCTCTGCGTAGTTGAAAGTAGCGTATCTATCAATTTGAGCTTTCTCTTGCACACTGTCTAGGATGTCGAGAGGTGGGTAGGTGGAGTAGATTTTCTCGAGTCTGAAGCTTGAGAGGGAGCCCTAAAGTTATGAGATGACTTGTTAGTGATTACGATAACTATCGATTTTCACAAGGATGTCTTCAAGGACCAGATTATTTTTCTTTGCTCCGGCTCCCCAAAAGGCCTCATCTGGCCTACAAACTGCTTTACAGTCAATTTTACGAGCTTCATGGTTAAGTTCCGTTCAATTTATTCGACAATTTTACGCCTTCTAGATATGAGGAACATCAATTTTCTACAAAATCAATTAAATGAGCATCGATTATTAATTGATGTTGATTGAGCATTGATTAATGATTGTTTTTTATTGATATTGCATTTGATATCTCAATCAAGTAAAGTATGTTACAAAGGTCATGTGAGTACACTTTTGAGGAGTTAGGTCAATTTTGTCATTTCACAATTTTGATATCACTGCACAAAATGTCACACTGTGCAAATTGGCTATCACTGTACGTAAAAGTGGATATGTTTTATGACAACTCAAATCTCGATTGTCTGAAGTTCATTCTTGACATAGATCGGAGAATGGAACCTTCAAGGCCTACCCAATGACGATCTTTCTGTACAAAATGGTATCATTGTGACTAAAGCAACCAGATATCCACTTTTGATTGACCCTCAAACTCAAGGCAAACATTGGATAACAAACAGGGAAAAAGAGAATGACTTAACGGTATTTCAATTCTATGATTTCTTTCACGCTGTCCCTTTGTATTGTTGATTTCAAGATGTCAGAAGCAAAGCCTGCTATCTTAAGGTGTCTCTTGATTACCGCAGTTTTACTTTCATTAATATCTGTTTTCTCTAAAGATCACAACTTTGAATAACAAGTACTTCAGAACACATTTAGAAGATGCCCTATCTCTTGGAAGACCACTTTTACTCAAAGATATTGACGAGCAGCTAGATCCAGCCCTTGATAACGTCCTTCAAAAGAATTTCATCAGATTAGGATCAACACTGAAGGTTTTGAAATCTAACTATCATTTGCTATTACTTAGTCTTTCCTTCTCTGTAATCGTTTTTTTGTGAAAGCATAGCTGTAGATTATTCTTCACTTAGCAGACTTTTCCGTTTATGTGTTTTGCAATTGCAGGTACTGTATGGCTTTACTAGTATTTTAGCTGATGCGTGTCTTATACAGTCATACTTATTCCATCATGGTCTCTCCTGATTACCCATTTACTTGTGTTTCGAGGGCGTGCAACTGTTTGGATTGGAGTGTTTGCTAGGAGGAGACTTTTATTTCAAATTCAGCTTAGCTATTCAGTTACAGTTCACAAAGATACAGTTGCAAGCAACATTGTGAAGGCTTCCCCTACAAATTCAATCATTTATAATGAAACTAAATTAATTTATAAATGATATAGATTTATTTTGCTATGAAAAAACTATGAAGGTTTTGACTATATGCATGTCCAGCCAACAAAGTTGATAAAATGATTGATTTAGATTCTATCACTAACTAACTGCTTTGATTTATCTTAATTTAGGTGAAAATTGGTGATAAGGAAGTAGATGTGATGGATGGATTTACTTTGTATATTACAACGAAACTTGCCAACCCTGCCTACACTCCAGAGGTAAGTGCAACCCTAGTTCCAAGTATTGTAAAGCATGAATTCAGTATCATAAGACTGGATACTGCTTGACCAGTTCAGAACAGTTCATAATCCTTTGCTTTTAGCTTATTTGTTTCTTCTGAATGAGTCCATGTTTTCCCCTCCACAGATAAGTGCAAAATGTGCAATTATTGATTTTACTGTGACAATTAAAGGTCTAGAAGATCAACTGTTGGGAAGAGTTATCAACACAGAAAAACAGGTCACCAAATGCTTATCCTATTGTTGTCATTGTGTGATGTCATAGCAATTAATGCTGCTTTTAGCATATTTCTTGACAATTGCATACAAGACATGTATCTATCTACTCGAGAGAGGAAGTTAATTTTTGACTCTCTATAGCAGTGTTTAATTATCACAGGAACTGGAATCACAACGTGTAAAGCTGATAGAAGACATAACTGCAAACAAGAGGAAGATGAAGGAGTTGGAAGATAATCTGTTATATAGGCTTACAAGTACTCAGGTATGTGATGAAACTGAACTCAACAACACCTATTGAATGTTATTGAAGCAGAGAAAATCACTTAACTGCAGTTCCGAAGTACCTTTATCGAATCCTCCAAACGACCTGCATCACGTAGTTATTCAGCTAAAGGCCTCATCCCCACTGCGCCTGTATGATTATGACCAGTTACAAATTTCTTGCGGATCAAGTGCATTCAGAGCATCACGAATGAAGACTGTTTCGTTTATTCATCGAGAGTGTATTGTACCCACTGGGGATCATAGTGGACCAGAACTTGCTTGTCTTTTTAGCCGGATCAATATCGCTACAATGAAGACTTCTGGTATATATGTAAATATATATATATATATAATATATATATATATATATATATATATATATATATATATATATATATATATATATATATATATATATATATATATATATGTATGTATGTGTGTGTGTGTGTGTGTGCACGAGTGTAAGAGTGTAAGAGTGTAAGAGTGTAAGAGTGTAAGAGTGTAAGATAAAGAGTAACAAGACATTGGTTATACATATGACTTTTTTTCGTCTTTTAATAGGGTTCACTTGTCGAAGACCAGTCATTAGTAGAAGTATTAAAGACAACAAAGTTTACAGCAGAAGAAGTCAGCGAGAAGCTATTCGTTGCAAAGGAAACTGAGGTGAAGATAAATGAAGCGAGAGAAGAGTTTAGGCCTGTCGCTACCCGAGGCAGCATCATGTACTTCTTGATAGTTGAAATGAGCATGGTTAATGTAATGTATCAAACATCGTTGCAACAATTCTTGACCATATTTGACAATTCGATGGCCAGGTATGTTCTAAGCATTTTACTAGCATCTTGTAGAGTATTTAAAACAGTAGTTTCCAAACTTTTAAGATCAATTTACATGGTGATCCCCTACAACATAATCTTTCGAATCAGGGGTCTCTGGAGAGATAAATATAAGTTGTGATTGATATATCTTCACAGGCAACAGATTTTAAATGTGATACAGGTTAATAAACATGAATCGAACAAGATACCATGACCCCTCGATGTCGTATGAAACCTTTTGCGATCTCCCTGATACCCTTCACGGTCCCCCAAAGGACCGAGGGCCTAGTTTGGAAAGCACTGATTTATAATATTCTGAATCCTATGTTCAACTGTGGTGATTAGCTATTCTGGCCTGTATTGTAGATAACAGATGCTCATAGTGGCTGATGTCGAATCCTGCTAGACAGAGCATTCCATTCTATAGGGAAACTCATCTCTTTCAGGGAAACAGCTACTCTTTTCATTATACGCAAAATCATTGTTGCAATAACCATATAGTCATTTGCTGGGCATTTTTGCAATGTGGTTTCTTATTGTGCTAAAGCTATTACTCTCCTGCGGTACCAAATTTATAATTATTGTATCACACACGGCTGGTTTACTAATCAGGCAATCAGGCAGTTTGTCAGCCATCGATTATTCTAGTATTATCGATAATGACAGGCATAGATGATCACCACATAGAACGATAGTATCAATGATTATTGGTATGATTACATGTTATATTCTCTGAATATTCTATCATTTGATTACTGTTGCTGTTTATCCAGTGTCATCGTTCACGCATATGTCTACAACAAAGCTTGTATATTTCCATTGTTCACCAAGCTCGAATATTATTCGGTAACGCCTCTGTTTGTAGATCTGAAAAATCTCCGATTCCATCGAAGAGGATAACTAACATAATAGATTACTTGACATTCGAAACTTTTAAGTACGCTGCACGTGGGCTATATGAGAGAGACAAACTAATGTTCACCTTACTCACGTGTTTGAAGATTGATCTTCAGAAAGGTACAATTAATCATAAAGAGTTCCAAACTTTAATCAAAGGTACGTTATCGGTCATTTTCCTATGATTTTGCTGACATGGGGTTGTATTTGTTGTATAATTTTGGGTAAAGTACAGAAATATAGCGAAGGAAGTAGTTTCGTTAGCCATATGTAGTCATATCACTATCCAATAAAGATGTGAAGAACGAAATGATTGAATGCTACAGGTAATTAGGAATTTATTATCATTTCCTTTGAGCATGTTGTAAGAATCTGTGATATATTTACCATTCCAACTAACTGACTCTTACTGAAACGACACTAGCAAACCCATTTTCAATCCTTTTACGTTATATGACAATTTTTATCTTGCTTTTTGCATTTTCATGAGTGAAAGCAAAATAAATCTTATTCAAGATACATAGTTTGCATCTACGAAGTTACTAGAAATAAATTTTGAAATTAATGAATGTTTGTTTTGCCCTGAATTTGCCAAGGTGGAGCAGCTTTGGATTTGAAAGCAGTTGACCCAAAGCCATTTAAATGGATCTCAGATATAACTTGGTTGAACTTAGTCGAGCTTAGCAAACTGATTCCCTTCACTGGGATATTAGACAAGGTTTGATGAAGTTTTAGTTGAGTAGCAATTTAGCAGTTGTTCACGAGTTTTTGTTAGTAGTGAGTTCTGTTGATGTGAAAGCGAGCCTTCTGCATCTTTTGCATTAGATTATGCGTTATTCTAGACCAGTTTACACCGAACCGCACAGTTTGCTCTCTAGATTCAAGTACAAATATATTCAATCTAGATGCAGGATTAGCTCAGTTAGTTCTTCGTTCAGCTTGATTTCTACATGCAATAGCTCTTCTTAGCTATGCAGCTTCAGCTTATAATGCATTCAGGGATGCTATCTTGAAATAGCAAGCTATTATTCGCTGTTATTCATTATATGTTTATTTTCACTGTTGCTTTTGTTCCCTGTATCATACTCAAAAATTATATGTTACTAAATAAAACTGTGGCTGAACCTTTTACAGAATAGGAACGAGAAAGCAGCTTGATCAAATTAGGCTTCAATTTCTTTCCAAACGCCGCAGTAAGAGTAAATGGCCGATGGGTTATGTTTCAGGTGAAAGCCGGCGAGCAAATATGGAAGCAATGGTGTGACCATGATGCACCTGAAGAATATCCGTTACCTGATGGCTATCAACATTCACTTGATACGTTCAGGAAACTACTGCTTATCAGGTGAAGTTTGCTAGCAAATGGTTATTCTCACCAATTTGTACTATCACCAATTATTCTATAGTGTTATTATCCCTTTCTTTGGTTGACTTCATGAGGAGTAGTAAAAGCATACGATGTCCTACCATTTACCGAGATCTTTGTACAAGGCTTCAAATGTCTCTGACGCAGGACAGTGTCTGTACTTTGCCTTTGGTTTATCCTCTCAACAATAAAAAATAGGTCTTACGGTACACTAGATGCAGTTGAACAGGGAAAAAATCTTGCCAGTTTTTGCCGATTCATGGAAAATTGTTACCATTTATCATCGATCAAGTGATTATTTGTGATTCCTTATAGTAGAGGTATCATATTATAGTAAAGGTTGCAAGAATGATTTAGATAACTATGAAGCCTATATTAATGAACAATATTTGCAGGTCGTGGTGCCCTGACCGGACAATATCACAAGCAAGAGCGTATATAGCGGAATCAGCAGGCGAAAAGTATGCTGAGGGAGTAATATTGAATATAGAGGCAACATGGGACGAAAGCAGTATCCGTACACCACTAATTGGCTTGCTATCAATGGGTTCTGACCCAACGAGCGCTATTGAAGGCCTTGCCAAAAGAAAGGACATTGGTAAGAAAGTAATGCAGTGATCATAATCACTGTCTTGAATGCATGGAATATGTAGGAATGTTGCCATCAAATGTTAAGTTTGTTATTCCATTTCTGGTAGAAAATCTTGTGAGATCTGCGTGTTACTTGAGTTTTGTCAAGTGTTGATTTATGGATGAATTAGCATTTGAGATCGTTTCTTGAGTCAGTTTGAGAAATCATTATTTCCATATTCTGCTGTATTCCAGAGTAACAAAGCAGGAACAATGATGACACTGAATATCCTCTGAAATCTTTATTCTCTATCAGAATGTAGAGCAATTTCAATGGGGCAAGGACAGGAAGTTCATGCAAGACGATTGGTGCAACAGTTCATGACAAGCGTAAGTCTTCTAATACTTGAAAACCGAGTAACCAAATTTTCCTTTTTGTGTTTATTATCCTTTTGGAGCAAATTTTACTTCATTTTCTTTTATAGGGAGGCTGGGTTCTCTTGCAAAACTGCCATCTTGGTTTAGAATTCATGGATGAGCTTCTAGAGACTGTAATGGCTATGGACACCGCGCACGACTCATTCAGAATATGGATTACAACAGAGGAGCACCCAAAATTTCCAATCGGATTGCTTCAGGTGTGTGAAAATAAGATCATTCATCATTTACTATTTATTTGCATATACTGACAGGGTTCATACGGTCAGAAAAATCAGACATAAACTATGTTTTTAAGAACTGTCGGGATAAGTCAGGAGAAGTCAGGAAATTTTATTGAAACTTGAAGAAAGTCAGGGATTTCTATCAGTCATGCAGATGAGTTCTTTGGTGCCCAACAGACAACTCTACACATTGCACAGTTTTGGTGTGTTTCTTACTGTATGAAGAAGTAGTAGACCACAGCGCTTTCTTTTCTTACTCAAATTGAAAAAAGTGTTCAATTACTTAGTTTTAAAAGACTGGTCAGTTGCCTGCATCATTCTAAACACCGGCTGGTCAGGAAAGATATTACGCATTTCTGATATGTAGTCAGGAAGAACATTTTCATTTTCAAGAACAAAGTCAGGAAAAGTCAGGAAAAAATATTAGGCAGGATTTGTATGAACCCTGATTGTTTTAATTTGATTTGATTATGTAGAGTAATCGATACCAGTTCTTGTAGCTTGATACTGAATCGTAGTGCAAACCATCTGGTCTTTTAGTGTGCATCTTTAACTGGGGTAAAACACTTTACCATATTCTTTCCTTCCTTAGATTCATCCTTCATTTAGTAAGTTTCATTTTTTGACTTAACTATTGAATATTGAGGCTAAACCATTGCTTGGTTTTTCAAGGCATAGTTTTCATTGCATCCTTGACTACTACTGTGATACAACCAACTCTCTCGATAACACTTCTGAGGGCAAGGCCAAATTCTTTTTTATCCTAGGCGTCAATAAAATTTACTAACGAGCCTCCCCAAGGCATTAAAGCTGGCTTGAAAAGAACATACGCTGGCATCACTTCAGATCAGTTGGAAGTGTGTGCCATGCCTCAATGGAAACCAATGCTGTATGCCGTTGCAGTGCTTCATACTGTTGTACAGGTATTTCTGGAGAGTTATCATCAATAAGATTTCTCTTTCTGAACGATTTTTACAACTGCTCTAAGATCTATTTAGTCCTGAAAAGAAAGGGGAAAAGTTGGCTCAGATGCAGGTTGAATTGATTTAATCATGTGAGCGAGATTGATATAATCTAATGAATCTTCAGACTATCATCTCACTGCATCTTTCCTGTCTGCAAATCAAAAGAGCTGACCTATTATGATTTAGTGAAGAGATTGGATTTTAATTATTATCTGTTTGTTTCCAATACTCCCTCACAGGAGAGGCGCAAGTTTGGCCCGTTAGGGTGGAATATTCCATACGAGTTCAACCAGGCAGATATGACAGCAACTGTGCAGTTTATTCAAAACCATCTTGATGATTTAGATCCAAGGATGGTAAGAAACACTTGAATCGGAAAGTAGTTCCCTTTTGAGCCTTAATTATCAAATATGACACTCATGCTTCTGAGTCACTTCTGAGTCGTTCTTTCCAACCAAAACTCTCAAACAATGGAGGGCATGCATTATATACTGAATTCAGCTTTTTTCTGAGCTGTCAGAAGCTACAATTATTACTCAATAAAATAAAAGCTCCCTTTATGGGCTACAGTTTCAAGCAACCAATTCTGATTGAGGATCGATCTTGGCGATGATGTGTTATTTTCGCTAATACCAATATAGCAATAAATGATTCTTTACCAGCAATTTTTTTGAAGAGTAGTGAGCTGTAATGATTTATATTGCTATGTTTGGCATTGTATGACACAAACTGGAGCCTTATGTATTAACAAAAGAATGACCAAGTATACATTCGTATGAATAATTCAAGTTGTCATTGATAGTTCGAGTTGTATGATTCGACAGTTCAATGCAGCCTCTGTACGCTTTACCATTTTGATTAATTTTTCAATTCCGTTGCAAGGGAGTATCTTGGAATACGGTTCGCTACATGATTGGAGAAGTGCAGTATGGTGGCCGTGTTACAGATGACTTTGACAAAAGATTACTCAACACATATGCCAGGGTAACGAAGCTGCGTTAATCTGATGCAAAAATTAAAGCTATTCTAGGAAAAAATTGGGAAACATGTTGTCTTCCGTCGTTGAGCATTGATTATAATTTTCATGGGATCTATTTAACAAGCTGACAAAGGCTGAAAATTGCAACAAAAGTATAAGTTAAAGTATACGTACCTACGGAGATATTTTTGATGCATAACTGAATTGAACATTCTAAGTTTTGAAGCGGAAAGGAAAAACCTCTCTAAAAAAACCCTGTTTTACTGCCTGAGGCCTGTGCATTATCACAACATAAGCGACTAATGCTACGCGCCTGATCTATACAATTCTGTTAATTAGGTATGGTTTGGCGATCATATGTTCCAGTCCACTTTCAAGTTCTACAAAGGATATTCTATCCCGAATGTAAAAACTGTGGGACAATTCCGTGATGCAATTCAAGATCTTCCTCCAATGGATACACCTGAAGTATTCGGCCTTCACACAAATGCAGACATCACGTAAAGCTCTTGTGTTCCTTGATATACCTTTTTACTAGAACAAATGAATCGAACTCACTGAATGTGTACATAATCAGATTGATGTAGAATCATGTTTCCTAGCCATCAAGCGATATTTTTAGTCTTGCCTGATGTGTTTTTACCTTCAAGGCTTTAGTCAATGTTTCCATAGTACTATAGCGAATTGAACAGGCTGTAAGTGCTTCTCATCAATCTATTTATCTTTCAACTTTTGTCCTAGTCTTCTTGTTTGAATTCTACTTGGCATGTTCCATGCTTTCCCTATCTGGACGTGGCTTCTCTTTACCCTTACACACTTCATTTGCAAAAACAAATATATGAGAAACATAAGGCTCAATTCAGGAAAAAAATAAGAAACACAGGCAGGCTGAGTTTCAAGGTAAAGTTGAAAAATCTGTTTTTGCGAGAAAATCTCTATTAAACTGGAAACAAAATACAAACAACATCCGTGTCTCAAATGTTGTCCACTAACAACTCTATTTCTCGTCTCATAGCTGCTTTGTTATTATAGGGAATTTCAAGTTTTAAGAAACACTTAGGAAACATTTAAGGCTGGGTTTGACAAAATATTAAGAAACATCCAGTGTGAAAGGAGAAAGTTTGTTTCTTTTAAAAATGTGTATTATAATAAGCTCTAAGTGGTTTTCTTTCTCTTTCTATAGAACCTAAATATACTAATCTACTGTTCCCTTGTAACAACATAATATTTCTTAACTTGCAATCGCCAAAGATTATACTCTCTATACTTACGACGAAACAAACTGCATTCTTAACTTTTGTCTTTCATTACATACTAGGTACCAGAGCAACAGAACCAAGGACATATTGGACACAATTCTGAATATCCAACCTAAAGATAGTGGAGGGGGAGGCGGTGAAACACGTGAGACTACTGTAATGAATCTGGCAGCAGATATGCTGTCGAAGCTACCGCCAGACTATGTGCCACATGAGGTTAGCATGGCCCATTTTTGTTCCATACGTCCTATCTGACCAACAGAAGAATTTTAAGCGAGAAATGACAGCTATACGATATCATAGGCTATCCAATCTCCGCTAGTAAGTTTATCTGTGCCATTCATATTTTTTAATACTAGATATGAATATCTCTATAACTCATATACTTACAAACCCTTGTTGTAAGTATAAAGGTATGAAAATAAAATATGCCCCCAGTTCCAAATAAGCTACCAAAAGTTACAGGGATTGTCCTAGGTGACGAACTGTCTGTGAGACGACTTTTGATGGATCATTCAATAACTAGATATTATCTGACAAATATACATACATACATATATATATATATATATATATATATATATATATATATATATATATATATATATATATATATATATATATATATATATATATATATATATATATATATATATATATATATATATATATATAGACACATCTATTCGTGCGAAAAAATTCCAAAGGTTGTCTGTTGTTTGCTTTCTTCAAATAATGCCTTTTAAACGCTTTTTCATCTTAAAACATAAAGGAAATTTGCACGCCAGTCTTCCTAGGTCATACAGACAAAACTTGACAGTCTAGTAAAATCGACATCTGTATGCCTACAAATTTTTAATACCCAAGCAGTTAGAAGTCAGAATGATTAATATTTGGACTAGGCATTTCAGATAGATTCGCAGGCTCCTCATAATAACTCTGACATTCCTATCATAGGTAAAAGCTAAGTTGCAAAAGATGGGGGCATTGTCATCGATGAACATTTTCCTTCGTCAAGAAATTGATCGAATGCAACGCGTCATAACAGTTGTCCGAAATACATTGACTGATCTCCAACTGGCGATCGAAGGCACAATAATTATGAGTGAGGTGTGTTCTTTTGGGAGTTTCGAGATGTATCCAGCCTAGCTGTTTCATTTGGTGTTACAAACATTTCCTATTGCATAAAATGTTGTATTTTCTTTTTTAGTAAGTAATGTCAGGAAAGGCCAATAGAGCCTATAACAAAGCTCCGACAAATGAAGAAAGACAAAGGAAAGTTAAGTAGATAGGGAGATGAGATCCAGCTTGTTGATGTTAGATTTGAAGCAAGATAAGTTGTAGGATTCAGGAAAGGAAGTGCTTCCACTGGTGTTCTAGATCGAAGAGTTCCCGAGTTTCCAATGTCTTTGCTTTTGTCTTTTAGAATTTGAGAGATGCACTTGATAACATGTTCAATGCACGCGTACCTCAATTGTGGCAAAAGGTAATTTCATTTGTAGCTAACATTGCTTTCAGTACACAATATGGTTCAGTTAAAAATTCTGTTTACAACAAGAATCTATTTTAGTCTCACTCTCTTATCAACCCATCAGATTTCTTGGGAATCATCTACACTTGGTTTCTGGTTTACGGAACTAATCGAACGAAATAGCCAGTTCTCTGATTGGATATTCCACGGCCGTCCGAACGTGTTTTGGATGACAGGGTTCTTCAACCCACAAGGCTTCCTAACAGCCATGAGACAGGAAGTCACGCGTGCACATAAAGGCTGGGCACTGGATTCAGTGGTGCTGCACAACGATGTCTTGAAATACATGAAGGAGGATATTACCAGTCCACCACAGGTAGATAATAAACGTATTTGTATTAGCACTGAAAATGTAAATGAAGCCTCTATTCGGGAAATCGATGAAGAATTCATTGAGCAGCGTACAACGTCGGTACTCAAAAATTGTCCTTCCATGTCTACAGCAGCGATAGCACCCAACTATCTGGCATCTGACCAATAACTGCAACAGTTATTTAGCGCAAGCATCAGAAGATATTTAAAACAACCATACAATTGGACATGACAAAAATATACAGAGATTGACACTTGAGTATTATTTTGTGTGTCTAGTTAGCATAATTATACTGTTTGTTGCCCATAACACTAACGTAATAAGCACTTCATTGGTCCATTCATTCCACTCAGCCATGTGGGGTTGGTTTTATTTCAGGAAGGAGTCTATGTGTATGGATTGTACTTAGATGGAGCGGGCTGGGATCGACGTGGATGCAAACTCAATGAGCAGCACCCCAAAGTCCTATTCGCTACCCTTCCAGTGGCTCATATCTATGCCGTCAATAACACTGGGCCCAAAGATCCACGACTGTATCAATGCCCAGTGTATAAGAAACCAAGGCGGACTGATCTAACCTACATCACAAATCTATACCTAAGGACAATACAGCACCCAGATCACTGGATCCTCAGAGGAGTTGCATTGCTATGTGATATCAAGTAATCAAGAGCCCCCAAGAACCGTCTTCACATCTGTATGTATATTCAGTTATTTAAAGAACAAAATGTTAACTGCTTTTCAGTATGTTTGAATATCCTGCGTCATAAGTTGCATCATACTTAGAAATAGTAATATCTTTATTAATACGTCTGTATTTTTATCATGATTGAATCATTTAAGTATTCTTGTTCATATATTGTACAAAGTGTGGACCTATCAATCTTTGAAAGGCTGCTAAAGGAACAAGTGAAATGTGCGCAAACTTTTGGGCCATCAATCTCTAGATGGCAGCAAAACCAACAACTGAAACAATTGATGGCACTTTCTGTTCTATCACACTAAAGCTCCATTTACATAAACCCAAGCTGACTTCCAGCTCTGGACAGCCTATCAATATCAGAACTTATTTAGTGGTTACAAGACAACCCAGAATAACTTCTGCCAGAGCTTCTAGACCCGACCCACCTTAATACGGAAAAACTTTGAGAAAGCAAACCTTTCTCAACAGGTTAGCCCTACTCCAGAGAAACACTCCCAGTTAGGTGGGTTTGGCCAAGTTGGCGACTGCATTCATGCAAATGGTCTAACAGATTAGACTGGAGTAGTGATCTTCCATGTTGTGTTGGAGCTCACCTGGGCTTGTACAAACGGGGCTTGTGACTTCATTCATCAACTTGGCTATTCAGCTGACATGGGACTGCAGCTTCTGCCAGCTGATTTTCTCATCAATGATGGGATCAGAGGCTGACATTGGCTTGGTTATTGTGGGTCATCCAACAAAACAGCAGTGTTCTAACACTGACTTTCTATTTCAGAGATGCATAGCAGCATGTCTTAGCTACTTAGTCATGCCATCAACCACCGCATGGCATTGAATGTAACTTCATGGGAAAGGCAGATCCTTTAATTGATAAAAAGTCTCTTCATGACTAAAAACTCAAAAATTAAATAATTCAAACAATTTGCTAAATACCACATGGTGGACTGGGCATCATATATTGCAAAAGTAATCCATTTTGCTTTTGAAAAGTTTCCTCATTGTCAACATCCTTTTGCTATTAACTGAAGACACTGTTTAACTGTTGTGTAACTCTAATAAAAGTTGTCCTCCTTGGCAACTCTTTCAGCTTGATTGCACCAACATATGTGCATGCAGATCTGAGGCCACCTAAGATGTTGAGAATGGTGTCCCTTACATCACCTCTGTATGGGATTTCAACTGTCTTTCCTTCCGATGATCTAGAAAGGTAATTACAACTGAGTCGTATACCTTGTACATAAGAGGTATGTGATCTAAACATAGCTGTGTCCACCAGGTATTGTAAGAAGTATGCATTGATTATCAGGGTATACACAAATCCCACTTCAAAATACTGTAATAAAATCCCCTGCTCCCAGTCATTAAAAACAACAATAATTAACAGACATGAGTTTAATTTGGACAACACATGACTAAATACCTATATTCTGCAACACCACCAACATGCTTTCTCATTGCTGTAGATGAACTCATCCCATAAAATATTTTCAACTTTCTTCCATCTCTTTCAACCAATTCACCTCCTAAAGGATATAAACATGCATCTGAAACTAGCTATTGAATAATTGGTTGCCACAATTGAAGAATAATTGAAAGGAACTGATTTTGGCATAACAAGGAAATCAGTTATACTGCAGTTTTCCAAATCTGATTTTTTCCTGATTAAACAGCTTGACTGAATAATAAACATATTACTGCATCAAAAACATATGTAAAAATGACACTTGGGTTATTTCATAACTTAAGGTGGATAAAACACAATTTAAAATTAATGAAAATCCATAATATCTTCACATTTATTCATGTATGCACAGTGGAAAATGAGAAGAGAACAAGGGAATCAGTACAAAATCAAAACATGTATGGCTCTACAAGACATACCAGATTGATCATGACCCGCAAACATGCCACCAAGCATAACAAAATCAGCTCCAGCACCTAGAACAAAGCCATATCATATACAATATACTATATACAATATACAATATACAATATATATATATATATATATATATATATATATATATATATATATATATATATATATATATATATATATATATATATATATATATATATATATATTATATATAAATATATATATCAGGCCTTGTCATTTAGTGCATGCGATTGCACGCGCACTCGCCCGCACACACGCAAATCAAATACCGTGTGCGATGGGTCGCATGCGCGAACAGATTTATTGAGAGCTCATTGAAACCCCAATTCCAATTTTTCCATTTTCAAAGTTTTTTGGCATTTATCTTTTCCCCCTTAGTTACATGATAACATGCTGATCACAATTATCATCACTGTTAGAACTCATTATTATTATTATTATGAGATGATGACCATATTGTTATTGACATTTAAGATTGACATTTACCGCTGCGTAGGAGCATCGAATGATTCAAGCGTGCTCATGTTACATTAGTGTTCTTGTTATTTAGTTCGCTGGTTATGTTCGTTTTGAGACGGCCTAGTTGTTTTGTTCTCTTCGTTGTCTTCGTATTTTAACAGGTTATGGGCCCAGAACGCTAAAACAAACATAGGCTAAACGAACAAAGAGTTTTATATTGAGTATCTCTCGCATTAAAAATGGCTGCGTCGTCCGATGACACGATGAACAACGCACTGAAGTTTGGTAAGCTGAATGGTTCAAATTATCGAACATGGTCGTTCAACATGCACTTGTATTTGGAGAGCCTGGATCTATTTGCCCACGCAGATGGTTCAGCTGAAGCTCCAACTAGTACTGGTAGTGATGGTGCTGCTTTGTTGAGAGTTTTCAACTCGCAAGCAAAGAAAGCGTGGACATATATTTGCTTGGCCGTTGCACCTGAGCAGCAAATTCATGTCAGAAATACGAAAACTGCGAAGGAAGCGTGGGATGCCCTGAAAAATCAGTTTGCACGCGAATCAATTCTACAAAAAGTCAGATTGCGACAGCAGTATTATTCTTGTCGATTTCAAAGTGGTGGAAATATGTTGGAACACATATCGCATTTGAGATCATTACATGATCAGCTCAAGGAAATGGGAGTGAATATTGATGACAAAGAATTGGCAATGACACTGCTTGCTAGTTTGCCTGAAGAATTCAAAGCCTTAATCACTGCTCTTGATGCTGTTGGAGAAGATAACTTGTCCTTTGAAAAGGTGAAAGGAATGCTGTTAAATGATGCTGATCGTAGTTTTGATACTTCTTATGCAAGGAAGTCTGAAGATGCTTTTTCTGCCAGACGATCAATGGGAAACAGAAGAGGGAAACAAGGACGTGGCCCAAGTGGTCCTGTGAATCATGAGACGAAGTTTGATAAGCCTTTTCGTGGAATATGTCATAACTGCAAAGAAAGGGGACATTTTGCAAGAGACTGTCCCAAGAAAGTCTCTAAGGATACTTCACAACATGGCAATGTGCGAAGTAAGGCATCTGCTAATTGTGCTGAGGACAATGATCCTGTTCCACTTATTTATGAGGAAGCATTGATTACCTCTGATCAAGTAAATAATTCAGGCTGGATTATTGACTCTGGAGCAACACAACACATGACCTTTGATAAAGATTCATTATCTGATTATGTGGAATTCAAGCAGCCATGCATTGTTAATCTTGGTGATAATGGTAAAATTTTTGCATGTGGCAAAGGCACTTACCGTCTTGTTGCAGATCTAGAAGATGGTACTCAGCATATTGCACTCCATGATGTTCTTTACCTACCTGATCTTGACAAAAACTTGTTGTCTGTTCGAGCGATGACAAAACTTGGAGCTTCTGTTGATTTTGAAGGAAACATGTGCCGAATTTCAAGAAATTCAAAGTTGTTAGCCGTCGGCGAAATGCAAGGAAAACTGTATATTTTGAAGGTTATTCCTGATGAGCATATAAATATTGCAAGAGATAACAATGATATGCAATTGTGGCATTGTCGCTTTGGCCACTTAGGAATGGACAATGTTTCAAAATTGGTCAAAAGCAAGATGGTAGAGGGAATGGTTTGTAATGAGAAAGCTGAAAGAAACTCTGTTTGTGAACCTTGTGTTATGGGAAAGCAACATCGTACCCCATACCCCAAAGGAGTAAGCACTCGTGCCACTGAAGTTTTCGAAATTGTTCATAGTGATGTCTGTGGACCAATGCCTGTCAGTTCTCATGGAGGTTCTCAATATTTTGTCACCTTCATTGATGATTATTCTAGATATACTCATGTTTATTTCATCAAACATAAGCATGAAGTGTTGGACAGGTTCAAAGAATTTGTCAATTTCACAACAAATGCTACTGGAAGACAAATGAAAACACTGGTAACGGAAAACCACGTGAAAACCTTGCGTTCTGATAATGGTGGTGAATATGGGTCCAAGATATTTGACGCTTATATGAAAGAGAAGGGTATTGTACATCAAACCACAGTTCCCTACAATCCAGCTCAAAATGGTGTTTCTGAAAGAATGAATCGCACTATTGTTGAAACAGCTCTGTCAATGATGTCACAGTCAAAGATGCCAATGGAGTTTTGGGCAGAAGCTGTCAATACTGCTGTATATTTGAGGAATCGAAGTCCTACTACTACACTGAATGGAATCACACCTTTTGAAGCATTATTCAACCGCAAGCCTGATGTTTCACATCTAAGAGTATTTGGATGTCTAGCATTTGCTCACATCCCAAAGGAGCAACGAAAGAAATTCGAAGAGAAGTCTCGCAAATGCATATTGGTTGGCTATCCAGATGGCACCAAAGGATACAAACTGTATGATTTGAAGTCTCGCCGTTTTATTCGTAGCAGAGACGTTATATTTGCGGAGAAAGAATTTGATAATTTTGATGGTGGACATTCATTGAAATTGGATTTGCAGTTCTTTTATCCAGTTTATGATGTTCCAAATGTCTCAGATCAAATCGTTGAAGAAGATCAAAGAAATATTGATCAAGCTGAATCGGAAGTTGATGAACCTTCTGGTATTGATAATCAGCCAGTGGGAGATATGTATGAGGACAATTTTATGAGGGAAGTCGAAAATTTGCGTCCACAAAGACAGCGCAAACCTCCTGTTAGATTTGATGAAGAAGAGTTTTATGCTGCAGAGGCTCTTACTGCTGACCTAAATGAGCCAAGTAATATTTTTGAAGCATGGAGAGGAGATCACTCTACCAACTGGAAAGAAGCAACAAACTCTGAATATGATTCATTATTGAGCAATCATACTTGGGATCTTGTTTCATTGCCTGCAGGGAAGAATGTTGTTGGTAGTCGTTGGGTGTTTAAAGTGAAACGTAATGCTGATGGCACTGTTGAGAGGTTTAAGGCTCGTCTTGTTGCTCAGGGGTATTCGCAGTCTCAAGGAGTTGATTATCAAGAAGTTTTTTCTCCAGTTGTGCGTTACAACTCAATTAGATCTTTATTAGCTGTCGCTAATATCTGTGATTGGGAAGTTCATCAAATGGATGTGAAGACTGCCTTCTTACAAGGAGATCTTGATGAAGAAATTTACATGAAGCAGCCTGATGGTTATGTTGACAAGGAAAAACCAAACCATGTTTGCAAATTGAAGAAAAGCATCTATGGCTTGAAGCAAGCTGCACGTTGCTGGAACTTTGCAATTGACAGTTTTCTGAAGTCAAACGGTTACAAAAACAGCGGTGCAGATTCATGTTTGTATGTCAAGTCAGTGAAGCAGA
The DNA here is from genome assembly GCA_964019165.1 of Mastigias papua. Lineage (NCBI taxonomy): Eukaryota > Metazoa > Cnidaria > Scyphozoa > Rhizostomeae > Mastigiidae > Mastigias > Mastigias papua. The sequence goes on from OZ025272.1 coordinate 12,544,529, forward strand.
GCAATTGTAAGGTTGATTTTATTATTCTTGCTCTTTATGTTGATGACATCTTGCTGTTTTCAAACAACATTGATATGCTAACAAAGGAGAAGATTTTGCTTGCAAGAAGATTCAAAGTGGAGGATTTAGATGAAGTTCATTATGTTCTTGGTATGTCTGTGGAACGAAATCGCAATTCAAGAACCCTTTCTATCAGTCAGCCAAAGTATTTAGAAGGGATTTTGAAGAGAGCTAACATGGATAAATGCAAACCTGTCACTACTCCACTAGAACAAGGAAGAAAATTTCAGCAGTTGTCAGATGATGAGAAACCTGTCGATGTGCAGAAATATCAAATGATCATTGGTTGTTTGACATATGCAACTACTGCCACACGACCAGATCTTGCTGCAGCAGTTGGCATACTTTCAAAGTTCATGTCAAGACCTGGAAAAGATCATTGGACAGGTGTAAAAAGGATCTTGCGATATATTCAAGGGACACTTAATTATGGTCTCATGTTCTCTGCTGACGATAAAAGTCCTGTATTAGTTGGCTTTTCTGATGCTGACTGGGCAGGCGATTTAGATACCCGTCGCTCAACCTCAGGGTATGTTTTCCAAATTCAAGGTAACACTGTTAGTTGGTGCAGTAAAAGACAGGCTACTGTGTCTAAATCATCAACTGAGGCTGAATACACTGCATTGAGCGGAGCTAGTCAAGAAGCTGTGTGGATGAGAAGATTACTTGCTGATATTGGATTTGAACAAAGAGGACCATCTACTATTTTTGAAGATAATCAAGGAGCAATAGAACTTGCAAGAAACCCTAAGTTTCACAATCGCACAAAACACATAGATGTATCCTTTCACTTTATCAGGGAACAAGTAAATTTGAAAGCTATTTCTGTTAAGTACTGTCCAACTGAAGATATGTTAGCGGATATCATGACCAAGGGTCTTCCCAGGGTTACTTTTCAGAAATTTAGAGACAATTTAGGTGTTAAGGAAGTTAATTGACTGACTTATTTGTTATTTGTTTATTCCTAAATAACATATGATCATCAAGTGGGAGTGTTAGAACTCATTATTATTATTATTATGAGATGATGACCATATTGTTATTGACATTTAAGATTGACATTTACCGCTGCGTAGGAGCATCGAATGATTCAAGCGTGCTCATGTTACATTAGTGTTCTTGTTATTTAGTTCGCTGGTTATGTTCGTTTTGAGACGGCCTAGTTGTTTTGTTCTCTTCGTTGTCTTCGTATTTTAACAATCACTTATTTCCAACTTTCAAGTGCAGTGTTTAGCGTTTGAATTAGAACCACTTCTCAAAATTGTTTTATTGTCAATCAACCTAGCAATGACAGGTTAACAGGATACTGATGATGATTCTATAGGTAACACAAGCATTTTTGGAATTGATGCCGATGGCGAAGATTTTCAGGACGATTCTTATGATGATTCAAGCTATAGCTATGATGATGATTTTGATCCCTCTGACTAGCCCAATGATGAAGAAGTGCTTTATGTTTACAACCTAACCTAGTTTCTTTTTCTACAAAACATGTTTTGTCGATAAATCTTACTTCTATTGTATGTTTTGCCTCTTTTGCATTGTTTCTTTGATCCCCTTTGTCCATAAGTAGAAATTTTCTGACAAGTGCGATTGCACACGCAAATTCATTTGCTTGTGCTAATTACCGCACGCACTGTATTTTCCTCATGACCAGGCCTCATATATATATATGTACATACATACATATATATATATACATACATACATACATACATATATATATATATATATATATATATATATATATATATATATATATATATATATATATATATATATATATATATATATATATATATATATATATATATATATATATATATATATATATATAGACACATACATGTACATATCTATGTATATATATATCTCTATATATATCTATTTATATAAACTACAACAAGTATTCTGATATATAATAGCAAAAAAATATGAACCAAAATGATAAAAATGGTTTACAACAGCCAACAATATAACACCACATACAAGAATGATAAGTAACACTAAAAAATTGTCTGCATGTTTTAAATAAAGCAGGTAGAGTTTCAAACCACATAAAAATCTCAGAACAGCAAATTGGAAAGCTCAGTCTGGGTTCATAATACATGTTACAAGAAGTTCTTTCATGGAATCAAGACTCTGACATCATCAGGGCATATTCTCAATTCTCAATAAGAAAACACCACTTCTTCTTTGTATAACAAAGTAAAGTATAGGAGATGCTTACCAAATGCTTTTGCAATATCACCAGGGCATGTACAACCACCATCCTAGAAAATGTGTATTACCTGTTCAGTGATTCAATGCTGAATGAAAATGTTGTCATCTCATTACCCTATCCAGCATTCAAAATAAGATCATGGGGTTTCTTTTGACTACTACTCTAGGGTACTCAAACTCAAATTTTATGCAATAAACATATACAGGACCCTATAACAGTTTTATATCTAAAACCTGTATCTTGTACCATTGCTTGAAAATTTCATCAAGCATCTTCTCTACAAGCCATGATAGCTAACCAATCTTATTTCTTTTATCAACAAGCATAATTTAGACTGTCTATTTATTGCTTATTGATTGTTGTCTGCACCATTCCTGACAAATACAGTCATGGATCAATGTCTAAAATTATTCATCTCAATTGAATCAATGTAGAAGCTGCATTGCTGGTTAAAATGTCACATAGGAATACAAGTACGGGCACTCACTGATATTATGTGACCCTTCAGACCATGTGCAGCATCAGCACACTCAAGGACAGCACTGACTTGTGGATAACCAACTCCAGTCTGTGATCTTGTTGTACAAACAGATCCTGAAAGAGCACACAAAGAAGCATACTTTTCATTTTCATATGATCTATGTAATATGGATACCTTCCAATTTATCCCTATTACATAAAAAGCAAGTGAACTGATGAGAATGCAAAACCAAATCATTGCTCTCCTATCTTTATCATTACAATATTGCTGATGAAAATATGAACTGTGAATAAAATAAATTGTTCATAAATGGCTATGGGGATACTAAAGCACCCACTACAAACCAGGGCCAATTCCAACTTTAATGACATCAGCACCACAAAGGATCAACTGCTCAACCATTTCACCAGTAACAATATTGCCAGCCTTAAAGATGAAAAAGAAGGATTTATAATGTCAGTAGATTTTTCCATATATGGCTAACACTACTAAATATCTCAAACTATTATCATTACTGATATGTAATGATCAAATGGGAATAGGGATGGATAACAAAGTAACATGTTTTTTATTTTGATCACCCTTCCTCATATACCATAGTTAGGCAACCTACAACCCATTTGCCATGAGGGAATTTCTGTGGTCTTTGAGTAGATATCCCCATTCTCTGTAGGCTTCACTGTTGTGTAGTATACTTTGAATTCATTAGGTTCTGACTAATTGCAAGGTTTGCTCAGTTTAGTTTACTTTTGGCCCACTAGATGAAAAAATTTGATAGATCTGGTCTGCCATCTTAAAGGTTGTCCACCCCTGCCATAAACCCAGTCATAGTATGTTTACATTATTAGAAACAAAGACAAAATTATATGCAAAATTGTTGATATAAAGTGATCAATACCTAGGGACAAGTCACATATTATCAATCATATGTTACAATCCTTATATCCCAAGTTTGCAATGATATAAGTGTCCTGTATATAGTGTAGTCATGTGCACATGTGTGTCTGTATGTGTGTGTGTGTGTGTGTGTGTGTGTGTGTGTGTGTGTGTGTGTGTGTGTGTGTGTGTGTGTGTGTGTTTAGAGTGGAATTCAGGGCACATTAAGTAAAAGTAAAAGAAAAATATGACTTAGAATTAAAAAGAGACTGCAACCTTGAACACCAGATTATGTGTGCCTTGATCTGATACCATAAAAGACAGGCACCTACATGAGAAGCAGGACTTTGCAAATAAAATAATTACCATCAGGATGTGATCAGGGTGCCTTGTGCGCACTTCTTTTACAAAATCAACAAAGTGCTCAGAGTAACCATTTGCAACATCCAAACATATGGCAGGAATCTGAGGAAATTCTGCTAGGATTTGGTCCAACAAGTCACTATCTTTCTTGACCATTCCAGCACTAACAATGCAGTACTAAAATGAGAAGAAATAGTAGAAATTTTTCAGCAAAAACAAATCTATAAAAATTAAGTTAAATACCATTTTGTTATGACAAAATATTGTATAACACAGATTTTCTAGTTATTTTCAGATGAGTATGAACACTGTAAAAATACCACATCTGGCTTGTCATTTTGACATATGATATAATTTTTTGCAAAAAGATGCCACAAAAATGAACTTGCATCCCTCAGTTATGCTTTAAAATCTGCCAACTACCAAGACTTCAAGTGCAAACTTACAGGAAGTAATTCTTCATTTTCATTAGCAAATTTCCTCCATTCTTCTACTGTATAATGTTTGTGGATTGTTGCAAGGACTTTATGCTATAAAATACAAATCAAATATTTGTTATATTTTGCCATATCTAGTCAAACTCCAACATTTACCTCTGTAAACAAAGAATTTCTCTAAACATAATACACTGTAAAGAACATATATTCTGGAGCTAGATAATTAGTAATACTTATAACTTTAAATTCATCAATAATTGAGCATAAAAATCCACCCTTACCAGCAAAAAAACCTAGTCAATCCTTATCCATGGTACTTTCCCATTTCAATCCTGTCCCTGATATACTTTCTGTCATTATGCCAAATCAAACCTAAGTGGTGTCAAGGGTAATACTCAGAGGTAGAGAGCACCAAACCATAATTTACTAGTGCTTTTTCAAGAAGCTTTGCAGAACAAAGGGGTTAAACAATGCAATTGGCTTGGCAGCACTTATCTGTTTGTATGCCACACTTCTGAGACTGAGATTACACTCTAGGCCAGTGGTTTCCAAGCTGGGGTCTGTGGTCCCTTAGGAAAATTTGAAAGGTCTCAAGGGGGCCAACATGGGTTTCAGGGGATCAAAAAGGCTGTTATTGCTTTATTAACCTGTATCAATGTTGATATTTCCCAGCAGTGAAAGTATATTTGTTATATTCATCCTCCCAAGAGACTCTGATTCAAAAGAGTATGCGAAAGGAGATTGCCATCAAAATAAACTGAAAAGTCTGGGAACCTCTGCTCTAGCCAACATGATATACCCTGCATGAATACTGAATACAGCAAAATTAGGGGGGAAATGCTGACATGTTGGTGTAAAAGTAGGTACTAGTTCTTTACTTCAAACACAAGATACAAACTGGATTATGAAAAGGAACCATACCTTTGCAAGGACTGTTGCCATCTCAAATGTACCAACTGTATCCATATTTGCTGCAATTACTGGAATAGCATCTTCAGGGAAACTTTTCTTTGCATGCCTAAAAACAAACTTTCTTGAAAGCTCGACCTGCAACAAAATCATCAGATGATAAAACAAAGACAACATATGTTTTTTCCTAAGAATGGAATTCATGGGTTGAGTGGGCAGTCATTACAAATGGTGCAAGGAATTCCCAAACTAGTGTGAATATTTACATCTACAGGATGGTCCTAGCCAATATAAGTTATCTACAGAGAACCTAACTTATAACAATAACTGTCTGGAATCGAGGTGGGTTAAGCCATGTGGTATACAGAAATCCCGAGCTTATAGTACGCCGGCGTACTTCAATAAAATTAACGAAATTATGTCGGCACACAGATAATGCATAGAATATATTGCCATAAAATTTGAACAATTCGTGAAAGTCTGCAGTATTTACAAGTTTCCAATTCCAGACTGGTACGGGTAGTAATAGTGTATCGAACTGCCATAAACACATTCCCACAAAGAATATCAAAGGGAAGCAACAACTCACGTCAGCTCGACTCTTTATTGTGCTTCGCTTAGGTCGAATAAGAACATCCTTAAAATCTAGTTTTATTTCGTTATCAACTATCGGCATTTTGGTGTTTGTTCGCCGCTACAAATGACCCCCACAACTTGGTTGAAAAGAAATGGCGGGAAGCTGTGTGGTTGGAAAAGTTTGGCGCTGTGAAGGAGTAACACATAACGTCAAGTGCTTAATGTGCTGTTGCTGTTGTTGGACATATTCGAATTCTGGTTCAAAAATGGTTGGCTCATTTTCACGTGCATTCGGTGGTTGCCGGGCAAACTTCTCCAAATTTCGAAGCTCGCATGCAAAATTCGCGTTTAATAAGGCAAGGACAGGTCCCCGCCGAAAGGTATATTCATCACAGTGTATTTCATTCATGCTTTCTTCTCATATGGGGAATTGTGACATTTGGGGTTTGTTGCGCATAGCACAGATGACCTGTCGTCTTAGCATTTCTAGAGTTGCTAATGGCATACATCTTTATGCACAATTTGAAAGTGCAAAATGTGTTTATCACTCGCAGGAACTCAATTCCATTAATTCTTGTATTTCTAACATGCCATATACATTCTTGTAGACCTAGTACGCCTTAAATTACTAATTCGGTACATATAACATTATGGAAGTGTAGATGTTGCAGAATGCAAATTAAGCATCTTGTTGTTAGACCTGTTACATTTCTTTATTATCAGGCTTCTAGACACTTCATACATTGGGCATATTTTCATGTAAAGGGATTGAGTTTCCGTTGATTTGTATCTTACTGAATGAGAGGTATCAATTTCCTTAGCAAGGTGTCTTCCCCCAACTGCAGAATATGGCCGTTTTCGACGAGATCTCGAGTGTGCACGAGCAAAAGGTCGGGTGTGCAAGTGTGCATTTGATCTCAGGTTTGCACATGCAGTGCCTGCTTGATTTTTGGCTTAGAACGTATAACCATTTTATTTATTTTCAGTTGTTTCTCACCTTGAAAGGTTCTGTACCAAACAGCATGCACGCCAACAGAGCACTTATTACTTCATAATCATCGTTATGATAGTTGGGAAATAGTGGAAGTAGCCAGAAAAACCATTCCCTGTTGCCTTTCAACACCCTACCACACCCATTTCTGGGTGTGCATTATCTTTTGCAACAGAAAATCTCAAGTGTGCAGTTGTCAAACTTTCCAGTGTAGGTCTATATCCCAAGTGAAAATAATTCAGAATAGATCAAATACCAGCAAACTGAAAAGAAAAGTTTAATTTCATACTAATAATTGCATAATCAAATTGTGCTAGTTTTCCCCCTACAGTAAAGGATGTGAGTCTTAATTCCATAAGTTCTTTGCTTATATCAAGTTAATACCTTTACGAATTACTATTTCCATATCAACCTTTGCAGTTCCATGCTGAGACTGGTAAGCCACGGGTCTTTTCAAATATCTTCAACCAGCAAAGAAAAACAACATTTGATAATGTAAGAGTGACAGCATTTCCACCATACAATTCATCAGTTTGTGCACTTCTTGTTTCCAAACTTGAACTTGGTGGAGCCCGCCTGAATTCTTCTAGTGTCTCAAGTGGAGGTGGCATCTCAAGTGGTATGTTGTACTTTTTCACTTCATGCATCTTTTATGAACTTTTTTATTTCTGTGGTGGTGTATATCCAATATTTTTAATATATGAGATAAGATTATTAGCAATGGGTAGGTAAATAAGGACAGGATGAAGTTTCCAGGACTAATATTTGCTACCAATGGCTCAAAAATGGACCTTCCATAATACTAGTAGAGGATGTGGCACTGAGTAGTACTTGTAATGCCTTTAAATAAATAAGAACTGTTCTTTAAGAAACTATGAAAAGACTAAGCCATTTTTCCATGGAGTCGCATGTGAAGAATGCATTAGAACAAAGTAATAGGTAGTAGTTCGGTGTGAAGAGTAATGTTATGATTTATTTAGAGAAGGTCACATCTGACAGTTGGTGTTATACCTACAGTTAGATCACAGTCTTGTCAATGTTGCGATATAGTTGAAATCATTTATTTGATTTCCTTTGAATTATAGAGGTTGGTTCCTCTTCTGAGGGGAGTGAGGGCTATTTAGATCCCCTATGTTCATCTGCGCCTATTGACGAGGTATTACCAACAGCCATGCAAGATCTACCGGAAGCAATTCCTTCTGATGGTATTCACGGCTCTATTCAGGGCATTTCGGAGATTGCACAGACAAGCCAAGAAATCATAGCAGGGGTAGAGCCAACACTCTCAAGCCTTGGTTTGTGTGCAAATACACCAGCTGGTTTGATCCAGTCATTACTGGAGGTTTTCCATATCAATGCTGGGATGCCATGGTGGGGAGCAATTGCTGTTTGTACAATCGCATTTAGGACTTTGATGTTGCCATTGATTCTGAAAGGCCAAGCCAACACTGCAAGACTGAATGCAATCAAGCCAGAATTAGAGAAAATCCAAGCTGAGATGAGAGAACTGTCAAATAGTCAGGACACAATGAAAAAGTCATTGGCTGCCATGAAATTCCAAAAACTCCTGAAGGAGAACAATTGCCACCCATTGAAGGTATATACTTTAGATTTTTTAGTTTAACATTATCAGTTTAATGTTAGTTTACAATTTTTGTGAGAACTTTGCTATATGTTTTCCCACTCATTAAATATATGCATATATTCTCTCCTAGGGACTGCTTGTGCCATTGGTCCAAATACCACTGTTCCTTTCCTTTTTTATTGGTCTGCGGAAGATGGCCCAACTTCCTGTTGAGTCAATGGCAACTGGTGGCTTAGGATGGTTTACTGATTTGACTGTTTATGATCCTTACTTTGTGTTACCAGTCATATCTGCATTAACAATGCTTGTCACAATAGAGGTAGGATCCTGCTCTGTTAATTCCATGTTCTTTTATTAGTTCTTAAAATAGAAATACCAATAACTTGATTTTATACAAGTACAAAATTGCCCCATAGATTGTACAATATTTTATGACATCTTAAAATTTAGAGATAAAAAGTACACAAATTTAAAACAACTGTTCAAAGAGCAGTTGTGTTCTTTAATTAGGACTACACTATTTTTCAATTTAGATAGACACTAAAAAATTGAAAAATTGAGTGCTAAATGCTTGTTCAAACAAATTATGGATTCAGATTAGCCTTATATAGAAATTGAGATATATTATCAATGGAATTAATCCAGCATTTTGTTGTTTTTGAGTAGCAGATAACTAGTGCAAGTTGCATTGCACTTCTTACACAATTTGATATCTCAAAGTGACTGCTTTACTTTGAAATCTGATAACAATTCCAAGCCACATTTGGGCTTCTTTCAGAACATTCTTGAACTGTTCACCCACCTTACTTCTAATAACATTTAGAGATGTTGAGTTACTCCTGATCCATTCTGTTACATCAGTTGACTGTTGAGTGCAATCTGTTTGTGCTTGCTTTCTAGCTTGGAACTGAAATGGGTGTTTCTTCAGAGCAATTGCAGAAGACAAAACATCTAATGAGGTTTATGGCTTTTCTTGTGGTACCACTAACTGCTAAGTTCCCAGCGGTATGTATAAAATTTTGAATCATTGCTTGCTTTTAAGCTATTTTGCAGTTTTACAGCTGAAAGCCATGCATATCTCAGCATCCACAATAAAGCGAAAAATCTATGAAGTACTTATGATACATAATCCAAGAAAATCACCATAGATACAGTACATTGAGTAGAAGTCCACAACAACACAAGAATCTGATAATTTTTAGAATACGTTTCACCTAGTGACAGTCTCTGCCTCGATTTCATGCGTGCAAGCCAAAATCGCAATAGTAGGTTAGCATATCAACTAATTGAAGAGAATGAATAATCTTGTGAAGCAACTTTCACATTTAAAACTTCTTCTTCATAAGTGTCACTCTTCATTTTCCCTAAAAGCATTGGTTTTTTCTGTACATCACAATCACACCTCGCAAATGGCTTATACATGTGTAACATTTACATCCTTCGACCGGTAGAATCTTGATACGAGAGAACATTGTCCCCAGTAGTCATTCCAGTTGTTTTGGGCGTTTACGGGTGTTTGCTCTCCAGTCCGGAATAGACGTCCCAAAGTACATTTTTATTGCACCTCCCCCCGCTTATTAATTTTGAGCCAAGAAGACAATTTCCCAACCAGACCCAGAATTATCCGGCGAAAGTAACTTGTAGTGACTGTTTGCTATGCTGAAAAACTGTTTACGTGAAGTGAGTAATTGCTGCAAGAAGCATTGAAAACGCAGCTGATAGTTGTGCTGATGATAATGACATTATGATCAATGACGATAGACTCATTTTTATTGTGTTAGAGATATTTAAAAGCCATAGTAAGTTCTTTTTCAAAAAGCTTAAATCTTTTATCCAATGCATATGTTAGCCCTCTCTCCACCTCCATCTATAACAGCCCACCCCATAGACATTTATCTTGGAACTTTTTCCACCCTCCCCCCCGCTTATTGCAGTCCCCCGCTTAGTTGCTTTCAGATTTTTTTCTAACCCCCCCCCGCTAATTGCCACCCCTTTTCTATTCCGGACTGGAGAGTACGAGCGTTTACGTGTGGAAAGGCAGAACTATTTTCGCTGGTCTTTTGCTGTTTATGCATTGCGCCATCATTGCCTATTGCATCGGCTATCCAATGCCTATTTGTGCATCGTAGTATGTTCCTCTTTTTGTGACCCTTTCAACTTTGCCTATCCTAGGCAGTGTTTGTTTATTGGCTGACATCAAACTTCTACTCTATTGGTCAAATTCTTGCACTGAAACATCCAACTCTGAGGAAGATGGTAAACTTGCCGGAAGTTGAACATCGAGTTGAGACAAAAGCCGAGCAAGGGAGTTTTTGGGAGAACATCAAAGCTGGTAAGTGGCTTTGTCTTCAATTTGAATTTATGTGAAAGCGAGATTCATGGTGTATTGTGAAGGAGCCTTTGCTTTGGCTGCTTAATTGATATCTTCATGGTCATAGCGATTTAGGCTCAGGTACATCGTAATCTCATGCGATCATTTAACAAGCACACGGTTCAGTAATGAGACGTCATACATTACGGCGTGTGTTTCAAACCTATAAATATGTGTTAAGGTTTCTCTACCCAGCAGTCATACCAATTTCGGAGAGACCTTTGCTGGATTCTTAATTTGTTAAAAGTCTCTGTCTTGAAATACAGTGTACCGATCAGTGTGTCCGTGACCTTTTGTGTTTGCTTTCAAAATTCTCACAATTGATCATGCATTTGACGAATTAGTTTGACGAATTGCACACACTTTTTCAATTATATATATATATATATATATATATATATATATATATATATATATATATATATATATATATATATATATATATATATATATATATATATATATATATATATATATATATATATATATATATATATATATATATAAAGCTGACTGTAGATTCTGTCATCAATGCTATAGGATATAGAAATGCACAATCTGAAGCATATGTGAAATACCGAGAAAAGGAAAGAAAACAGAAGTACAAAAAGCAGTTACAGAAAGATGAAATAACTTATGATTATAATCCAAGACTAAAAGAAGCAGAAAAGGTATTTAAGAGTGGTAGAAATTCGTAGCTGATATCAATTCTTAGAATTTAACCGATAGACATGCAACAAATGATTGATGAACTTTCTGCTTAAAATTCGAATTATGGAAATTCTATCATAGTTATACGTCTGTTTAAAAGACCTCATAAAATGTTTAGAACAAGTACTTAACAATTTCTTTTAACTGAATGATTTCATTAGCAAACATCGGCAAATAAGTTTAATCTCAAGTTTTGGTTATCAAGAGAAGAAGACTTTTAACAAAGCTTGTAAGCAGCGACAGGATTTGCTGAGTAATACTGGCTAAAATGTAAGACGCTCACATGATTGTCAATTGGCATTTTTCATTGTTAAATGGCGTTTTACTTTACTATGAACCTCATTAGTATTCAAAATGACGTAGGCAGGAACAACAACTTTACGGTAGTTTGACTTGAATATGAGGATGGCAGAACAGTTTGCTTTTTATTAGTTTGACCGTGTTTATTTCAGTTTAAGAATATCGTGTGCGGTTATTTAAAGGATTGGATGATAAGAAGTATGGTCTGGCTTTTGTTATGTTATTAACTATTGACACAAACTTGCACAATACTATCTGACTTTTTTATCTGAACCCCACGGTGATCGTGTCGGTCTCCATCAGAGTTGATGACCATTCAATTTTGAAGAGGACTAAATGTTGCAAATCGTGATGGCCGTCATTCAACGCCAAAGCTGTGTGGGAATAGGCATATTTAAAGGTAGAACGGGCTTTGAAAAGCATTCAACTAATTGGTTGAGCGTATTATTCAAATCCGTTTCGCACGAAAAATTATGTGGCATATCTATATGGTATCTAGCTCGGCCATAGTTGACGAAGTTTTAGAGGGGAATCGTACCGTACAATAGCGATATGGTTACAACTTACTCGAAATGCTACACGTCTGCCGGGATATCTAATCAAAAGTATAAGTAGGCAATGCTTTCCTTTCTTTACTGTACTAAAACCAATCTAGTCGCCAGAACATTTATTGTAACTGTTTTGGATTGCAACTGGAAATTACACCTTTACTTAACTGTACGACCTATATACCCCTGAATTAGCAGGCCGTATTTTACTGTCCTATGCAGGTTGTCAAGTATTTGGCGCGCTCAGGTTTGGAACGCTGGCTTCAAGGTTTCTTCTCACTGCCATAACTTATTCACTCTTGTTAGTAACTGACAGAACACTGAATGACAATTTGTCTGCTCCAATTTTTCGCTTGTTTACAACCATCACAACGGGATTGTCTACTCTGATACTCTTGAATCTGATCATCTAAAAATAGAGAAAACCTAGAATAGAATTATGTAGTTTTGAAGAGTCAATTCAGTCGGTCTGCTTACAATCCTTACTGTAAACGACAAGCAAATTTTTGTGATATTATAGGCCATAATTTCCATACAGGAGTAGTGCAAGCCACATTTATGCGGGCCCAAATTTAGTCTGACAGCTAGGGAACATGCGCATTACTCCACCTATCACCTCGGTTTGGAAATGCATCTGAGTAAAATTCTTACCCTGCTCTTTCTTCCCAGAACCTTACAACTCGTCTTCTCTCAAATCTAGAATCAATAAACTTGAACTTGTCTACCTCTTTACTTAACCTTTCTCTTGGTGGCTTTGCTATAAACCAAGGGTTTCAAAGCTCCTCTAGGAAAAGAGCCGCATGCGGGAGGATCCTGATGACTTAGAACCGCAAGAGATTCATATGTAGACATTTTTCTTACATCCTTCAACAAAGAAATGAACTACGCGACATTCTACGAAGAATTCGTGAACTCGTATTGTCTATTCTCGCTTATCTTTTGGTGACTATCCGACGTTTCGTATTCTGACGAGTTTCAGGCGAAGTGCTACTGCTAAAGGATGCTATCGTTTTTCTGAACAATTGTGAAATAACTATGTTATTTCAGGAAATTGTCTGAAATCAGCTCACCTCTCCATTTTTTAAAGTAACGTTTGTTTCCTGTACATACGGTTCAGGAATTGCAATTGAATCTCCAGCGTTGAATCCTTTTCCAGCAAGGAGGTTGAAAACTGTGACACCAATGCAATCATGGTTTCCATCCACAAGAACAAAGGGACTTAAAGAAAAAGATTTTGGCTAAGGTGTCGAACTAACTAAATTTAACTTAAAACTACATTGCATTGTTAACCTGTAATCGGAGTAACTTCTCCTATATATTTCTCATAGCATACGAACAGGCCTTACTGTGTTAACTTTGTCATATGATCAATCGATGGAGAAGGGAATCAATTCTAATAGTATCCAGAGAACATATGGTCACCCCTTATCAAACGTCGAAGCAGCCTGATGCTGGACAACAATAGATTACCAAAGCTCTTACCCTTGAGCTACCTATGGAGTCTGGATGGGAAACACTGTCAGCTAAGGATCCATGTAAAGCTAGCTCCACCCCCCCCCCCAATTTAAATGGCATTTTTATCCTCCTTGAGTCACTCAAGCCAAATTCTACCAGCTTATTTATGCAAAGTCTCCTTTTCCTATATTCTTAAGGTTCCCAATGTGTACTAGTTGCATTCTTAGGTAACCAGCATGGATGTTCAGATCGCATCTACCAATAAACCATCTTACTCACTTCCGTATCTCGATTCGTAGCAAGGTGGTCGTGTTGGCAGAATTAAAACTTGTTTTTATACTAATCAAGGTGGCCACACAAACAAGTGCTAGCGAAGTTTATGTCACACACTAGAGAAATGAAATGGGTGGAAATGTGAAGCTTAGAAATTACACATCCACAGAAATTTTCAAATGGAACAAAACTTACAATGGAACAGGATTCTCAAATGGGATAACTGCAGCTACTTTGCCAACAATGACTTTTCCGACATTTAGTTCACTTTTCAAATCCTTGAGGTAAACCTGTTCAATGGGAATAACGGTGCCACTTGGGCTTGTGTATTCTTTTCCACCATAAGGTCCGGCATCTGACAGTTTTAATGAACGAACCATGTTTTGCAGTTTTTTTGGTTTCAATTTTCCCTGTCATAAAGTGATCAAATACAAAGTCTTGAATAAATGTACAGTGAGGAGTGATTTTTGCAATCCAAGCTTTGGTCGCATTAGACTGGTCAACAGGCAGTAAATATTACATTCTATGAAACATCATTGGGAATAGGTACACCGTGCCAAGATATGTAGAAGAGGATTATTTCCCCAAAATGAAAAGCCTTGTAAGGTATGTCATATATACAAGACATGAATGTCAAAGCTTTATTGTCACCGTGGGCAAATCCAGCACTATTGATAGGGTGTAAAAGGAAAGCATAGGGGCCAAGCCCTTTTAACGTTAGGTCACATTTTATAAGCAGAGGGTACTCTATGTTTTTGGGAAGCAGGAATCGTCATTTTTTATGGAGTCAGGACTCAGGAATCAGCAAATTTCTGCAAGTGGGATTTGGGCATTGGCAACAACAACAAAGTGGGATTTCATCGCCAACCATGGCCAGGAATTGGGAATGGAACTGAAAACACTGGGGATTCAGGAATCAGGGAGCCTATAAGGTACCCTCATTTAACAATAAAGAATCTAGATTTTAATGCATAATATTAATGACCAAACAATCAGTTTCTCTATGCATTTCCTACAAATGAATGTTGCTAGATAGCACTACTGAGTTAGTTTGCTTTTTTGACTAAGGGAGTAGTAATTTACCAACTAAAAGCAGAATATTGGGGGATGTCGTGCCACACACCACTGGAACATCTTCCCCTGATTGAAACTTATTAGAGTATCAAAGACTATACGTTCAGGTATTCTTAAAACCACAGTACATGTATATAAATAAAATTCTCTGCACCCATGTTTACCTTTTCTTCTATGTACTCTCTTGTATTCTTCAGGTAACTTTCTAATTTTCTTTGCTCTTCTTGTGGATCATTCCATTCTGGATCTAACATAGCTGCTTTGATAAATCCTTCCAGGGCCATTTGGTATTCTTCTTGGTACCTATAAGCCTGCAATCAACACCAATATAAAGACCAAATGGGAATGAAATCCAATGGTACTAGAAGATACTTCCAATTTGAAAATGATGCCATCAGGGAACCAGCATGTTTCAACCCCAGTCGCACAAAAACTCTCTGTGGGACTGCCTGGTGCATGTGTTTCTCTATTTACAATGAACCCTGGAATTGTCTCTCTATGAGATAGATGTTCTCAATTATTTCTTCTTTGTCTTCAATTATGAATCATCAACAAGAATACTATAATAGTCAAGATAGAATTGGATGTTCACATAAAATTCAATCTTGAAGAGTTTTAACAACATTTGCACTGAAACAAATCACATTTTTGACAATTGAGTCAGATGGCTTTTAGAACAAACAACTTCTAAGGTGCAAACATTGTGAAAGAAGGGCATTTTTTGTGCTGGGATATTATGAGAGGATAATTGTAATGAAAAGTAGTGTATGGTGAATTCACTTACCATTGATCTATTGAAATGTAGATCTGGATTGTTTGCCTCAACTACATCATTTTCCTGGATTAAATGATATGTAATAATCAAAGACTAAATATACAATAGTGAAAGCTTACTTAGAAATAAGTGAGATCTCTTTTGAAAAATTGTGTTCTTCTTGGTTTGTCTAACAAGCTCTGACAAACAATCAAATATATTTAGTCTCTGTTTGATGAAACATCCTGATAGTGGTAAAAAGTAACTGAACTATTATGTAAAGCAATTAGTCTACAAATCAGTTATTTGTAAAAACATCAAAATAAAGCAGTCCCATTAGCTTATATATTTTGCACATGTACCTTTTCATTCTATTGCAATCATTGCTAGAAAATTGCTGGCCTCTTTTCACCTAACCTTGATATGTGCTAAAGATAAGAAACTAATTTTCCTAGTTGATTAAGAGGCTTCTATATAACTAGAGCAGTGAAAAAGTACCTTCACTCTTATCAATAGTAAGCAGAAAGTAACAAATAACTGTTGGAAATACCTGCATCTCAAGGAATATGAGTGAAAATACGTAAAACTTACAGCTCTTGTATAAGCAGCCATTGATTGCTTTAAAATACCAGGGCTTTGGCCACCAAGGAAGAAGAGCGATAGATATGCATTCCCTAGCACAACTTAAGAAAAGTAATTTAAGATTCAGGTTAACTCTCCTTTTTATTGAATTGTGAGATAATACTCTACATTTACACAGCTTTTTGGAGATTAAATTTTCATTGCAGTCATAAAATTTGACTTCATAAGAGACTAACCGATTTAAGTCTCTTCAGATCTTCTCTTGCAAATACCTAATTATATAACACACCATATCTGTCCAATTATGAACATACCTTTTAAGAGTGTGTTAGTATGCTTAGAAGTGTGACATATTTTGCATGAAGTTAATTTTAATGGAAGCAAAACTGGCTTCTAATGATCAAAGCTACAAAAACATGTTCAGAATAGATCATGAAAAATGGTGGGGACATACACCATGATCTGCCATCTGTGACATCCAGGCTCACAGCTTCTTTTGCTATCTTAACACTCTCTTTTACATTTTCCAAAATTTCTGTTGAATCTATCAGCAAAAAAGAAAAAACAAGAAATCTCAGCAGAATTTTTTTTAAAGTTATTGTGAGCATATTGGAAACAATGTATTTTGAAAGATGACCCTAGCCTTCAAATCCATGTTCATGACAATGCTGAAAGCAATGGATGCTCATCATTACATCTAATGAATGCATCAAACACAAACAACTAGAATAACTCAATAAACTGTTTTGAAACAAAAAAGATCAGCCACTATTTTCTTAATATTCAATGACATTAAGCATTGTGTAAAGACATCACCTTTTCCAAGTTGCCGTAACACCATAGACAAGTTTCGCAAAGTCACTTTTTCTCTTTTCTGCCAATGGAATCATAGTGATTTATATTGCATAAAAAGTTTCCTAACATTGAAAACAAATGGCGCATTACTTGTGATTTTCAAACAATACTAGGAGCAATAGGGATTTGTATTCTTATATGATAGTTTTGCTGAATAATAAGATTGGACTTCATAGTAAAAGTTGTGGCAAGATTACAGAATCTTCTTTGGGTAATCATGCTTTGGTAAAATTTTAAAATTTCAGTTCTTATCTTATTAGTTTGTGCTTCCTGTTTATGTTTCAGTTTGCTACAGAATAGAAATAATTACTTTGTCTTGACTGCATAAAAATGGCTTAGTTATTAGAAATGTTATATTAGTACTTTTGAAAGTGCTTGAGTAAAGCAGTTCTTGGCAGCATCAACATCCTTGCTTTTCCAATAGCATTCTCCAAGATTGTTCCATGCGTCAGTTAATGATGGATCAAGTTTGACAGCTTTTGACAAAAAATCAACTGCTTGTGTATCATATTTTGCAGTAACATTTAAAGCTTTCCCTCTAAGACTGAAGTATGATGCTTTGTTGTCAATGCAAACTGTTGGTAATGAAGAGTTAAAAAAGTTGAACATAATATTCTCTTGAAGGATCATCTTAAAAACTGTTTAGGTGTTCAGACTAGCATTATGATATAACCCAACATTCAGAGATGGTGCCAGGCAGGAAGAAATGCTAGGGGGCAAATGCTGACAGTGAGAAAATTTAACAGACCATGCCTCTCAGACTGGCATAATTTGTGATCACTTTAACTTACTAAGATGGCAATGCAGCAATGGAATATAGGAGTGCACATCATGAAAGTGCCAACAGTGTATAGACATTTTCAAAAATTTAATTGCTGATGGGGACTCAGTAAAATTCTTGGGAGCTCCAGCCCCTATGCACCCACAGTGGCACCCTCCTTGCCACCAATGTACCAGTATACAGTTGAAATGTAATAATGACAGTGTTTACATAGGGTATCCCCATCAACTCATTAAGCATTGTTGTCAATGAGGACTCTGTATCAAAATTGCAATGTTTGTCAAAAACTGCTATAAAACTTAAATACTGCATACTTATTAGAATATAGTCTATAAGACTATTACTATTAAGACTCAAAGTCACTTAAATTTAAGAATGATTTAAGACTATTGCAAGACTAAAGCTTCATCAATGGTTAGGTATTTTGCTTGTATGAATTTTCTTTATAAAGTAAAACAAACATGAACTTCACTTATCTGGTCTGGGACTCATTATGCTACAATGAGACTCAAAGACTCATTGAGGATTGTCAGAAGCACACTTTTTAATATAGCAATATATTCTACTTGAGTATTAATGTTTGAAATTGTTAGCATTTAAGAACAATGTAAGAAAATTCTTAAACTTAAATTCACAAAGTGTCAAGAGTATTAAGGCTCAGTGAAAAATTAGGTATTCTCATAAAAAAGTATAGATATATCATGTACTGCTTTCATTTATTAACTAATTCAGCTAGTCACAAACTAACTACTTAAGCAGTTAGTGAATCATATATTCAGCTGCCATAGCCATACTAAAATACACAGTTTTCTTTAAACTCATACCTTACTGCTTTATTCACCCTGCTTATCAAATTCATTGACTAATGCAGTCATTCAAACTACTAAATATTTGTTAGAAAAGCAGACTATCATATCCTAGCTTATTTTGTAATTTTCTGTATTAATTTTTTACTGAAAATGCAAAGGCAGTCCATGTTTTCAATGAATGAGGGATACCCACACTGTAATTTGTCCAAAGTTTTTAAAGTTTCCTTCAGTGTTTTATCCAAATCCGAAGATTTATCTCTTGCATTCTCCACTCCGCGAGTTTCAAAATAATGATCTCTGTACTGATACAAAGCATTCACGGCGTCCTACAAGATTGAAAAGCCAGTTCACATGCAATAAAGTAGACGACTGAAATCCGAACATAATAAGTCAAACAAGCTCGCCTTAGAGAGTCTTACTTAAACATACATCATGTATTCACTCAGCTCTAGCATTCAGTTCAGTTTATTTTAAATTAACATTACGAAGCCCCTCAGACAACTTTAATAAGATTCAGTCTAAATCCAATACTTAACACAGCTAGACAATTTTTTTCCTAGACCTGTTTTTGTCAGATATCCCTTCTATTTACTTTACAAGCAAAGCTAGTTTTCATAACATCGTCCTCTGCCAACGGTTATTTAGGGTCTGTCAGGTGTAAAACTTGTCGTTATTGAACGGGTTTTATTCTGAAATTCATTTATGTCGTTGAGTATAGCTATGAAGACAATTTTTACCTCGGCATTACGGAGTGCAGTTGCTTCATCCAAATCAGCCGCCATTTTCCCCCATCCTGTTGTTATTGTTGTGATAACTTGATAACTTCCAAGAGATGTTGCTGTTGTGTTATTGTTTACCATGGAGATAAAATGGTAGATTCAGATTGAGTTAGTATCGTGCAGAGGAGGGCAAAGAAATCCGTCAGGCCAGTCAAAGACATGGACGACACTCACTCTAGCGCTGTGTCCCTGAGAAAGCCTAGCAAGACTGAAAGAAAAGTTGATTTCATGGTCAAGAAATGTAAGATAATTCTTCAAGTATTTTTACCTTTTGCTGATGTTTGTACTTATATAATTCGTGGTGCATGCACTGGCAGTTATCTCGAAGTATCTGACACTAAACGTGAGATTGCGGTATTTGTTGCTTATAGTACTGAAAAGAAAGGCACAATTATGAGTACAGTTGAAGTTTAGGATTTTCAAGATGTATTAGCTAACCCAGTGTGCTCTATAACTGTTGTGTAGGGAGCATACCCTGTTCAACAATATTCGAAGATGTTTGATTTTCTCATTTTAATGTATCAATTTTGTTCTTAATACGTGAAATGTTTTTTTCAAGTGCCACCGATTGAAAGCAAGGAGAAAATTAATTATGAAAATATGCTCTCACTGTCAAAGGAAGTTGAAGAAAGGTATGATCGGTTAACTTAAATAATTTGAATTGAGCGCGCTTGACTTTGAGTTTGATGCTTTTTTAATCTTTCACTGGACTGGCTTGGCTTTAGGCATTAAAAGCACTACCTCAAGATCTTTATTTAATTTATAGTTAAACAATCCTTTGCAAAATGCTATTTGAATGTATTCCAAAGTCCCAACAAATCATAATATTTTTAGAGCATAAATGCTGACCATTGATTGTATATTTGCAAGTCCTAGAAACACAGGGGAGCTTTTTGTCTCAGTCTCAAACATTTTAATATTATTTAAGTAGTATTCAGATGAGAAAATCTATTGAATAATGAAGTTTAGAATATTTTTATTATTTGGATTGTAGGGAGAAGATATCCAGAGAAGATGCTCACAAGCTATTCATGAAAAATTACAGTAAAATTTTCCAGCAGGATGCAAGATCATTTTCTCATTCAAGGTTTTAGACTAAAATATCCAGTCGTATTCCAGCTTCTTTATTTTCATACCCATATGTACCATATCTAATTGTTCACTCTCATTCTATGCATTCAACCTATGACAAGTATTTTTCCCTTTTCCAGTTTGACTGAGAAACCACTGAGGATGTCAAAGTCTCTTCCAATCAAAGGTATGCATATGTTATTCTAGATGAATGATATAAATATGCATTTATAAGCTAAAAATAAATGTCTAAGAAGTTCTTTTCATTACATTAATAGTTTGGCTTTTTTCATGCAGATGAAAGTCATGATATCACTGAGCACTTGTCAAAGCTACATCGACACAGAATAAGTCCTGACAAGGAAGCAAGAGTTGAAGAGTTGATAAAAAAGATAAGAAAGGCCAGCAAGAAACCGTAAGCTATATGATCAAGTCATTATTCAGTCATAAAATGCATTGAGTAAAGCAACTGTGCATGAATTATCACTGATTCACAAATGAAGCTTTTCAAAATTAAATAAATAGATTTTTTTACCACTATATTAGTTGATCTACTCATAGCCTTCTTTGATGACCTGACAAAAATTGTGAAGAGATGAGAAAAATGTTTGCAAGAGAATTAGTGAGTAATATTTCAAGCTCAATATGTAGGCAAGCTAAAGAGCCTGTTCATTTATTCAATAATTGCTTGTCAGCCACTAGTAGATACTGGTTTTTATTAACTATAAATTAATTGCTTAGAAAACTATAAATCATATCAAAATACTGAAGTGGCTAAATAATATCGATTTTGATAAATGGATTTTACAAAAGATGTTTACCATTTCCAGGCCCTATGAAAGATCTTCAAAAGAGAACCGACAGCTTTCAATGTTGCTGCTCAATGTCACTTGCTTTTCACATATTCCTAAGAAAGTACTTGAGAAATTGGTAGCAACAGCTCATTTGGAAAAATGGGATCCAAACTTTACTAGTAAGTGATGTTGAGATTCTATTTTCACAGCTGAATGGCAATAACATATTTTTGACTTCAATATAACTAATGCAAAAGGACTATTTTTAACTATTTTGAATTGAAGAGACTTTGATTTTATATTTTTATTATGAAATATAAGAAATTTTATCAAGTATCTGTGGAACTAGATGCCTTAGCTTTTACAGAAAATGGTTTTCATGGTTTTTTAAGTATCATGCCATCTTACTGCATGTTGTTTAATTTTCACCTGTTTCATTCTGCTCATAATTCTTATAGCTTAATTGATTTTGCAGTATTTGGTGATTCTGGACTTTACCTCATCGTGAAAGGATCTTGTCTTCCTAATGAATCTCAGAAAATTATTGAAAGCCCTATAGTGTCAAGAATGGAATCAATTTTATCATTAGATTATACAACGGAGAGTCAAACATTCAGAAAAGTGTCAACTGTATGTGAGAGTTATTTTATCAGCTATGCCCATTATTATATATATGATTAGGACGATTGCAATTTCTCTTGATTGAAATGATTAATTGATTGATTGATTGATTGGTTGATTGATTGACTGATTAATTGACTGATTGATTGATTGACTGATTGATTGAGTTGGTAAACCTAACAAGTTAATACAAACTATGCTGGTTGACTAATGAGCTGCCTGGTGATAGGACCACTCCATAGAAATGATTATAGAATAGACTAATCATCTGCATCATGGAGCTACTGATAATCCAATTGAGTCACGAGAGTGTATTGTCTTTGGGGCTCTATCTTGGTAGTCTGATATTCTTTGCCTCCCCCCTCCCCCCCCCATCGTCTGAAGTTCGCACTTCACTTGTTTGTTCTTGCTACTAAGGCTTGTACATGACTTTTCAAACGGATTTCATGGTACTAATAACTGATTTCAAGACATCGAAGTAACGTGGGGATTCGAGACTCTTTACATATAGAGAAAGCCATTAAACCATTGACTGTTGTCTTTTCATACTGATGTACTGATTTATATGGTACATATAACTAACATGTTGATTGTTTGTGATGCATTCAGTATCGTCCTTCCTTCACACACAGCATTGTGGCATCTAATTTCCTTTAAATCGTTGAGTGCCTTTTTTATTTGATATTTTATTTTATATTTTCTCATTTACCATTTGGTGGATGCTGGATATAAAATCATTCTCATATATCTCATCAATTAACATTCATATGCCACACAAAATCTATGCCTACTGTAGTACAGGTTCGAGCATTTTTATACCCAACATGCGTCAACATTATGACCTAACTATTAACAAACCTGTGCGTAATAACCATATAGTTGGTTAATGTACATTACTAGTATAGATGGATAGACAGATAAAACTATTATCGTAATGGCTTTGATACGGATGATGATTTGGCTACTGGTCCGATGATATCTTTTCTGCTTTCCTTTAAAATAGCTTTACGCTGGTGACCATTTTGGAAAACTGGAAACTGGTAGTGATGGCGACAGCTCAAGGTATGCCTGATCAATCACTCCGATATGATGTGGTAATTACTTCTAGGACTCCTTCGCTTGACTTGATCGAATTTTTCTTTTATTCCTGAGAGCTCAGTTGCTCGATCTAGCATTTCATTTTTCTTCGTAGCATTATGTCAGTCATCACACTCGAGGAATGTGAGGTTCTGAGATTCTCAATGACTTCTTTCCAAAGAGTTACAAAGGTACTTAATATCTGATTAGCACTGTTAAGTGCTATGTTTGGTTATCTGTATGTTTTCCTTCCTCTTTCTTTAATCCGCATCACTGTCATTGAAACTATTAGACATAATTCACTGCAAGTGCTATCATTGGCTTTCTCACAATTGATTGAATGACTGTTTTTTCACGATAAAATCTTATTGAAAATTTGCGACAAATTTTAACATAAATCATCCACACATGCATTTTGTCTTATGCAATCATTTGGGTAGCTTCATCTACTTCTTGTATCAAGTCGTTGACCACAATGGTCTCTATTAGGCTAGATTTGTTCTCCTTCAACTTTCAATCATGCATCATATAACTCCAGGTGAAGAAATATAGGAAGGCCAAATCTACATTAAGTTGATTCTTTTTCATTGTTCACGGAAAAATTACTCTTCATTCGAAACTTATGAAATTCTAAGTCATTAGTTTAACTTTGATCCTAGCAAATTAGAGATGAAGAATACCATAACAAACTGCAACTTGCTCAGAGCTGTAAGCTCTTTCATGATTGGCCTAATTTATCGTTAAGGAAGATTTCAGAAATTTTTCAATGGACCGAAGTACCACCAGGAGAGAGTAAGTGTGTAAATATCTCGCTGAATGAATTAGACTTTAACAAACTGGTATGATGCCTAAATGTTTGCAATGGCTTTCCATATAAGGCAGCAGGCATATTGTGAAGATGTGGGCACAGAATAGATGATGTGGGCGTTCAAACGATGGTGTTGAGGACACTGAGCACTATATACTGTTCTGCCATACTTATGATGTACAGAGGTGTTGTCTTCTCGGTCGTGTGAATGCAATATTGTTGTCCCACGGTCTTGCAAATCCTTCAAACAATGAACTAGTAGATATTATCCTTTATGGCCATAAGCACCTGTCACTTACATCCAAAGCTAGCATTCTCGCCGCAACACTAGAATATATCAAGGCCACAAAACGCTTTGAATAAATGGTAACAAACTAACATAAATCTTCTCTCCTCCTTTCCTCATTCCTTGAATAGATTGATGCTGTTTTCTCTCTAATGAGTGCCCCTTTCAAGAGTGGTTCTTCTCCGAGGAACAAAAATATTTAAATCGTGCGCTTCGGTGCGCTCCCGGTCGCTCATTAGAGAGAACATGGTACATGAACGTTCATTAGTAAAGTAATTTTATTTTAATTTTATTTTTATTTATTTTATTTTATTTTATTTTATTTTAAGTAAATTTTAAATTGCTGCAAGGTTGCTATGTATTTCCATGCTCCCTGTGGTGTTGTCTTGTATTCCGTAATGTTGTGTCTCTATATCGT
This sequence comes from Mastigias papua, assembly GCA_964019165.1. NCBI lineage: Eukaryota > Metazoa > Cnidaria > Scyphozoa > Rhizostomeae > Mastigiidae > Mastigias > Mastigias papua. Next base: position 12,569,398 of record OZ025272.1, read on the forward strand.
TGAATGTAATTGTAATTTTTATGAGCATAAAAAAAATGTGGGCGTTCGTTGCTTTCCATCTTATTTCTCGAAGATTCGATTTGAAGAATATTGGCTATGTTCCGTTTCGCGGACGTTTGGTTTTAAAATTACCAATGGGAATTATTCTTTGATTTTCTTCTGTTAGAAATAAGAAATTGACTTATTGGAAGTTATTGATCCATGCCCCACTTGCAACCTTTGCTCATATATTCGATTTAAGCTATTGTGTCGCACGCCTTTCATTGTTGATTTACCAAGCCTGAAAGCATGGAGCTCAGTTCAGTTCATTTCAGGTTTTGACTTCTCAACATACGACTCAACAAATACAAACATTGAACTATAATATACCAGCAAAGCAAAAAATATACCAGCATACCTAAAATATATTCAATAAACTTGAAAAAGCAATACGTATGGAGGAGGTTAAGGAGGAGCTCTTTCAGTAGTTTAGCTAATCTGAAAGGGGCATATGAAATGTATTGCCATGTTTTCATGTAGTACTCTAACTAGACAATCTCCAGATTTAAGAGTAAATAATATCTTTTTAGCTATAGGAGTGGAAGGGACAGTTGCACCTAAAATTTGCTTTATCAAACAAGGCATTTGTCAATTGAAGAAGATTTTATCAGTTGCATCTCTGAATCAAGATGGCAAAAAGGTAAATAATTTGGCTAGAGAAGCAAGTATTCCGATTATCTCGGTTTTCAACTACTGTAGTTTATTGATTATATAATATTTAAAATGATGCTACTTTAAAGGTATTTGGAGTATCTTTGTAAACTCTGAAGAATTCTTTTGAAGAGTTTCAGGATCTAATTACGCGATAAAAATGACTTTACTCTTGTGTCATAAATCTCAAGGATATTTGGTATTGAGAGGGACTAGTGACACGGAGATAAGAACGTTAAAGTTGCCATGCAATACCACAAACAATACTCCGCATCTACCATGCTGAATATAAAGAGGAATTATGAAGTTCTGGAGCGTTAACTCGTAAAGTCCATGTTTTTATCAAATGCTGCATTGACTTATAGCTTCTGATTTCTTTTCTGTTCGACAATCCTAACTTCTTTAGCTACAGTAAAACATGATAAAACTCAAATTAAGCTTAAAGCAATTCCTTTCTAAAATTCAGATCAAAAGAAGAAAGGAAGTAGTTACTGGGAATTTAGAGCCTGGAGATTCATTTGGTGAGAAAAGTGTGATAAAAAATGAACCATTGGAGCATTCAATTATATCGGAAACACATTTGATCTTGGCTACAATTGGAATGGATGATCTTGAAGGTACACCTTAGGATATTATTTGTGATGAAGGGACATGGAGACATTGCAGAGGATAATTCCGTGTTCTTATTGATATTGAAATGACTTTGCAGCCAAGGCTATCTGTAAAAGCACGTTTCTTTAGAGTTTTTACCACGAAAAGAGGAGCATGAATTTTCTAGGAATGGCAGCGTTGCAACAATTAAAGAAAAGTCGTAAAATTCATGTAAAAATGTTTCTTTAATTGACAAATAGATTATGCAAGTAACTCGTCTGCGGAACACTTAATCGAAATTAATACTTTAAAAGAATAAAACCGTACTCAGTGCACGGCAGTCGTTTACAAACGTCCACTCTTAATTACCGTAGAGTTAGATGAAGTCACCAAGATACTGTTTCGACAAACGTGTGAAGCTACAGGATCTAAAACATCCAAGGTTCGTCAATTAAAGCTGTCCATCCCACCATTCTTTTATCCACTTGTGCACTCATCAAGCTTATTGCACTATTTCATCATTCATAGTGCACTCTCTTTTTTTCTTATTACAAATGACACATCCATTTATACATATGAATCTATTAGTGTATATTTATTTCTTAACTACCTAGTTTGACTGTTTAATTTTTGCATGGTATTAATAAATTTGATATCTGGATTAAAGGCTAATATCAAGAAGAAGTACGTAGAAAAACAAGCTGAGCTCGAATGGAAATTGAAGAAAGTAAGATGAAGATTGTACATGTTTGTCAAAGTTTAATCTATTATGTGCACCTTTTTTATTGTCATTTAAGAGCCCCTGGCCTATGACAAACTTCTTCTCTGATAGTATCTCTGTATATAGCATGAAACTTGTCTAGCGTAGCCTGTTCGCTTTAAAACTCTCCATACTCGGAAGCTGATACAGAATACATAAAATCATCTTGAATGCTTCTAACATATATCATCATGTGTTTGAGCATGATAAGGTATCAACAGAAATCTTTGTTGCAGTCATGGCACTAGCAGTTGCGATGTTTCATCAAATACAGAATGCCTATTCTATTATTTTTCATGAAACACTTTCATCAACAGCATTGTCGCATTGACGTAGAACATTTGATTTACCTTTGGAAGTATGTCTGATTGCACTGAGACTACCCTTTCAGTTTGAAATATCATTACCATGTATATGTTACTCATGTATAATATAATAATCATAATTTTTTTGATTTATTCTCTTGTGTTACCTATTCTTCATAGATAAAGAGCCTTGATTTAATTTTCCCTGCAGGAGGATATAGTTAGAGATACATTGTATTACAATGGAATAATGCCCGGATACAGTAAATGGAGTCGAAATCCAAGGATTACAGATGTCAAACATTTGAAAGATGTTAAGTAAATATGGCTCTGAATCTGAACATAGTTGGAAAAGTAGTAGAAAATTGGAAAGAATACTTGCTCCTTATGTTACCTTGTTAAAAGTCTGTTTAGTGGTTTGCACTTTCTCTTGCGGTAGATTCTATTGGTGGACTGCACACATGAAGTATTTTACACACAGGGTATTTTTGAGGAAGTCTGGAACAGCACGTTATTCACGAAGGTCCTTTGTTGAAGAATAATCCTTGATTCCCATAGGTATAAATAAAGTTCTCCTGAAAAGCAGGCACTGAAGTTATGCATGTTTTATTGCCATGTTAATGGAAGTGAAGCATTACCTTTTATGGTTTAAACCTGGACATTTTGTGTTGAATTGTACATTTTATTGTATTTCCAATGAAAGTCGTTGCCTATTTAGGGAATTCTACTAGGAGGAGGCTCAAAAACTCCGATTTAAGTTCTATGAACTTCCTCATAGCGTCAACGTAGCTGTGCGCTGCACAGCTTAATTCTTGCGACCTCAATAAAATCACCCATATTTAGGGTCCAGGAGGAGTAGCATTTATGGATCTAACTTCACTCACATTTCGCAACTTATAGAACTGCGTTGACATTTTTCTGTGATAATGTCGAAAGTTACATTGTCATTTTGCCATCTCAATTTGTAGCATTGTGAATAATATGTAAAATAAAACATTTTCATAAAATAAAGCCCAATGCTATTTGATTTGTAGAGTAAATTTATTTGTGAACCCTAAATAGTAATGAAACATTATAGAAAATTTGAGCACAATTGTTAATATCGTATAACTGTGAAGTGAAAGTTATCCAAGTTTTTTTTTATTTCTGATAGCCATTGTCTTTGTCATTCAGTCTAACAGCTTTGAATTTTTTTTTTAATGATCAAAGCTACACCTTTGAGGTAGGCAATATAGCTCATGAAGATCTTCGCCCATTTAAGAACAAATAAATGTCTCCCAGGGTTTAATTTGATAGGTTAGTGATAATGGGCCAGGGCCTAAAAAGCAGCTTTGGTGACCGCTAGTATTAGTCTATGAAAGATAAATAGGGATTTTGGGTATGACAATTGGTAGTGTAAGAATTGTTAGGTATTACAGTTTCGAAATGTTGCTGCAAGAAGAGCAGGAACATGGAACGTATTACTCTAAAACGCGTTTCTTATGGGTAATGGACGTAGTCTAGGAAAATTTGCTAGGTGATTCTGCTTACGAGCCCTTAATACCTGCTAAATAGTGCTTTTGTAAACAAATTTTCCTTATTTTAGGCGCTGTTATATGGAGCTGTTGACAAAATTTGTCTTAGTAAAATAATAGATTAGGGGCCATTAACAAAGACAAAAGATGACTTTTTAGACCCCATTCCTCTCCTTTGTCAGGTATTGCCCTCCGTATTCGGAGACTCTTTCCCTCCTTAGGACACCCACCTATTTCATACCAAAGGCTGTTGAAGTATATATATATATATGTAGATAACATATACCAAAATTTTCATTGTTTCAGTCATTTCTAGCTGAGCATACCATAAAAACACAGGTACATTAAGAGTCTTATATATTAGAAACAACATTTCCATTATCAGTTTGAATACGTTTCATATAAAATGAGATATAAATTTCAAATCAGATTTAAGTCTCTTGTTAGAAAAACCATATTATAATGACAAGAGCTCTATGATTGTGATACAAAAGTATACTGCTGTGGTTTGTATTTGTACATTTTCACTTCCAGGATGAGATGCAATTATTCCAGGAAAGTGCTTTTTGCTTAGTTTGCATAAACAATTCTTTTTCATGTGAAGCGGCACAGTTTGATTCCACTCGAAAGCTGAAAACAGCTCTCATGGTGAATGCTTATCTATTTTCATTTACCCTTTTATTATTGTTCAGTTTATGCTCAAGGAGATACTTAAATTTTCTCATGAAGTTTGCTGGTTTGAAATACAATTCGGATGCAATGTAAATTCATTATTGTAGTTATACAATGCTTATATTTTACTATATTTTTCATGAAGTTAATATAGACAAAAGTTTTAAATAAGAAACGAGCGGTTTCTCAGGCCTGCACCAGTTTCTTGTAAAAGCACCTCGAAGTCACTACGGCCAAGTGGGATGATGTGTCCTTAATCGTTACCTTACCCCTTTTTTCTGCTTATGTTTCAAACCCTTCTATATCCTACTTAAATCGATTTTGGCAGAGAGGAAACTGCATTATTCATCGTTTCGGCGCAGAACATACCGTAAATCCTCGAATTAGCCCCCTGGGGGCTTATTTATTTTTGATGCATTTTGGGTGGGGGCTTATTCGAGGGGGGGGCTTATTCGAGGAGGGGCTAATTCGAGGATTTACGGTATTACAGATGAAAAACTCTCCGGCGAACGCTCAACATGTCACTGACGTCATAGCTTGGACATTCTTTACATCTCGGAACTCAGAAAGTCCAACAGAGTGCAACCAATGATTGCAACAGACTGATCACCCTCTATATGGTTATGAGGCTGTTCAATTATTAGCCATTTTCGTGGAAGTCAAAAGCATGACAAGTTGACTGACTGGTGGAAGGAGCAAGTTACGAAAGGAATAGTGAGATATGGATAGAACAGAGCCAGTTGGTGGCGCTGGAGCTGCAAAATCAGGTCAGACACGATGTGCTGTTAATGAATTAAATGTTTGCGTATGAGCAATCGAGTTATTTCTTAAACTTGTCCAGTACCTACCTAAGCAGGAGAGAAATCTAGATATTTATATTCTACTTTTAATGCCATCACAGCTATCGTTGCATTGCATTCGAATTCGAATATCTATCAAGTTAGCTACGTACCTGGCATAGCATCCATTTTGTGTTGGCTTTAGAACCTACCGGTTTAAATATCTTGGGTCGTGCTCAATCCTTTCGTGTCTTAGGCTGTTGAGGTGACAATTCAGCTGCCAGAGCATCTTCCCTTCGTGGGGCTATTTCAGTCAAATAAAATGCATGGAAGGCGCCGTTTCAGATTGCAGCTGTGTAATATGACAAAATGGGGGGATTGTCATTGATATGTTAAAGCCTATCTCTATTGTGGCTATTGTGGCAACTTAGCCTAGGTAGTGTGGCGCGTGCCCCACCAGTGCCAGAGTGACAGCAGATATAGTTTGGTAGCAGAGCTTGTTTGGCATTAGCGCCATTGTGATATCAGCACAGCTGTAGTATCAGAGTAACTGTTGCTGCTACCAGTAAATGTCAAAAGGGATTGCCCAGGTTTTAGTAATTTTGGTTTGATGAGTGTGTGTTATTCTTGTCACTTTATGTGAAGAGACTGTATTGTAGTCCCACTGCTTAGAGGTTGACCAGAATGAATTGTTTGTAGTATGTAAGGAATATATCATCTCCACACCACTTTGAATGCATGCAGCAGCATATACCCCATAACTTAGTGGCTACTCCTTCAGTACTGGCCTTCAGATGCACCAGGGTGTTCATAAGAATGAATCTCCCTGTCTCAGAGTCAAAGAATACTTGTCCCAACACATCCCAGGAAGAAGATTAAGTAAACCAGGTAGAGTAGATAAACAGTTATAAGCTACCTTTTAAATGGAGCCAGTTTGTATCCTCTCATATTTAGCTAATATCAACATATTTGTTATATATACTAATTGATTAAAGTAGGTAGGTTCCAGCATATGTTTAATTGTATGCAAATGTCTATATCAACTATAGATGGTCCTCCTATTGCTCCTTGTCTGTAGATACCACTCAAGAAGCTGAGACTGAAGTAGGAGAAGAAAGTGTTAGGTAGTATGTTTACTCAGATTTTGACAAATAATGCTGCATAAAAACATAAAATTCAAACCTGTAAGAAACATATAATTGAAATCTGAAGCAGTGTGGTAGAATGGTATTGTGTGGTAGACATTTTTTAATATTTTATCTCAGAGAACCTCATATACTGGGCTTGTTTGTTGTTAAAAGGACATGCAATTGCCACACTCAGACTAGTCTGTTTTGGAATAGATACTCCAGTTCATCATAACTCAGTTCAAAATCCATAGATTTATCTCTGTAGCAGAGCAAGTTCATACCACAGTTATATTTGGATCATGAACATCAAAACTAGAAAACGTTTACAACTAGGGCCATAACAATTAGAAGAATCATTTTCAGAAAAGTTGAACTAAAAAACATGTTATCAACAAATGGCTCACTTTCTTTGGTGTTAAGTAAACAGATGAAGCAGTTTTGGTGACAAATTTTATAGTAAGCCTTGTTTGTTACCCTTATGAATTTCCATAGCAATTTATGAGTTTTCATTTTTAATTCATATAATAGAAGCTACTAAAGGTTGCAGTTCTTCTGGGCTTTTTTCCTAAGTGATTTTTTATATAGTGATAGCCTTTGCCACGAGGTTATCTGTTATAAGTTCTACTATCATAGCAAATGTCAACATCATAATTTTGAAAATACCATAGTCAAGCTAATCATCATTTTCACCATCATCAAAATTGTATTGGTCATCATATTTTGCCTTGGTTCTTGAAATTCACCTTCTGCCTCATTTTTTAGTGTCATAGAGTCAACAAGTAGTGTGATGTCATCCCCTAGAAGAAAAGTAAGTTCTGAAACAGATGCCATAGAAATAGAATTGAATGAAGTTGATTGATGAAAGCTGTAAACCCAGTGTACCATAGCAAATAAATTAATTAAGATTATTCTCAAATGATATAATTGGTGTTTTGGACTTTTGGAAATGTGTAGAAATGAACAGTCAATTAATTGTGGCCAACATTTCTTGCTTGTTATTTGGCAATGGCAATATTGTATGTCATTATGTTATATATGATTTATGATAAAATCTTTGATGTTTAAAATGAATTGGTCAGAGAATTAACCCTATTTCAATTAAATGTTCTGACTGTTTATTCTTTTTAGAATTTGATGATGGCTGTGAACACTTCTCTCAAGTCAATAGATCCACACAGTCTTTTAAAGCCAGTGCAGCAAGGAATGTAAGGAGATATTGTACATAGGATTTTATTCATTCTTGCTTGTCTGAGTTTGAGAAGTTACCTTTTTGAAAGAATGGTATAATGTGCCTTTAAACTTTTTTGTATTTGACTATCACATTCATGCTGAGTATTTTTTAGAAATTTATTTGGTTGTAGCTGACTGGTGTGCTTGATTCTGCTTTCTACTTTTAGATAGAAAATGGTAATTCTATTCCTTTGTTTGTGTTGACAAGAATTTTATGCCAACAGTGGCATTTTCCTCATGAATACATACAATGTGTTTTGGTATCAATGGTGGGAAGAGATTCTAGATGACCAATGGCACTTGCTTTTTTATATATCTTATGGTATCTACTCTATTATGTAGCAAACTGCAATGCAAGAACTGATATAAGTGGCTGATTGTTGTGTCTGCATTGGTTCAAGGAAGTCGTTGACATTCAGTTGGTAGTATCATCCTTTTGAATGAGAATAGATCTCTATTGTTGGATAGAAAGCCATTGTCTAATTTTGTCTCTGTATTCCAGACACTGCACTGGAGATGATGACCAGCCATCTTTCCCAATATATGGAAATGATGTTACCATATTCCCATATGAATTGGATGGATCTAATAGAACTGCAAGTAGCAAGGTGGGGTGCCATATTGTTACTTTAGATGATCATTGGAGAAATTCATAGTGCATCATAAGGTTACATCCCAAGTGCAAACAGCTCACCTACAATACTGGATTCAGTTGATGACTTGTGTATATCATAACATAGGGTTATCCTCTGCTTTTATATTGCTAGTAAGCAAAATGGCTGTCCAGGCCTTGCCTGGAAAGGTGCCTGATTGAATGCGAATACCTGATTGAGTATCAATGCCTAAAGCATGTCTGATATGCATGGAGCATTATAATGTCAAGCACCCAAAGTCTTGAAGTCAAAGGTATGCATTCGTAGAAGGGCTGCAAAACAGAGCACCTAAATTTTTCAAGGAGCTTGTTTATTAGAACATATTTGTTTTGCTCAGGGCAAGGCCTGGTTATCATATAGTAATATATTTGTTTTCCTCAGGCCAAGGCCTGGTTACCATACAGTAATATAAATATATATTATGTGTGTATATATATAAATATATATATATATATATATATATATATATATATATATATATATATATATATATATATATATATATATATATATATATATATATATATATATATATATATATATATATATATATATATATATATATATATATATATATATATGTATATATATATATATCATATCATATAATAATACCACAAATCCTTGAATTAGCCCCCTGGGGGCTTATTTATTTTTGATGCTTTTTGGTTGGGGCTTATTTGAGGGAGGGGCTTATTTGAGGGAGGGGCTTATTTGAGGGAGGGGCTAATTCAAGGATTTACATTTCATATCATATATCATGTCATATACCACACCTCATATCATATCATATATGTCATATCATATATCATATCGTATCATATCAATCATATCACATCATATCATATCAATCATATCATATGATATATGATATTATATCATATATCATATCAATCATATCATATCATATCATATCATATCATATCATATCATATATCATATATCATATATCATATATCATATATCATATATCATATCATATATCATATCAATCATATCATATCATATCATATCATATCATATCATATCATATCATATCATATCATATCATATCATATCATATCATATCATATCATATCATATCATATCATATCATATCATATCATATAGAAACCTCTATTTATCATTCTATTATAGATAAGAATTAGCCAAGTGTGCAAATACGACTGGGAACAGAGGTACTATTTTGGTGAATTGGTTGCAAGCAACAAAACCTATGTAGCTTATGCTGTTGGAGGTATTCATTTTAATCTTATTTACTGTAACAAAATAATTTCCCTTGTATTTTCATCATTTGATACAGCATCTAATCAATAAGATATATAATGATATAGGGATTGGTAGATCCATATTGATTCCCAAGGAATATGCCTTTTATTCATGCAGTATGTCCATTTCTTTTGACTTCCTATAGAACTAGGGTGTTACAGTGAAAGTTGTCAATATGTAGGAAGCTCAAAGTCTCTTCCTACATAAAGTACCAGGACAGTAAGAGCCTGATTACATGACCACTTTTCATCCTGGTAGTCAGGCTGTCTCGGTATCTGGGATGTCTCACCTTATCTTATGATCTCATTAAAACTCAGCATTGATATTACATGCAAACCTTCCAGTCCATCACCTGAGCTGGCCTGTTTCACCAAGCTGAACTGTCTCTGTATTCCATGCATACCAGGCTGGCCTGCTGAGTTCTATGGACAATTGTGCACATAATATCAATTCTTGCATGCCATCCTTATAGCTGTGTTGACAGTTCATTTGTACACTCACTCAGTAGCATAATATAAATTGTCTGCTGGGATGGAAAGTGCTTGTTGTTCTCCAAATGTAACACAGGGCTGCAAAGTGGTCCTGGCTACCAAGATATCCCATCTGCCAGGATGAAAAATGATCATGTAGTCAGGCCCCAAGTCAGTCAGAGCCATTTGCTGTATATTGTTTAGTAGAAGCAGTCAAAGCCAGAACTTCTCAACTATGTATTACCATATGTTGGGGGGGGGGGCTGTAAGGCCAGTATAGTGCCATCTTTTGGGATGATATAAGGCTATGGTGGTCTGAATGAAGTCATGTATATATCTCAGTGGTAATTAATGAATAACTCCAAGGCAGAACACCCTTTTAGGTTTTTGACATTTTTGTATGTTGTATTTGTAATTCCTTTTTAGTAGCTGTCGAGGAATTGTGCTAAACCACTCTATACAGATATGAACAACTTGCTTCAGGAGTACCCTTCTCTGTCCCTGATGTTGAACTATGATGCTTGCTAACTTAGTAAATTAAGTCTGTTATCTCCAGTTCTATGATGTATGGTCTTCTACCTGTTGAATTTTTCTGATTACAGCCTTTTTGAAGTCATAGCAATTGTCTATGTAACCTCTATCTGTATTTTATTCTCTTCTCATTGAATTCATTACTAGAATATATTTCTTTTTGCCTGCTATTTTGAGTGTTCGGCAAGATATGATACCATGCATATATCTATTCTAGATTATCTAGTATATCTAGATTAGCTATTCAATCATTTGTGTTCTTCTCATTCACTCTATGCACTTTTTTATAAGAAAGGAGTCTAAAAGGAAGTAGTACTCAACTGCTCAAAAATGTATGACAGTTCATTACTGGATGTTTTGAAATCTAAGAAAGTTGATATATAAGTCACATACCCTTACAATTTCAATTTTCATATGAGACAATCATTGCTTTTACTCAGTGAATGTGCGGTAGATTTCTTGTAGTAACCTATGTATTTGAGTGTTGTGTATTTGAGTGTTGTGTTTTGTGTTGTACCTATCTGTCTGTGTAACACTGTAGTGTCCAGTTGTGTAGTGTTATCCAAACTTGACTAGTCTTGCTAAAGAAGTGTTGAGAAAGTTTTGGTATTAAAATCATAAAAAACTACAAAAGTTTCAGAACTGGGTCAAAGAAACATGTGCTGCAATGCTCCAGATTGCGATGCATGACAGTCCCAAGTGCCCAATTCCTGCAAGCATTTTGTGTCTATTTTTGAAACTTGGATTATTTTCCACTATGCTGTTACTTTGATAAATTGAACAAATTGCTTATTGCGCAAGACACTCTCCTTTCTTTTTGGATTTCACATTTTATACACAAATTTGCTAAATCCTCTTAAAATCACATAAAGCTTGTTTTCTATTCTGTGATACCAAATTAGATGACAGGCTTGTTCGAAATGGAATCATTAGAGATGTGGTCTAGCTGTTTTTTTTCATGTGTAAAAATAAAACCATTGTGCAATGTTTGGAATGGTTTTGCACATCATTGTTAGGTTTGGGCCACCATGGTTCAGATATAAAGTTCCTTTGACTGCCATATTCACATTTGTATCATCCTATGTCCCTTTTTGTGTTATTCTACCCAGGAACGTCCAACAAAAACGAACATGTCAGAGTGATAAACCACAAGACATCATCTCGAGTTTTGTTGAAGGGTTTTGAGGGGAAAGTCACTTGTGTTGTGTTTAGAGGGCCGGATGACAGCCATTTGGCTTGTATGGACATGATTGGAAACATTCGTGTGTTTCTGATTTATGAGGAAGACAGGGAACTAAAGTATCCTTTCATTAATTGATTAAATGATTAAATGATTGATTGATTGATTGATTGATTGATTGATTGATTGATTGATTGACAGGTTGATTGACTTTTAATAAGTTTGATTGACGAGTTCATTGATTATCGCTAGGTTTGTTTGGGGCTATTCAATACTTACGTCACCACACTGGGTGTAGATGGTTCTACACTTATTTCTTGATCCTCCGTGAGTCCTAAACGCGAATGTTTTTATTTTGTGTAATTTTCAGTTGAATATTATTTTATTCGATTTCAAACAATGAGCTTTTGCTGTGTTTTTTGACTTTATAAACGTGCTCTTGACAGAATGGCGTCCGCGTACATACATATTCATACATAATTTTGATCATAAAGGTTTGATCAAAGGCAGCTGTAAATAATGAAATAGGTATAGTAGAACTATAGAAATCATATTTGAAAAAGTCAAACATAATTTAGAGTTCAATAAACAGTGAATTTGACTAGAAAATATCAGTTTCATCAAGAGCTGGTCACTGCTTATAAGAAACGATTCTGGTGTGAAAAGAGACATGTGACTGTTGTAAAAAGCTCGCCAATTCAGAAATTAGAAAAGACTGCAAAATCATTCTCTAAGCTTAATCTTCAAGTTCATTCTCAAATGGAAGCTCGGGAACACGAGGCAAAATCTGCTTCGACTGGTATTACTTAGGGTGATGGCATTTCAAGAGCTCGAACAGCATACATCGACTTTGACGTTGAGGAAGGGGGTATTCTAGAAATCGTTTACAGAAGTGGAACCCCTGTTATCGATATCGATATGGAACCAGTTGAACACGCGACTGACAATGACATATGTGCTGTTGCCAGCCTTTTTCTAGCATTTACCGTTGGTACTTGCTGTTATTGATGTAGTTGAAAAAGAAACATGAAAGAGGAATGAGATTTCTGTACTTCTTCCCCTATCCTATAACTAGTTTAAAATTTCGTTTTGTATCAAAAAGGGGGTGCTTGTGCTAAGCATGACGCAATGCAAGGGTGTCTTGTGAACAAACGTGACAGAGCGTGATGATGGGCTGTGGGTGTTTCAAACTAGGCAGTTCGAGCGTGACATAATTATTGAATAGTCCCTTTTTGTCGATTCAAGATTTTCGGCTCATAATTTTCAAGATTCAAGACATTCGTTTTAGTTCTCATAGACTTCATTCTCATAAATAAAATATTAAAGTATTGAGCACAGATTTGTGGTAGGTCATTTCGATTGGCATACGTGATTTCTTATTTCATTTGCATTTTGATTCTTTTCTTTCTTCGTAGAATGATGATATGGATTATAGTCACGTTATTAAATCTAAGTATTTAGCATTTCATATGAATGATTTATGGATTTCTTGTTTTCAACATTCATCCTTGACTGCAATTTAGATTCAAACAGATAATTGAACTCTTAAGGAAGGATATGCAGAAAACTGACTTTAGTTTGGTATCTTGGGCTCCCTCAATGCTCGATGACGCAAGTGACGAGGAAGAAACCCCTGATTTGATATTGGCTATTACACACAAAGAGAAAGCAGAGGTACTATCGATACGAACAATTTTGGAGCAGTCTGAAGACAGCTGTTTGATTGAAGATATAAAACATGGAAGAAAAGTTATTCACAATGGACATACGAAGGTTAGTTTTACATATACGAGGAGAAGTCAATGAGCGATTCATTCTTATCAGCTATTGAATTTAGCCATAGTTTGATTTGATGACTGACTCACCTTGACTGAATTACCTTGATTTATGCATAGATCAGCTCGGAAACACTTTAAATTTGCATTAGAGCAGGCTTTCCATAGATCTCTATCTGTACTCCTTGCACATGGGTTATGATAATAATAGTAATAATTATACAATATATTTAAAGTTGGCTAGAAAGATAGCTAAATCTAATAAAGGCCAACTCAGCCCTATTTGCAATATATAGATTTAATTACAATGAACATTTACTAAAGCAACTAAATACAGATACGGCAGCTACACCCAAATGAGCCAGTCTTTATTTGCATCCGAAGCTAAATCAATGGAACTGAGGCCTTTGTGCTCATTTTATTGTCCTGCATAGTTCACACAGTATTTCAATCATGAGCTTGCCGACTTATGGCGCGCAAGTGATCTTATCACTATCTCTGTTGACCGTTTCATTTTGGATCGATTAATATTTTGAAATATTTTGAGCATTGAACTCGTGATGGTTTAGCAGAAAGATATATTTATCATTTGTTACAGAGTAGAGACTTGATTACTTGCGTGTTGTTAATTTTTATCGTCCTCTTGAAATGAACAGCCAATCACTCAGCTAGTGATAGCCCCCAACTTCGAAGTTCTTGCAACAAGCAGTTTGGATGGTTTTGTTAAAGTATGGAATGTTGGCTTTGATGAAGAAGAAGACCCAAGGTATTAATTTGCTTGTTTTTTGTCCCTTTGGGCGAATTGCCAGACAATCTTGTACGTATTTGCTGTAGTAAAATGGCTTGCTATATTGCTTCAGTTTCAAATTCCATCTTGGTAACTGACTAAGGTAGCCTTAGAATTCAATGCTCAATTGTTGGCCTGCTTCATGTCTATTTCTTACGTGATCTAAATGCCTTGTGAATGTAAAATGGACTGGCAAATAGCAACTTAATAAGAACAAACGGAAGAATGCTATTTCGTATCTCTACGAAAAGACTGCAACAGTGCCTATGAACGATTTATGCATTGAAAGGCCTAGATATGAGATATGAACTGAGAGGAGCCAGGTGTAGATTAGAAGACAACCTATTTGTTGGCTAATTAATGATGGATTGTCTGATTGTGAAGTGATTGATTGATTGATTGATTTATTTATTTATTGATTGATTGATTGATTGATTGATTGATTAGGCAATGAACGATTGATCAAATTATTTTTATTGATTGATGAGTTAGTTTTGTTAACAGAATAGGCCTTTCTGGTGTTAATCATTCTTATTTGATGTACCATTGGCTCTATCTTTCTAACTTGCGTGTTGTAATGCATGATTAAGCGATAGCTCGTTCTTACTCATTCATTGATTAGAAAGGACATTGATGATTTGTTCCATTTCTTTCCTCGTCTTTTCTTTATCGTTTCGATACTTATTTTTCAAAGGTGTTTACATGAATGGCAGCCGCACGACGCGGAACCAATCACTGCGTTATTCTTTTGTGACAATCATTTAGAGCAGGAAGAGAACGTTTCATCTTGGAGATTCCTGATAACTGGTGCTAAATACAACAGCGAGATTAAAGTGTGGTGTTCTGTGTCATGGACCTGCTTGCAAACTTTAAGGTAGCACCTTTGGATTTTTCGTAAATTGATAGATTCACTAGAGAGCTTTTAGTCGTAAAGTGCCATACTCTGTATCGATTCTAGATTAAGAGGAATCAGAGTTGTACTCGGTACCCGAACCAATAGGCTTTCCGGAAGAACCAGAGATATTATATTTCATGTGTTTCCAGTTGAAATGTTATGGTTTGGACTTTTTCCCTATAAAACCATGTTCTGATAATTAGCCTCATGAACCTAGAAGCAATAAGATGGTCAGAAGTTGAAATGATCTGCAATGATTAGACTCCATTCCGTTCTTGTTTTTTCCCCTAAACTTATCCTTTTTCAACATAGTTAAGCGCTACTTGATTTTTCATTTTCAGGTTTTGTGCAAATCCTCAGTCGCCTCCTTCAGAAGAGTGAGTTTTGTTCATATTTTTGATACATTTTATCTGGTGCACAATTGTTTTGTTCAATTGATCTTTACAATATGCAACCCGATTTGATCGCCATGATCTCACATGCCGATTTTTTGCTGAATAGGACCATAAGAACTGAGGTAGATCAATTTTTTGTTGTTATTCGTTTCGTTTTGTTGGCATTTTGCATCTCAATAGCAATCACTTTTGGATACCGTATTTTCTCCAATTAACACCCCCATCTCTTTCACACATCCCTCTCTAATAAACGCTTCGTAAAAATCTAAAAATGTGCTATAAACGCTCTCTTTTGACGCCCCTTTCTCAATAAATGCCCCCCCCTAAAATCACATCAAATGGAGAGTTAATTGGACAGTTGTCGGATTCGTAATTTCCTAAATGCGATGACCCTCAGAACAAGACATGAAGAAATGGTAAAGATTAGATGAAATCCATTTTGGTACAGGTACTTACTTCAAGAAGTGGGCACCTGAAACATTCGATGAAATCATTTAAAATCTGCGAGTTAAATTGATTGAAAATTGATGACACTAAAGATCATTTAACAGACCGTTTCAGCATTGACCAGCCCTGCTCAGCCGGCTCAGATATGTCATCTGAACAAGTGCATGTGGTAATGATAGCAGATACTCTGAATTGAAGTGTAGCACATTTATAGCTGAGCTAACGGATTCCGACATGGAAGATGCCAATAATGAGAATAACTTGCTCGATGCCAATGATAATAATAAAGATGATCTTGTGAATACTGAAGACATTTAGATTACAACTTCAGACTCAAAATTAAACATTGATTATTGAGCAGCATTTCACTTTGAATAAACGCTCCTCTTTACTAAACGGTCGTCTTCAATATACGTTCCCTCTAAAGTCAAGAAAAGCCCAGGGCGTTTATTGGAGAGCATACGGTATATTATGGAGCTGTTAGTCCTGCTAAGTTCACTTTTCCTTTTCAGAGGAAACCCATTCCCACGTTTAAAGCCAGCTCTCGACAAATCAGCATCTTTCTTTATTTTATCGGATATTAAAAGACAGGTTTGTTGGTTTTGAAATCGAAGTTGTTTCCATTTGATGTTTATGAAGTTTACTTTTTCATTGGTGTATTAAAGACAGAAATTTTATCTTCGAAAGTTCTATTTTTTTGTTATTTGTTTTGATTTAGATAAAAAGATTTTTTGTTATGATTATGTGAAAATACTTTGTGTTTTAATTTTGTGAAAAGATTGCTTTCTATGACCACAACAATTTTATATTTTGAATTTTGGACTCAGATAATGGACTTAATAATTGATGAACTATTTTCGTCTATTATTTTCTAATTTTTGCTCGTTCATAATTTTTCAAAGATAATTTTTCTCATAATGTTGTATAAATTGTCTCCAAGAAATGAATTCAACTAGATGACGTACATCCTCAAATTTTATCAAATTATCTTTCGTTTAAATAATGACTTATCTTTTTGTACTATTTTGACACCTTAGACAGAATTATTGCTTCATGTATTGACAAGAGATATTTGTTTGATAGGCCAAATAACTTTCCATATATAGAAACGTACCTTTTTGAGTGCCAGGCTGAAACGGGCTGTTAAAAGCTATTAGGTTACTTTTAATATATGAAGGATCTTATGCGAAGGCGCATTTATTAGGCCTTTATGAAAATATAAGTTATGAGTTCTCTTGATTTTGCATACTTTTGGAGTTTTCGCTAGTAAAATGATGTCAAACTCTCTTCTTGTGATGTCCAAGCATTGAGCATACACTAAAACTTCTTTTAGTGATTTTATCTTGTCTTTGAGAATCCCTAAGTCTCAAGCATCAGCAGTTATCTTTGTTATCTTGTAATAAGAGCCTAATTGTTTTGTCTCATTGAAGAAGGTTTTTATTTAGGTCTATGTAATTATAAATATATAGATATGCAAAGAATCAACCACAAATATACTTTTCTGTAAGTAGACGTTTCGATTAAAATCTTCATCAGTAGGATCAGTTTGTTTATACCGTAAATCCTCGAATTAGCCCCCCTTGAATAAGCCCCCATGCTAGAACTTCAAATTGTTAATAAGTCCCCCCTCAAATAAGCCCCCACCCTAGGTGATGATGAAGACTGTGATAAAGACTAATGCCTAAATTTAGACTGTTCTTGTAATATTATGGAGAAAAGGAGCTTTGGCAATGAGCTTTTTATACGACATTTGTCAAATAGTTTTATAAGCCCCCTTCGAATAAGCCCTCCCCTCAAATAAGCCCCCACTCAAAAAGCATCAAAAATAAATAAGCTCCCAGGGGCTAATTCGAGGATTTACGGTATATATATATATATATATATATATATATATATATATATATATATATATATATATATATATATATATATATATATATATATATATATATATATATATATATATATATATATATATATATATATATATATATATATATATATATATATATATAGTTGTATGTATATATGTAACAGAAATATGATTTACTCATTTCGTGTTCTTCATCGCTGTTAATATTAACTTTTCCATGGTGCATAAATCAAGAAAAAGCTACTTTTAGCACCCTGCTGGTGTTTGAAAGTTGTTTTGTCTTGTTGTACCGTAGATATATTTGTCATTGTCACTTCAGGTTTTGTACGTGCTACAATTGTTCCAAGACGCCCAAGAAGGGACTTGCCATTTCACTTCACTGACTGAATTTATCCTCACTCAACCCATGTTATCATATTCTTTGTACCAAAGTAAAGCCGTGAAGAAAAGCGAAGAGGAACTTGAGGTCGCTGATGAGGATGAAGGTGATGAGAGGGACATCCCTGAGTTGGAACGAAATGGAATCGAGGCAGAGAGCAATGATGTTGATGATGGAGCTGATGTATCAGGGGGTTCCTATCAAATTTCGCTGAAAATGTTCGGCATTCATGACAGGTAAGTCATATCGTTGTTTTTGTTGTTACATTTTGCCCTCCTAATACTAGAAGTAATAATATATGCTTTGCGACAGCTGTACCTGCTTTCTTGCTGGTTTTGGTTGATTTCCAGATGTCATTAATTCCTTGATTCGTACGGAAGTGAGACTCTACTTGCAGCATCTCCATTCGGCAGTTTTATAGTAGACCCAAGCCTACAAATTGATTATATTTGAGTAGATCTCAGCAAGAAGATCAAAGTACTATTTGCCTGATGTCAATATTCTAGGTAGTCCAGAAGTTATGAAGCTATGAAATGCCCGTGAAATTGCAACTGTATTTGTGTTGATAACATGCATTAGCTTATGAAAGAGTGATACTATCAAGTTCAAGATGCGGCAATGGGACTTGTTCGCTATTACCGTGCCTGTCACGCCTAGCAATCTAGTGGAAGCTAAAGGCTCTGCATTAAGATATTCCAGTCGTACTAAATCTAATTGTTTTAAATTTTGCAAGCTTTTTAGTTCCTTTTCAATCTTCTGTTCCCTTTTGCCCCGGTTATTTTCATTTTCAATGAAGGCCTACTTGGAATTCTTTATTAAAACTGTGATTTTCTTCGTAATAAGCAGGGAGCATTGATGTGCATGAGCACGCGAATACAGCTTGCAGGCACAAAATGATGCACTCCGAAGTTCTGCAAGGACTATTGATCTAAATCTGCCTATTGATTGATACTACTTGTATATGTTATGAGCCCAGCTGATAAGGAGCTTATATTTTTCAGGGCCTTACAGAAACTTCATATTCGTTACAAGCCATCGTCTCTAGTTCATCCACCTACTCCATCGGTGTGTACCGCTGTTTCATCAGAAGACCACATGTGTAAGTAGCCTATAAATCTGTAGAATTTGCGTCATCTTTAGATTTGATAGCAATTTTGTATGATGTTCTTCAAAGTCAATGAAGAAGCCCCCGTCTTTCTTTGCTTCAGCCGCACGAGATGCAATGTCTGACATAACTGAGAGTCATGGAGGCGCACCTTCTGACAATGAAGATGCAGATAGCTTTGCTACAGCGAATCTTAGGATTGCACCCACGAAGGAGAGCGCAGACAGTAGTACAAGCACGCTGACGAATGTCTCAGTTTGTCAGAGCTTATCAGCAGCGGAAAATGACGAAATGGTTAGAGGTGAGAAGGTAATAGAGGTTAAAGAAACGAAGAGTGTGGATGAGATCAATGAGGTCATAGATGCCCAGCAGGATGTCGTAAAGGAGGATGAAGACATGAGTATTGTTGATAATTGTCCTGGGGAAGCACCCGAGAAAGAGGGATCTATGAAACTATTAAAGAAAGAGTTCCCAGTAAAAGATTTGCCAGAAAGGGAATCACCAGGACCTGATTCAAGTGCATCACAAGTGAGAGACGCACCCTTGAAAAGTTCTCAAACAAAGGAATTGCATCCTAAGGAATCACCTATGAAGACGACTCCAGGAAGTGTAGTTATTCTCAAAAGGAATGAGAAAATCGGCCAGAATATGCTAGAAATTACAGAAGATGCGGGAAGGCCTGGCTCTGCTGCCTCTCCAGAATTGAAAAGCAAAGACATAAAGACTCAAAAAACAAAGCCACTCAATAGCAAAACTGACAACGAGAAGCTATTGGCGCAGTTTGGAATATCATCATCGACAAAATCAGCCAGTGTTAGTGATGAAAAAGGCCCTAAAGCAAAAGTGATGGGAAAAGAAAATGATAATGATGATCTTTACTCCTTTTTGAGTTTAAGTTCAGCATCTAAAAGTTCTTCAGTTGTGGAAACTGGGGATTTGCTTGGTTTAGATTTTAGTAGCAGTACTCCAAGTAAAGAACAGAAGCCGGCATATCAAGACGTAAGTATGCAGTTTTATTAAATTTTAAGATGATGACATTTGTATATACTTCATGTAGATCGTATGGAGGTGACGCGTATGTTATATACTTCATGTGTATCCCAAAGAGGTAGTAGCCTTGCATTATACCTATGAAGCAGCTTACTTTCATACAGGTTGATAGGCAATAGAAAAGATACGAGTCACTTTCCTTGACGAGACAACCTCGTGTTGTGATGGATTACTTCACAATTATTTAAAAGAAGGCCTTTGAGGAATGTGTCCGTTATTCTCGGACTAGTGTCCCGCTGACCGAAAGTGTTTGCAGTAGCACACCCGTACGTCTGTAAGTGTCTACACCTTGCCTTGGGGAATCAGTTCTGTCTGAGAGCTACTACTGTTATCTGTAAATTTCATTATCATACAGAGTGCACAGCCGACAGGTTTAATACTTAAGATGTTGCAAGACCAGCAGAAGAATATCTTGCAGCTTACAAAAGCAGTTCACGATCTGAATTCAAAGTTGGCTGAGCAAATGAAACTCAACGAAAAGCTATGCAAACAGCAGCACGATGAACGAGAACTTACCAAGTCTGCGCTCCAACAGATTCAGAAAAACACATTGTCAAATCTGAATAGAATGTCAAAGGATATCTCAAAAACTTGCTGTATCCTTTTCATTATACACTGTTCACCTTTGGGAATCGCAGTAACTTTGGAGCTTGTGAATCTCGTTTCAAATAGGTATTCTCGTTTCCAATAATTGAAACTTTCATTGATAAATTCCAGTCTAAATTCAGTGTACCTAATAAAGTAATAATAGCCAAGATTCTAAAGGTAAATGTAACAATCTAATGATAATATAACGAGTATAAAAGATGATAATAATAATTTTCTTTGCAACTGCCATTTTGTACTTAAAAAGTTTTTTGTTCTTTTCACATGCTTTAACTGGTTTACTTAGTCAGGATTAATGGTGTGACTGTTGTCAGCAAAGGACCTCCTTTAGAACGTTGTAGTGAAGAAATAAAAAGTTTTGATATATTATAAAAAAGCTATGAGTCAATTGCATGCTAAAAACTGAACTCCATAGCAAGGTGTTTAACAGCCAATGTGTTGTGAAAAGCACTTTACTTCATTGTAAAATTATTTTTTCTGTAACGCCTACTTACATAAAGCAGTTACTTTTCAACAGTTTTTGTTGATTTACGCTCTTCCATTTGTTTAAACTCTGGTGACAAAGCAACTTTATTCCCTATGAAATTTTCTGTGCATTTGAAGAAGTCATCTAAGTGATATGATAATGTTATCTTGAAGATGCAATGGGATACAGTCTTTGAACAGTCATATTGTTTATATAGCTATGGAGTGTCATCTTGCGTCGTCGTCATCTTGTGTTTATAACTTATTCTGGTTTTAGCATTCGGTTCTTCCTTAAGTCTGCATTTCAGGCCAGCGTATTGAATCTATGTCATCATCGGTTCAGTCGGGATTAGAGGTTTCCTTGGATAATCAAATGCAATCCATGTTCCAAGGGATAAATGCAACAGTTGGTGCTAAATTGGAGAAGTCTATCAAGTCAGAATTTAGGACATCGTTTACACCAAGTAATTAAATCTCATTTTACACTTTGTCATAAGGAATGCCTTGTTTATGGTTGTAGGGAAAAGAAGGGTATGTTGTTCTAGACAAGGGATGGGCAACCTTTTCGTCAAGTGGGCCAAAGGTACACTAAACTGGGCAAAACTTACATTAGTCAGAACCTTATAAATTTTTAACTTTTCTGCACTATAAAGATATTGGCGAAGAATGGGATTTTCTACTCGCTGGTAACGAAACTTAGACGGCTCTTTATGGAGTGCCGATGTTGATGAAAATACTTTCAGTAAATTTTGTGTACTTCTTAGAAAAAACATACTTTCTTTCATGCTTTCCAATACTCTATCCACATCTTTTTACCTTTTCAATTTCATCGTACTTTTCATCCAACCAACTTGGTCAATTTTCTTAAAATTTTCTATACTTGTTCAAATTTTCTATACTTGCAACAAATTTTCATACTTTCCTCGTTTTCACAACGAGGAAAGTATAGAGAAATTCAAGCAAGCATGGAAACTTTTCGATACTATCCTCGTTTTGAAAACGAGGAAAGTATGAAAATTTGTTTCAAGTATAGAAAATTTGAACAAGTATAGAGAATTTTAAGCAAGTTTGCAGAAAATTAACCAAGTTGGTTGGATGAAAAGTACGATGAAATTGAAAAGTTAAAAAGATGTGGATAGAGTATTGGAAACCATGAAAGAAAGTATGTTTTTTCTAAGAAGTACACAAAATTTATTGAAAGTATTTTCGTCAGCATCGGCACTCCATAGCTCTTGGCGTGTACCAAGTGACATGCTTTATATAATTTCTTTCTTACAGGTGTGCAAAAGCTGATAAGCGGAACAATGGACCAAATATCAAATCAATTTTCCACGGTATGCTGTTTCTCAACAAATTTCTCGCAAAATTGTATTGTCGAATGTGGGCTTTTGTTTATTAGGACTTCACATTTTTTAGATTTTATTATAATGTATTCATAGTATTTTGTGCTGTGTGCTATGGCATATTGTTTATGATTTGTTTCATGACGTTCCATTGATCTCAATAGATATGTAAAGATATAAGATATATATGTATATATGTGTGTGTGTGTGTGTGTGTGTGTGTGTGTGTGTGTGTGTGTGTGTGTGTGTGTGTGTGTGTGTGGTGTGTGTGTGTGGTATGTGTGTGGTGTGTGTGTGGTGTGTGTGTGTGTGTGTGTGTGTGTGTGTGTGTGTGTGTGTGTGTGTGTGTGTGTGTGTGTGCGTATGTCTGTGGTATGTAGACATTTTGTTTTCTTTACTTTTCAGAGACTAGGAGCTTTGGAAAAGGTTTTGCGTGAAGAAATGTCTGCTATGGTGAAAAGCAAGGTAATGCAGAATCTTCCACAGTATTTTTCCTTTCAAATTGATTAGCATTCCAAAAACTGGGAAGTCCAGACTTATTTCACATTGGGATATTCTGATACCCCACAGAGATAAGTAATTTGTGGTCAAAAAATTTATTGGGAATGTTGGAGAATAAAGTGTTAGAAGAGAGCTTGAGAGTAGAGAAGAAGACATGGGGTTATCGATCCTAGGCCGTTTTCATCCTCATTCAGAATACTAGGAACTATGGTTTTTATCCATTTAACATTTGTAAGATATCACGTCAGACTAACTGTTTGAGACGCTAAAGTTGCTTAAGATTGAGTAAGGTAATTTTTGGATATTTGGACAGATGTAAGTACTCATGAGTCTAAAACAGGCCTGGTCTAGAATGTCAAGAATGCCAGATTTCTTATCTCTATAGCAGTGTCATGTTTTGTGCTGCATTTTGTATACCTGTAAAAAAACACAAGTAGTCACTGTATTGGAATTTACTTTATCATATATAAAAGGAATCACAGCAGAGATCAAGTGTTACGGAAGTTAGAATTCATAACAAATTGTCATAAAGGCCATTTGTTTCGCTATCTAGCCCCTTTCCACCTCATTGAACCCTTATTGATATACTGTTTGCCATATATATTCGTGCAAGTTCACGGTACCAATATGCTGCCCTGATTTTTTCAGCATGTTGCAGAATCAATTGGATTCAGTGCCGCTACACTGCTTGAGGGTATTCTACCAAACGCATACCGAGAAACATTTCAGAATGTGCTGATCCCTTCGTACGAAAAGTCTTGTAAAGAAATGTTTGTGCAAATCAGTAGGGAGTTTGACAAAGGAACGAAAAGTTGTAAGCTTCATTGTTGTTGCTGTTTGCTTACACTTGAGTCCGTTGCTAGGGTTGAATTATTTTGATGAGACGTAATTTACTCCTTTACTTAAGATCGAAGGAGGATTTCTAAGTCGCTTCAAGATTCTTTCTTACTGTTTACTAGCTCAGCTATCCTAACGAATTAATAGAGGTTTGCAGGATAGTATTTCTGTGGCGTAGTTTTTTAATCAAGAAGCTGGCATAGGTATTATTTTTTTATTTTGATCCGAGGCAGAATTCCTCACAGATCTGGTGAGAATAGTTTCTATTGTCCCCCTGACTTGTTTCATTATTCTCTCCTTTTTGTCAGACTTTCAAAAGTTGGATGGACACTTCGAAGCCAAGAAACAGAAGCAAAGCGATTCACGTGATCCTGTTCTCAAACAGATGCAGGATTTAAGCCAAACATTCCAAGATACGGCTGATCGCCTTACAGGAATTGAACGTAATTTGGAAATTTTGATGCAGAAGCAGATTGCTGATGCATTTCAAAAGTGAGTAGTATACAACTCAAACTCACTCGTATAAAGATAAAAGCGTCATGCAAGCAAATTTTGCATTTATCCAAGCAGTTTTTAGAAACTGCAGTGAATTTGCCTGCGAAATTTCCTTTTCTATGATGGAGATCCATTTCCCTCTTTTTGCTTCTATCAGAACTTAGTCCTTTTGACGTAAGCCAACATTCACCGACAATATTCAATGGTATACCTCTATAAGTAGTGATTCATGTTGATAGGACTTGGTGTAGGCTTTGTGAACTTGATATTTTTAAAGTATCTTTGAAATGTTTGATTTAGTTTTGGTGTTAAATTCTCTTTAGCTATCACCAGACTTACAGAGATTTATAGGGCATAATTGTTACTTTATTGAAGAAGTTCTTGCTTTGATAAGTGCGCGTGTCCTGACTACATCCGCAACACTATAATGGGAACTTCATTTCAGTTTTAGTACAGGAGTTTACACTTCGACCAGTAATACTATTGCCAACGTATGTCCTGATTAAAGTACAGGAAAGCTAACATTAAAAATAAAGTCTAGCTTGTTTTAAATTATTTGTAAATCATACAATCAATGATGAGTATAAGCTATATACTACAGTGATGAAATACATAACGTAATGTTTTTGAAATGTACAGATAAAATGTTTCTTGTGAGCATATTTAGTCTTAAGTCCATGGAGTCTTGTGATTGTTAAGAACAAAAGTAGTTATTCTCGAAAGGAAATATCAATCCGTTTCAATATTTCTTCTAGTTTCTTCTCTTGTAATTGATGCCTTTTTGTACTGAGTTTTTCTTTTAGTTTCAAGAGCGAGTTGAGTTCATCACTTGAGCAGAGGATATCAAAATTTCTTCTTGGATCTTTCAAGGAGGCAATGGACTCTTCCATGAGTCAAATGAAAGTTGATATGACGTCACTTTTTCAAAAAATAGCTAGTGAAAATTCAATCGCAGAAATTTCAATGGAAGACCGTATGGTATGTTTCTTTGAATTATCCCTTCCCTCCTTCCCTCCTTCCCTCCTTCCCTCCTTCCCTCCTTCCCTCCTTCCCTCCTTCCCTATTCTCTCTCATCGTTGTAACATGTCCTAATCGATTGACAGGAATTCCCGCCGTCCCTCAATCTCACCATTCAAAGATGCTTTAAGTAGACTGTAATAAAGTCGAGTTTTGGTCTTTGATTTATATATTTATGAGTGATGAAGTTTCAAATCTGCAAAGTTGGACCCTTTCAGCCTGTAGCTTGGTCGTCCTGAAGTTTGTATTTTCTTTCTAGAATATTCCCGGTGGCCATTTGATTTATCTTTGGAACGTGCCATAACAAGTGTTGTCTCGCAAAAAAATAATTTCAATCTCTTTGCAATGCCGATGAATAAGAGGCATCATTAGAAAAGAACTTCAGTTTCCTTATTTGGAATGGTCGGTAGATTTCACATAAGTTGCATGCATTCAGTTAGCACTTCGGTTTAGGCCTATTGAAGGGAAATAACATTAGTATAGCAGCACCAACGGCATAGAAGAAATTGTCATGTTGTGGGTTTGTAGGTCATATGATTTGCAGTAGCTGGAGCTGCTTTCCAGTGTTTACCATGTTACTGTAGTGTTTACATCAGCAAGAGGCACGATTCCATCCAGGGTGTCAGCCCCCCTAAATGACAACCCTGGTAGGATAATTTTTCCACCCCTCTCCCTGGAGAAAACTTGAGTTGAAAAATCAGGGCAATGAATGGAATGGCCTGGAAATTGCAGAAATCATAGTTGAATCGGATCGAGTAGTACATTGTGTTATAATGAATGGGAATAAAATTGGGAGCGCCCCGTAAAATTTTGCCCCCCTGAAGTAGAGCCCATTCAACATTTGGAATTTCTCGTAGACAAAAATCCTTGGACAAAAATGTTAAGAATTTAGCCACCCTGATGTTGGGGCGATGGAGCCACTGAAGTTGAGCTTTACGTTGAAAGTGTTTCTGTCTTTTGTGCTTTTTAGACCCTGTTTTAGAGCCTGTTTTAGCTTTTTAGACCCTGGGCGAGTGGCCAAGTGGTTAGAGCGCTTGACTGCTGACCAGAACATCGATGGTTCGAGCCGAACCCTCGGATCATAGTTGGGATGCTCGCTCACTGTCCACCCAGCAGCAAATGGGTACCTGTTGGCAACACTGGGGAAGTTAAAGGTGGCGAGGAAAGGAGCTGGCAACCCTACCTCATTATGCCGGCGGCTCAGGATAAGTGTCTTCTCTATCAGACACTCCTTCAACGTAGGGAATCGTATATGGGACTATCCTATACCTTTAGACCCCGTCTGCGCTGTATCGGATCACTTTTTATCCGAAGTTGTATAGAAACTACTTTCTGTTTACACACGCACAGGTGATTCGATACAAAACCTGTGCGGCTAGCGGATGAAGTTTTGGTACCTAACTCGAAAGCGGAGCACTGTTGTACCTGCACTGATAAAAAATGTACCGGTACAATGTAGGCGCAACTGCTTGGAGAAGTATTTCTATCGGATCAGAAGTGATTCGATGCAGTGTAGGTGGGGTCTTACTTCTTGCATGTATTTGATTCTTTTCCAACGGCAAAAAATAGGCCTGTTTATTTGTCTATAGTCGACTGTTTTGTCCGCCCAGCTACTATCCATGCCTTTCTTGTAAATAGGAGAACCTTAGTTTTTTTGTCTGAAGCTGCCCATGGATCGCCAGGGGCAATTTCTGCTCTATCTACATATGAACCTTGAGAATCTTACATAATGTATGATAGTTTTATTTGGATTTCTTTGGACCCAATGACATAGTATCCTTTCCCGCTGTATGTGGTCCATACAAAAGAAGTAATAGTTTTTATACTTCTTAACAGATAAGTGTATATGACAGTTTTATATATTCGTGTGTTTATAGCATCAAATCGATTCATACTTGGCCGAATACGACTACTCGAAAGCATTCGAGGAAGCTTTGAATGCAGTAGATCTGACATATGTGCTGTACGTTTGTCAAAGAGTGGACGCAGAAGAATTGTTCTCAAAGAAAGGAAGTTTTTTGGAACAGCCCATTATTCTATCGCTGATTCAGCAACTTTCTATTGAGTTAACAGTTGAAACAGAGCTCAAAGTTAAGTAAGTATTGTATTTGTTGCCATAATTTGATTGCGTTGCAGAACTTCTGTTCTGCCTTCATGAAGCTATACACAAATGGCTTGAAAGTCTTCAACGTAATAGGGATGATGGTTAGAGACACGAATAAGGAATAGGCACAGGGGCAGAATGGCACTTTGAATGCGCATGCGTTGGTATGGGAAGCATGCAAAACAGGTTTAGCAACTAAAGAGAGCCCTCGCTGCAGTTCACTGCGGTCGTTCCAGTGTTGCAATGAGTTGTTTCCAAGTTTTATTGTTCCCCATGCAGTCGAGCGAAAAAGTTCGCGTAACCATAACGACAAAAATGTCGACGCAAGTTGTCCTACTGCCTAATCTTTATTTTTTCAGAGTTATACCTAGACACTTTTGCCTGAGGGTGTTCAGAAAAAGAGTGACCTATAATTTATTTTGGACTCATTATATTTTCCAGAACACAGGGAGACAATTATGATAGTTGCCAGTAACGGAAAATTATTTGCAATATCACAAAAAGACAGTTGACTATGACTAGCCATAACTAACAGAGTAAATTTAATTGCAGGTTAAAATTCGGTCTAGCTTCCCAATATACGCTAAATTCACTGCTGCAAGACCCACTTTCTTGGGGTTTCTTGGACATTAGGGGTTCTGGCCCCCCATACCCCCAGTTTGCATACCCCTGACTGTAGTATTGAATCTCAGTGTAATTAAAGATATTTGAACGAGAGTTGTTTGAATCATTCGCCATTGAGCTTTTGATAACAGAAACTGCTGGATTTCATCACTGATTTTGGCATGACGTTTCTGCTTAGTGACACCTGCTTTGTATTATTTTCTAGTTATCTATCCGAAGCCATTGAGGCTCTTGATAGGAGCCATGAAATTACTGCAGCTCACATGACCAGTGTGCTTGAAAGCCTTATGGAACAGGTTGAAGGCGCTATAGCTGCTTTGAAATCAAGTGACGAGCCTAATAAACAACATCTGCAACAACTAAGCATGCTGGGTAAGTTGATACGAGCAAACCACAGTTAAGTAGTCCTCTGTTTTCTCCGTTGACTGTGAAGAAGTTTCAGCCTGTGATGCCTGGGATGGCGTTGGAAAATGACAGGCTATGGTCGTCGGGATACATCTTGGGAATCGTTGATATTCCCGCATTGAAACTTGCGTTTAACTTGTTCTCTGATAGTGATTCTTACCGTAGCTAAATCTTGGAAAGCCACCCTAGCAATGATTATAGTAAAGATAAATATCTCCATATTGAAGTTGCTCCTAATTTGAACGGTTCTCTGTTTGCTTATAGTTTAAGGTTCCTATTGTAATTGATATAACTTAGCATTTGATGATCGACGCCATAGCAGAACCAGACATTTGTTTTAATTCGTTGTGGATGATTGAGAGATAATCGTTAATACATGAATATATCGAAATGTTATGTTGTCATAAGAGACTTCAGTTCATAAATGAATTTTGTTGCTTGGCGTATTAAATAAAGAGAGTGACATCATCACCGTGTAAGTTTTTCACATTCTGATAGCCAAACAGGCCTTGTAGTGCGATTAGTTTTATCAAACATTCTCGATAATGTGTCTCGCCATAAGTTGTCACCTTTGTCGGAGCATTTTTAGAATCAAAGTTATTTATGAAATATACTTTCCGCAGTGATTGTGGGTTTGTCGTAGAACACGGGGGGGGGGGAGGGAGAGGTATGTGAAGATGCACTGTATGCAGATGAGATTTACTTTATTCACGATACAGATCATGTCGACTTTTGATACTAAGCCTCGCATTGATTAGCCTAACCTCGTGTTCACCCAACCCTGCTTTTTATTAGAAAAGCGTTCGTTTAATTTTGGCAGACCACTCATGCATTTATTTGTATCAAAAATGTAAAATTTGTGGATTATTTTTTATGATGAACTCATGATAGTACGCCCAAAAAGTAGAGTATATGGCCTAGGTGTTGAGCCCTATTTGGATACTTGTTTTGGTATCATGTTGAAAGAGCTTTGCACCTCATTACCCAACAAGCTCTGTGGCAAGAGCGATCTTTGTAATCACATGAGTGGCAATTGTTCTTTTTCAATGCAATATGCAAGACGGTTTGTTGATATGATTTTAAGACCAACCGATAACTTACCAACGGCGATGTTCCTACCTATGAGTTACTTCAAAACAAAATAGGATAGGACAATAAGATGATATTATGTTACTTTTAGTTTTGAGAGCCAAAACAATTATTTTTCAACTTACAGACGGCACGTTCTATAATTATAAACAGTTTATAAGAAACGAATAATTTGTCAGCACATTTTCTACCACCACATAAGAAAGGCCTATTTTCCTCTCATCTTGAACTGCAACTATCGCATAGTTTTAACATGTAATTCGATTCATTCAGAGTATGATATTACTTCGTTTGTTACCTTTTAATATAGTTCTATTTACCTGCATCACAATTGTCCTTATCTATTACATTTTTGTTATTTTCTAACATTGACCTCATTGATCTTATCATTTACTTTATCATTTACTTCTGTCTATGTCATGTTGCTGACCTCTGGGGAGAAAGTCTGTGAACAGTTTGTACATATATATATATATATATATATATATATATATATATATATATATATATATATATATATATATATATATATATATATATATATATATATATATATATATATATATATATATATATATATATATATATATATATATATGAGTGCACTCATGAAAAGAAGAGGTAGAACAACATGAGAGAGCAGGCATCAATGTGATCTTTCGCTCATATTATTGTATCACAGTGTATTCTGCTGACTAGTTTCGGCCATGGGCCATCATCAGAACAACCGAATTTATTTCTGCTAAGCATTACTTTTGTAGGTGTAAAATTAGTTATAGACTAAGAATGTTTGAAAACAAGAGTGTTTTTGTATCAGATTATGCTGGGTGTTCGTCAGAGTGGTTGGGTGTTTGTTGTTGATGCTGTGTTTCCTATGTATGCATATATATATGTATATATATATATATATATATATATATATATATATATATATATATATATATATATATATATATATATATATATATATATATATATATATATATATATATATATATATATATATATATATATATATATATATATATATAAACAAACTAATTCTAAGCCGTATCCACGAAGTATATATATTGCATAAAAAGAATATACCAAACCACAAATACACTCGACTTTTGAGTAAACGTTTCGATTTTATTCGAAACGTTTACTCACAAGACAAATGTATTTGGTTTATTCCTTGTATATATATATATATATATATATATATATATATATATATATATATATTCATATATTTAGATATATATAACTACATATATGTAGATGCATATATATATATATATATTTATATATATATATATATATATATATATATATATATATTCATATATTTAGATATATATAACTACATATATGTAGATATATATATATATATATATATATATATATATATATATATATATATATATATATATATATATATATATATTCATATATTTAGATATATATAACTACATATATGTAGATACATATATATATATATATATATATTTATATATATATATATATTCATATATTTAGATATATATAACTACATATATGTAGATATATATATATATATATATATATTTATATATATATATATATATATATATATATATATATATATATATATATATATATATATATATATATATATATATATATATATATTTATATATATATATATATATATATATATATATACACATGTACATGTATCACATGTAACACCATATACTAGTGTCATTATTTTTGTTTTGAAGTTTGCGTCTTGATCACTTTCTGTTCCTCCGCCCTTGCTTTGGCATATAGAGACATGGCATCCTTCCTGAAGTGTATGTAGCATTACACTTTTAGGATTCAAAGGATACTCTGACAGAAATATTACTATGTAGGGACGGTTGTCTTTCAGACTTGGGAAGCAAACACATTATTTACCTTATGATATGATTTATTCGCAAAACTCGCCGATTTCGTTGAAAATGATTCAGAACTCCCATCAGTTAAATCGAAAATATTCATCTTGCTGTTGAGTCTTTAATTTATGTTTTGGCTCCGGGATTGACCGCAAAATAATTTCGTACGTATTGTCACCAGTTAAATGATATCTAAGCTTTTTTTTAATGTAAAGGAAGAAAATTTCAGCAAATCATTAAATCGACACTCTGCCCCTAAATTCGGGTTCATTGCA
The DNA here is from genome assembly GCA_964019165.1 of Mastigias papua. Taxonomy (NCBI): domain Eukaryota; kingdom Metazoa; phylum Cnidaria; class Scyphozoa; order Rhizostomeae; family Mastigiidae; genus Mastigias; species Mastigias papua. The sequence continues at coordinate 12,601,537 of OZ025272.1, forward strand.
TAATTACAACTAACTTGTCTGTGATTTGTAGTACCCTATATAAGCAGAGAGGAAAGTAATATATACGATGGGGACACCAATTCTGCAGTAGTAATCCACTATATGAGCTTCCTCGGTTGAAAATTTCTTCTTATTTTGTCTATCTTCGTTTGCTTCATCGTTAGTGTTATCTTGCTTGTCACGTGCTTCTCCTATGTTCTCCAATGCAATGGCTTGCGCGAGTCCGTTCGCAATTACTGTCAATTCTTTGTCCTATAAGAGACATTCAAGTTATGAGAGAGAGGCTGATCCAGTGCGAGAAGAAGTAATGATGCTTGTCTCAAAGAATCTGTTTGTGAAGATTAACGGCATTGATAGAGATAGATCTTCCTTATGCTGCATCTTCATAGAGCCTCATAAGGTATTTGCTATGTTCTCTGTCCCTCTTTGTCCCTTGTGGTCGCGTTTTATCCCTTTTTTGTTACATTAATTTTAAAAACTAGTTATGTTGACTGTAGTGTTTCCCATAAAAGAAACCCTGAGAAAGCCTTTTTCCGTCTGGACAATCTGATCTTTGCTGTGCTAGTGTCCTTTCTTGAATCTACTAGCAAAACGGATTATTTTTATTTTGAATTCACAACATACGCTTTCCCACCTTTCACAGCTTTTTCACACATTTCCCGTATTGTATTAATGACCACATTAGCCTGGATGTCCAAGACATCCAAAACATTACGACATTTTCTGAAGAAGTTATCCTAAGCATGAGAACAAGCAGTCACTCAAGCACAGGGATTCGCACTCCTCATTTCCCCGCAGATCCATTTAAGCCAAATGGCAACCTGTAGTTTCTCCTTCTATAATTTCTATTTAATCGAAACTACGAGTTGGCCCTTATTAGAAAATTTTCACAATATGCTTGAAGAAATAAATGCAGTTGCAAAAGTCTGCCTTTGAACCTTCCATTTATTTCCGAATATTCTAAAAGTCAAAGATGTATGTACTTTTAAAGTTGTAAGTTTACTAAAGACGTGAGAGGCAGACAGATAACTTGTTGCAGAGATAATACAAGGGATGTAATCATAGTTAGTTGATGCAATTTAAATCAAAGACAGGTAAGGAGCCTGCAAACATCCTCGAAGAATTTTGATGATATTGAAGTTGTAATGATATAAAAAGGTATTTATGCGCTTTTTACTCCTTCTAGCTTTCTTAGTAACTTCCTTGTTTTGCCAATGTTGTATTTCGTAATTCAGACTTTAAAAATGTTAGTAGACTTCTTGTTTAATGGTAGTGTTACAATAGTACTGCTTATTAGCACATGCTAACATGCAACGAATAGAAAGTGCATTATGGAAACTATACTGCAACTGGCTGCAAGCCATACAGGCATATTTGCTTTCATAGAACCATTTGTTTATGAGCATTGTGAACTGCCATATATTATTGGACAGTTCCTATCTAGGAGAGAATTCTAACTATTGATTGCCAATCTCGAATAAAACAGCAGAAGATGACATGACTCTAGAACCTAAAGATTCTTATTGCCTCCCCTTAGTTACCCATTTGCAGTAATGCTGAAAGTTATTTAGCTACCCTTTAGTGTTCTATACATTCAAAGCAATTTAGTTCTGAAAAGACTAGTTTTACATAGTACTTCACTTTGCTAATTACCTTCTTTTTGCTTGTGATGTTGAGCACAACCAAATACTCCACCATGGCTAGCGAGACGAAGACTAAGTTTGTTATCAACAGGATTTGCATTGCTGTCGTGTAGTCCACGCGGACTATTTTGCCAAGTTCCTGCTGTATTACAAATATCGTCGACAAGAAGTTGGTAACGATAAGTGTCACCCTCGCTGGTACTGCGTCGGCAGGGATCCAGAATGTGGCCCATGTCAAAACAACGAGAAAAATGCTCGGCATATACCCACTGAACAGATGGTAGGTAAATGTTCGTCTTAGTCGTATCTCGGCCAGTAATGCTGGATAGATTTCTGTTGTGGAAAAGAAGTTAGACTTATGAATACCAAATGGTACATGTGCATGTCCTCTCCAGTTGGCAACACAAAATTGCTTGGCAGGTAAAGAAGGGATGATACCTGGATAGAAACAACAACTGCCACTAGTGTGGTCAGGGTAAAAGAAGTTATTTTCATCATTATTTCTGTCATTTAAGTGACGAGGGACAAGAACTATAGGGGAATCTAGGAGCTGTACTCAGGAAAATTTTTGGGGCCACGCCCTGTACTTTGGCTTAGAGTGCATCCCCCAAATGTCTTGCTTAGTACTGCACGCTTGTTGTATAAGAATATAATCACTGATATTGTCTACTAGAATCTCAAGGCTCAAATTCTATGAAATATAGGAATAATTTAACAATAGTGCAAAGCTCAAGCTTCATCAAGGTGTAGATTTTTTGCTGATTTGAGTTGTTGTTGTTGTTGTTGCTGTTGTTGTTGTTTGAAAACAAAACGAGAGTGGGCTTTACTTATCCTGTCTGCAACGTGTTACACTATGATGCAACTGAGCAACTCTTCAGGGAGTGTCAGTTGTACACTATTAGAAGACTATAGTCTTTACGAGAATTAATGCTCAAAATCGCTAAAATTTAAGAATAATTTAAGAATATTCTTAGACTCGGAATCAGAAAAAATTAGTTATTGTCATAAAATGCAAATGTGTAGCATTAAGTAACTTTGACAATTTTGTGACAGTCATACTTTACAGCAGAGCCCTGTGGGGAAAATTTCGATTTTAAAGGAGTCTCGATGGCTATTGTTCGCCAAAAGTAGGGGGGGGGGCAAATTCCTACACGTACCTCTCTGTAGCCACGCCACTGACTGCCGCTAAAAAGGTAATGAAACGAGCCTCAAAGAAGAATTGCTATTATTATCTCAACGGATTCCAACGAGCGTTGTGGTTTCAAACAGGCGATTCAGTAATAATATCGGCTTGAGTATCTTACGCTATAGGTTTATGCTTTTGCTTTCAGGACTTTTTCGTGTCATATTTTTCAGGGAAGTAGACCATTATTAAAGTAAAATATGCATGGGACAGTTATTTCCAATATTCATAGATTCAATTCTTGCATCTTTGGTAATAAGTACAGGCACGAAGGCATCAGTGTAAATGTTGAGAGGTACAACCTAATTTCCAGAGTGTGTAGAAGCCCCCCTGTTAATAGGCACTCGTGATTACAAACTTATCTAGCGATTGCCACGAATACATCTGCTACTACTGGAAATCTCTGCGTCGAATTGTCTACTTTTTACAATTTTTCTTGACACAAACCAATTTTCATCTTACAATTTTTTGGATGGAAAAAGAGGGCAGCATGTTTTGGTTTTGCCCCTGTACCCCCTCAATTGCGTGCATGATTCAATATCGTCCGATACTTCAAATGCCTAAGTTTAGACTCATAGTTCGTCAGAAATATTTATTTCCTCTCTATTTGTATCTTGCAGGTCTTGGTTAGTAGCTGATGCAAGAGTCACTAGACCCACCTGATTATAGGTTACAGGTGCAGTTAAAAGGATAGATCCGAGCTGTCTTTCGATTTTATCGTTTGACTTGCGAATGTGTCCGTGGCTGCCACTGTGAGTCTGTTTGTTTGTTAAACAGACGAGATTAGTTCTACGCACTGATACCTTTTCAATTCGCGCTGCTTCCTTTTGAAAAAGATCCGTTAATCTAAAATAACTTCAATACAATTCATGGTTGGGGAGACATTAGACCACGTTCATGAACATTCAGCCATGCAAGAGTAAATATACAAGAAAATGCAGGTATGTACTGGATATTTTTACATATTTACCTCCGTTTTGATAAATGATATCACTCCGCCTACCACTGGCTGTAACTACTTCGTATCCGGAGAGCTGGACATGATCCGGTATATACTCTATCGGGTTGTTTCTGTCTTTCCACGATAGATATACTTCTTTTCCAGTGTATGAATCTAAAATCAAATTTTAGTCGCTCTGTATTCCTCATCCAAAAGATAAAAAGCACTATTTGCCGACCGACTAGTTTAACTGAACCTGCTTTTGTGATGGCCACTAAGGAGCCTTACAAGATTGAAACTGCAACCCTCCATAGATTTAAAACTCTCTCTCTCTCTTGCTCTTGAATTCATGCTGTCTTGAATATGGTCTAGTCAGAAATGACACCTCAAATGCTGTTGCCCTCAGTAGTTCAGTTGCACGGTTGGGCTGCAAGTTGTTTCTTGTAAGAGGGAAGGATGTAAGCCTGAACATATCTCTCATAGCCATTCCGGCCTGTTTGCTGTTGTCCCTTTATTTAGGTTAAAAACTGTCACATTTGTTTTTGAGGTCTCATTTAAGTGACATAGATGCAATGCATTTTGAACACCAACGGGGGGCTACCAGACCGACCAGCCGATTGATACTCACTAAGCTCAGATCAACTGTGCCCCCCTAACAAAATAATGCTGGCTACGGGCCTGCCATGACAATACATGATTTGCTTTACATTCAGACAAATAGTGTAGAATTTTGCATAAAATGCTGGAGTGCTGTATTCCTATGGAAACACCATGCTACTTTTTGGGGCTCCTGGAGGGCTTTGCCCCCAGACTTCTCCATGGTTACGGGCCTGTTTCATAGTTGACATGGCCAATATGAAATGCACAGCTGTCTTAACTGATTTGTGCTCTCATATTTTAAGATAGACGTTACTCTTTGTCATACGAAAACTACATCAAATTTTAAGTTCTTACTAACAGCTCTCAAACTGGATACCACAGGTCTGTTCGTCAAACGGATAATTGGCGAGATTCATTTTGCAGAATGATATGAGAGTCAACCTAAAAACAGAAAACTTGCGATTTATAAATGAGGTTACATGATAGGACGGCAGGGCAGTTATACCAACATTTATGTCAAGAATGTCCTTCGTGCTGCCACCCGGCTAGAACTTAAACCTACTACCGTGCTGTATAGAACATTAACAGTATTATCCAGATAGGCATACCTGCTTTTCCATTGCAATCAGGGGGGAAGGATTACTTGTCAAAATAGATACTAGCAAATTGACGGTGATAATGATAATTACCCAGGGCTAAAACCATCAGCAACAAAAGATTGACTTTTCAGTAGCCGTGCAGAATGAATATTGAAATAAGTGTAGTGCATAATTAGAAATTAGTATCAATTAAAGTAGTAAACTAGCAGAAAATTTGTACAAAATCTATTTAAATTACTACAGTATCTACCAGAATAGACCAGCCCAAGCTGAGAGCAGAGGACGTCATACACCTTAATTGTCCGATAGCTTTGAACAAAAACAGACCTGCATAATTGTCCAGGCAGATTTTAGCTATGGTACAAGTGTCATATACAAAAATTGTGGTGGTTTCATGGCAGACGGCAAATTCTGCCTAGAGTAGACTAATTGGCATTTTGGCATTTAGTGGGACAGTTTTTGGAACTAAAATATAGATATCGGGTAATTTTGTTTTACAAAAGTAGGTGAATTCACCACGGATGCCCCCCGCCCTAAAATTTTGCAAAATCTGCCAGTGTATATGAATGTACCTTTAGACACCCATTTACAACAATAGTTTATAACGTACCTGGTACTCAAGTAAACTGCTCCATATGGTCCCAGTTTTGTTCTGACATTTGCAGTTAGTGTTTTATGCTGTTCTGTTTTGACTGAATTATAGCCAAACGTATCAGGGACCCAAATCATTTGGCTTGGGTCTCCATTAAATGTGAATTGGTTGTTACCGAAATCTAGCCTTTCGTCTTCCCACCAATGGCGAAAGTAAACATCAATTCGCAGTGTCTGAAAGTCAAAATAACTTAGCAACGGAAGTATGCGAATGGCAGAACAACTTGTATAAAATAGTTGAGCAAACTCGTATACGATTTTTGCAACAGACTCTCGACTATTCAATAGGCCGAGTTAGAGTTTCAGAGAGTAAATTATTAATTGAGCATTTATTTTTTTTATACTTTACATATTTATATACTTCAATCATTCTCTTACGCTTCTTTCTGTCATTAACTCTTTCCCTAGTCGGATGTTCTATCCGTACAAATCTGTTTTTCAGTGATACCTCACTATTCACTCAGATTTCAAGGCTGATTATTCAACCCGATCCTTTTCTTCTTTGCTCTTGGTTCCATTTCCACACTCACCCATGGTATTGTTTACCTTAACCATACACTAATGTCTCATCCTGGTTTTTCTTTCATTTGTTCATTTGTATAATTCTTTATTCATCCATTGTTTATTCTATACATGAACTTATAAATTTAAGGCTACATTAAACTCGTTTTTTTAAAGAACCACTTTGAAAGGAATCTATATGTAGAAGCCAAACAAAGCTAAGGAATGTTTACTACTTGCAGCAAAGTCCCTAAGAAAATTCTCAACTTCAGTTCGCAAAAATTTGTGTGTAATCCTTGTAACAAATGGTTCATAAGCGGATTTCCGTTGAAGTTTGCAGTGTCCATAGTGTCCTGTCGTAACACCGAACACGTAAAATGTTTATAGCACTAAATATGCAGTTAGAAGTAAGGAAATATTGAGGAACGTTTAGTACTAAAATGCGTCCAAAAGATGTATAAAAGTAAAGAACTTATAGAACTAGCCCTTGAGCCAAGTTTTTATGAAAAGGAAACGTGTACACTATCCGTTAGCGCTGGGTAAACTGAACCTAAGTTTACTTACAAGACTCACTGAATCTATAGGGCCAAGACCAATAACTCCAAGCTGCATCGAAACATTCAGTCTTGATTCTGTGTAAAATTAGAAGACAATCGTATTATTAGAAATGAAATGAATGAAATGAAAGAATTGTAAGTTTAGAGAAAAAAGATATAGTTTATTTTCTAATTTAGTATTTCAATTAAAAGTAGTAAACTGAGCTATCAAACATATCTCAAGGTTCAAATTCAATTTGTCTAGCAGACGTCCGTCTGAAAAGTTTTCTTACGAGATTTTATTGCAAGTATTTTTGTAGCACTTTGCTGGCTAGACGAGAGAAGGGTCTCAAATAGAGTTCAGCGTCTGCCGTAATTGAGCTTCGGCATGAAATGGTGCAAGCCGATAGACACCTTTTGATTTCGAATATCCCAGATCTTTCTATCGGAAAAAAATCAGAGATTTTTAGAAACATGTGAATTGAGTTCCTCTTTTTGAAATTTGATCATATAAACATTCCTCTATTAGATTGAATTCTCATGTGTTTACATTTCGTGAAATCTGCTTTCAATGAAATTTAGCTTCAGTTTACATAGTATTAGATTAAAAAGAATGGGATGCAATTTCTTGCCACTGCGGCCTTATGCTTACACGAACAAGAAGCGATTAAGAACTATACGATTTGAATAGAGGTAGCAATGATGCATTTCGTCATAACTCACTAATTTGTTATGAACTTACCTCACTAAGTACTGACGACAGAGAAAAGACAGCATTGACGACAGAGAAAAGACACCAATTCACTTAAACTTCTTATTACACGTACTTTTGTCTTAGATAATGGCTTATAAGGAAGCAGTACTCGACTGTGCAAAAAGTTAAGCAAGTTCAGTAGTACTGGATTTTTGAGACCTATGAAAGTCGATAATATTATAAACATTTGAAATTCCAATTTTCCCGCAAAGACGTCTTCTCTTTTGTTGTATTTGCATGGATTTCCTTTGAAAAACTCTGTATTTCAGTGTTATTTTTGTATAGTGCCTGCCAATCTGTGTTACATTGCAGTGTGACTTGAACTCGAACATTCTCACTAAGGGAGCGGGCATTATTTATGGCCGGGGTGGGGACTGAAGGGAAAGTGCTGTGTTCCTTCATAAAATTCTTACCCAGCCATTTGCTAAAGTCAAATTTTCTTTACCCCACCGAAGGAAAACAGTAGAACAGGGGTACATTTATGCTTAAATATAGTATACGTTTTAACACTACCCCCGTGGTCAGAAATTATTTTTCTATCCCACCTAGCACAGTGTAATTTTTTCAGTTACCCCACCATTTTATCTTCAGTCCCCACCCCGGCCATAAATAATGACCGCTCCCTAAGAGAGTCTAAAGAAAGTTTCAGTACTAAAGTCGTGCAAAAGCTAAGAAGTTTCAGTACTGGCGGCAAAAATTTTCTTAATGAAAAAACGTTTATTCTATAGTTGTTTTCACTGTAGAATTTCTATTGACAATGCTTGACCCCTACAAGGCTTTAAATCTTCCACCATTCAGTAATATCAGAAATTCAAGGTGACTGTGTTCTTGTTTTTGTCGCCTTCTAAATCTCAGTATTTGTCTGCTTTTTCCGAAGAACAGTTCAGTTGCTAGCATAAGCGTATGAGGCATAGGGGCTGGGCGCTGCAGCCCTCCCAGTTGGGCCAAGATCTATTTCGTTTGGGCAATTTTCTCAAGAAAACAATATTTTTCCAAAATAGCTCCAGCTTAAAGGGCTAAACAACAAATCATCCAAATCATTTGGGGAAAATATCAGTGACTCGGGCATACAGTTTGCAGCCCGGCTCCTAAATTTAAAGCTCCCGACGCCTATGGTAGCCCAGATACATATGACTGTAGCTGTTTTCGCCGAATGCGACAAAGATCATTATGATTTTGTCAAAACAAAATTATGGGTGTGGTAATCTAATGTTATTGCATCGAGGCCAATTTGTTGTCCGCATTTTGAATCCTACCAGGCAATATTCTAACTGCATCAGAAATTACAATATGCGTATTGTTTAGTGTTCAAGGTATGTTTTTTATGCCTTTGTGTCTGATATCATAGAACGAATTGCAAAACAGTATTTTTACCAATTGGGCTTAGTTAATAATTGATTAATCCGATAGAGTGACTTGCCACTATCGTTTTCTATTCAAACTGTTGAATTATAGAATTATTTTGAATCATCAAACACAAAGCTGGAAGGATGATCATAGATTGTAATTCATCTGTTTAGTCATTTCCTTGGCATTCTCTTCCTCCAATTTGATTTCTCCTTAAGACAACATGATCTCATGTGTATCTTTCCATTAGCATATACCAACTACAGTCTTATCAGTGATGTTCGTCAATACATACAGAATACATTTCCTAGTTTTGTTGGAAAGCAGAGGTTTATGTTGCTATATCATGTAGCAATTTAATTGCAGTATATTCAAGCAATTTTTTTGTGATAATGGATAACTTTTAAGCTTTAATAGGCTCTGCCATAAACCTCTATATATATATATATATATATATATATATATATATATATATATATATATATATATATATATATATATATATATATATATATATATATATATATATATATATATATATAGTTCTTTATTTATTTATTTTTTCATATATATAAATATATGTACTTAATGTCATTATGTACTTACATTTCTTCCACACATTCGTACAAAGCAGAATTTTTTACTTACTATCAGCAAATGGCCGAACTCGTCTATCATATGTCTTCAGTCTTTCTGTTAATTGGGCAGAAATCCAGCTCTCATTTGTAGACACACTCAATTCTAGAATTCAAGCGTAAGAAGCAATTCTGTGTTTTTAATGATGTAGATTTTCCAGCAACAGCGAGTAGCTTATATTTTCTTCTCATGGCTCTTCTGCTATCAATTTATTTACCTGCCCTACCTTGGTTGTGATTGACTGATGGACTGATTGATTTAATGATTGATTAACTGATTAATTCTTCTCATCTTGTTGATCTGTCCTATGTTCGGTTCCTATATGTATTCCCCCCCCCCCAATTTATGACCTTGTCAATTTTCTTTGCTCACCAGCATTTGAATATTCATTTACTGGAACAAAGCATGTTACTTAAGTTCATGCATTCATTTATTCAATGATGCTATGTAGATATACTGTACTTACTGTTTTGGAGCGCTGTCATCAGCAAAATCAACAGAAGCATTCTGCAATTCCAGTACTAGAACGTGAAAAAGAGAGAGGTATCATTTTTCAGATCAAACAAGTCTTTCAGTTTATCAATCATTGAATGTTTCTGCATTCACTTCGACTCATATGTGCCGAACAGCAGAGTTTTATTACCCATACAATATTAGCTTTCACGAGGTTCTCGCACAGCAATATCAAGTCATTTCCGCGTAGAATTCTTGTCGCTATCTGCCTTGAAAAGGTATAGTCGTATCAGATCGTAACCTGTTTTGATCACAATGCTGAAATAATTCATACGTTTGTCATTCCCTACAGACTCTGGTATCATTCCAGCCACTCTCAGCAGTTCCAATACCATATGATTCTCTGCTTTTCCAAAAGGTTTCTTGGCTAAATTTTTGCAGCTGCTAATTCTTTTGTGACTCTGTGCGATTAGACGCATTACTGTTTGCTGAATCGGCTCTATCAAGTACTACCGAAGTTTCATGAGCAGCTGATAACTGATCGACTGATACCCCAGTAAGTCACTACGTGTGCGTTTGTACTGAACATCCACAGTATCCAGTGAGAAATGCAACCCATTTTATATTGATAAGTGTTTTCCAAGTAACATCCTTATGGATCTTTCCTAAGCGTTTAGCTGTATAGATATGACCTGTTAATTGCAAACCTGGATGCTTATGGTTATTGATAAAGTACATTAAGAGTACTTGAACTGCCACATTGTGAGGAAGCAGAGAGTTGATATAAATAGTACCATAGGAAATAGACATATATGCCACATATTGTACCTCAAGGTACCGTTTTGGAGCCTTTCCTATTTAGCATTATTAGTGATACCTTCTCCTAGTAAAGAACTCTGAAATATGTAGCTATGCGGACAATATTGTTGTCTTTTCATGTGATTTTGACATAGACAGAATTTATTTCTCCCTTAGACAATACGCTTAGTTCATTTCCACCTGGTATGTTTATAAATATATGAAAACGAAGGATTATAAAGGCTTTCCTTCGTGTAAATAGGATGCTGCAAGTCAAGGATGGATCTTCCAATATTTATTTGAAAGTCAAAATCAAGACTGCTTGGTGTGATCCTACATAATAATCTTGATTTTAAGGAAAATGTTAATATAGTTTGAAAAATGGCTAACAGTATCTTGGGGCAATTCAGAAAGTATGTAACGGTAGGGGGTGGGTGGGTATGTGCCAATTTTGTGACAAACTGTAATGAAAAATATATAGAGGTGGGTGTGTCAGGTTGCTTTTGTTACGTAACACCAAAAACGTAGTGCAATGTTTTTACTGTTTCACTTTTTGATGAATACTTTCTAGAAATACCCCAATAAAACAGAGCTTGACCTTATAGAGCTTGAGTCTTCTATTACCCCAAGACATTCTTAAATTTCAGCGATTTTTTGAGATTTAATTTAATATTCTCTTAGAAATATATTCTTTTAACAAAATTTGGGGCTGGTGTTGTTGAGGGGGTTTTTATACCAGAATGTTACGTAACAGAAGAGGGGGTGTCAGCTTGAGTGTGACAAGCCGTACATAGGGGGGTGTGGGGTCAAAATAACAATTTTTTCCATTACGTACTTTTTGACTTTACTCTTAATTTCATAGGTTGACTCCTCTATGATGCCTCTCGATTCAGTGACGGTGCTGTAGTATGTATGTGCTAGTGTGAACTTACATACTAGTGTGAATAAAAAGCAAGTACTATTAGCGAATTTTTGTAAGACGATGAAGAAATGTATATGAAGAATAAGTTGCTAACAGTTTAATACTGTATTTCCTCTTAAAAACGCCGCGGCATTTATTACAGAATCAAAATTTTGGATGCGGTGCTCTTATATCAGAAGTCCCCAGCTCTTTCATCACCACAGAGTGGTTAGCGCTTGAGATTTTATCACGGATCAGGGTGGAGCTGGGGGTGGGGGACTCACCGTGTAACATAGGTAATAATAGCACAATTCATCTATACTAAGCCGTTTGTTTATTTCTCATTTTGCTAGCTTGTAGGTCATATTTTTAGCGCTCAAGTGACTAAAATGTAGCTGATAGAATCCTTGCATTTTTCTAATTAAAAGCTAAGTCAAAGTCAGATAATAAATACAACGTAAATGAGTAATTATTTCTCGGTACAGTTGAATCCAAGAACCGGTATCGGTCCACGACCTGGTGTTTTAGGGCCATTGCCTTATAGGAAATACAGTATATCTCTCCGTAGCTTTTGAGTTGGCGCTTGAAGAGATTGACGCTGAGTTATTTCGTAATATACAGATTCCATTGTTAACCACCCGTCCATTCTCTGTGTGTTTGTGTATAACATTAGAATGGAGTATAATTTCTAGTTGCTTTACTATCAAAATATTGTTGTTGTACTCTTAGTAATAAATTTTTACACTTCAATTGAAAGAATAACCTCATCAGGTAGCTTTTATTTTGCGAGTTATATTTTATTGAAGCGAACTGGTTGGTGTTCAGGCCGTCGTGGAAATGATGCTTCAGGAGGGCAGGGGGGTTGTAATAAGAATTTTGCCGACAGCATAGGTGTGGAACCTAAGAACTGAGTGTGGTTTCTTATGAAATAGACGAAATTTTTCAATAAGCTTCTAATATTACCGACAGCATGCTGGATACCTGTGTGTGACAACTGTGAAAGTTTACTATACGTGCCGACGAGCCGCATTATGTAGTAAAAATTCACTGGATTTGCCGATAGATTTACCGATAGATTTACCGATAGAAAGCAAGTTTTGCTGTCAAGGTACTTTTGCAAAGGGAAGTAATGCTCCGCACTCCCCATGCCCCCCTTGCTATGGACATGGTGATAGTGCTGGTGTTTTATTTCAGCTAAGATTGATGCTATTTTTTTCATTTATGTACTAAGAGTATTCTTTTTGTAGGATATGTAATCATGTACCCAGGAGAGTTTTTTTGCGTAAGAGATTTGTCTGCTTGGAGTGTTTTGTGTTGAAAGAGTCCTGCTTCTTCCTACTAAGTGAAATAGAAGAGCTGCTAATGTTTGCATTTTACAGAAAAAGTCCTTTCGCTGGCTTTTAGGAAAAGCAGCAAGCCGAACATTGAGAGTATCCTACAGATAAGACCTGTCTTGAAATTTTCAGCGTGAATGCTTGTCATCGAGAACGATTTTGAGACCCTTGATCACAATCCTGCTTTCATTTATGGTTGAATATTCTTTTCACATGATTTTTATATTTACCACTTTGCCAAAGTCTGCTTGAAGGAATAAATGTAGGCCACCAGGGCAAACTTCATGTGATGAGTTTTTACATCTCCTTTAATAGATTTAGAGATTTTGAGTTAGAATTTATCTATGATGAGCAAAATAAGATAATGTGTCTCGTTTTTGCTGATGGAATCGTTTGGTAGATGGAAATCATAAGTTAACTGTTCCAGAGGTTAATGTCGGTAAACTATCAGAATTACTTCTGAATTGCGAAGGATCCTGTTACTACTTATAATCACTATCTTTGATATATCTGCTATTCTAAATAGCATTTGTTTTATCTAATAATGAAGCAATAGTTTTCATATTCTCATAGTATTTGTAAGAATACGTAGTTTTTATAGGAATATAGTCTATAAGAATATCAAGGCTCAAAATCGCTGAAATTTAGAAATAGCTTGAGAACAGAGCAAGACTCAAGCTTCATCAAATCTTAGACTTTATGATTTTTGAGTTCTCTTAAGAAGACAAAACGAGTGTGATTTTCACGTATCCGATCTGGGAGTCATTATGCTATGATGAGGATCAGCAATCCTTCGGGGACTGTCAGTCACACACTTTTTATTACAATGATATATTTTCTTTACGAATATTAATGCTGAAAATCGCTAAAATTTATGAAAAACCTAATTTATGAACATTCTTAGGCTCAAAATCAACAAATATTAAGAGTATTGAGGGTCAGCCAAAAATTAGGTAATCTTATTAAAGAAAAGTGTCTACTATCAGTAGGGTTATCTTTTTATCATCGCTAGGGTAGACGAAAAATTTATAGCAGATATTACCTCATAGATATTTGATCGAAGAATGTATGTTGTTCGTCCTTGATGCAGACAAATGCGGCAGAACTAAGTTCAGTTGAGTTTCAGTCTCTCACATTTGGTCGTTGTTTATTCCATGAGCCATAGACAAAAGATTTTTGGTTTTTCCAAGTGCTTTATTGAGCTACCTTTTTAGCAATCATGCATAAGTTACTAGAACAGTACCTGTTCTTTTCAAGTCGTCTTCTTTCTAGATTGAAAAGACAATAAAATTTTGTGATTTTTATCAAATCAGATCAGTCAAACCAATCAAGCATTTGCATAGCTTGATGCTTTTGTGCATCCCAGCCAGCTCTTCATATTGTGTAGAACAAGAGATAGGATCAAAGTCGATTTGCGCACGTTCGTAATTTTGTGATGAAGTTGGCACCGTAGCTATGATTTTTATTGCGTGTGTGTTTTTCTTTGTATTTTTGCAGTAGTTGTAATAGTTATAGAGATTCAAATGTATGATATAACACACGCATAGTAGCGTAAAACATAGAGGTTAGTAGGAATAAAAGTGTTCATCTGTCAGGCAACACATGATCAATTTAGTGCTAACCGCTCAAATTTGTCTTCTAGTACATGGGAGATCTCATCAATTCCTTAGCTGTAAATTGTATTCCGCCACACAATTTTGAGTGAAAAGGAAACACTGTGTTGTAATGTGAATTTTTGTAGTGATTGGGTAGCCAAATATCAAATCGCTCGAATGTTGCTCGGATCCTGGCGGGGCCGTATTAAGCACTTCCCCGTTCGTGAAAAATAGAGAGAATAGTGAAGTGCGCACTTCGTTCAGAATGAGTACTTTTCTGGGGCCCGAGGAAAACGTTGCTGATGCTTGCATGTAGCGATTTTGAAACTCGCAAGGGATCGTGATATTTACAACGCCAGGGTCCGACCTGGCACTCGACAGGCCTGTCTGTTCTTTGCGTAGATTACGGTGGACTGTACTCAAGTACTACTGTGGAATTTCTCTAAAGCGGCACCATTCGTTCCGAATTATAGTGCTCGCTTTATAGAAGTATCCAATTTTTAGAGAGAAGGACGTTTTAATAAGAGAACGTTGCGTTCCTTGACTTACTTTCCATCCTATAAAGGTGTCCGCTCTATGATGTGTCCGTCTTATATAGACACCACTGTATCAAGGAACTGAGCAGCTTCACTATATTGAAACATAAGCTAGGCACTGCAAGGTTTAATCAATGCATGGATCATCAAACGTTTTTTAATGCGGGCCAGGCAACTGAGAGAACGACGAACGCGGGCTACATAATCGTTCTGCTCAATACCTGCAGGCCAGAATGAAAGCTCTCAGACAAGATGTAATGCCAAAAAGAAAAGGATGCAATTTCACGAAATGAGGAAGAGTATGAAAAACTGGAACCTACAGGAATACAGAAACAACATTTCGCACATCTATACGTAACCATGAAACTAATGCTAAAACTAGCGCTCTAATATCAAGTACCGTCGGCGGGCCTGATAGAATACCGCTGCGGGGGTGGATATGGCCAGCGGCCCGTAGTTTGGTGACCCCTGGATCAATGCACCTGTAGATTATCGAAAATATTCTTGCCGCGCGTTGGATATTTAGTGGAATAGTGGTCTTCCATGAATGCCTCATTTAAATCAGTTTGTGGATCAATATCGTATTGGCGTAATAACCTTTTCAATCTTGACAAATTACGTCATTAGCGCTTTGTAGGTGGTTTTTGAACTCACACTGGGTCTTGTAATGGAATTGTGTTGATCCAGGTAAATTTGTTGTAATGAACCTACCAAAATATGTACTAATTTGTGGATAGAATTTCGCCAATAGTGAAAAGGGAAGACGAGTGGTACTATTTCAGAGCAGCCAGTCGATGCTGCAGTATAGCAGTAAACTAATACGTGGCAGGGTCTAACATACGGTAAAGTTACAAGACCACTATTTAGCGGTTGTAATATAGGCGATACCCAAAGGAGGATCAGCGGGTCACCTGATGCGCATATATTCATATTCATATTCAACACTTTTTATAGTTGGTTTTGAATACTAGTTAAAAACTAATTAATACCAACTATTTAGTATTTTATTGTAACTAAATAGTTGGCATTAATTAGTTTTTAACTAGTATTCAAAACCAACTGTAAAAAAGTGTTGAATATGGATATTCGCGCTAGATCCGCGCCTGATACCCGAAGGAAACTTTCTTGCTACCACGCCCATTTCTAACAAGAAGAGTATTTTTGGTTTACTGCACTTCAATGCCTTTACTCTTTGTACAATAAAATTTTGTAGCAGCAGTACCCACTAATCTTTTCGCGTCTAATGCTCATTCCCAGGATAGCAACAGTGGATGCTCCATAAGACGGACACCCCCCTCCCAGTAAGTCAAGGAACGCCACGTTTTCCTATTCAAGCTTCCTTCTCTCTAAAAAATGGACACTTCTTTAAAGCAGAGACAATAATCCGGAACGAATTCTACCTGCTCTAGAGAAATTCCACTGTATTTGAAATCTAAAGGCCAATGTTAGTAGTCTAGGCAACTGCTTTTTAGGCCCTGATCCGTGTATGTGCACGTTATCCTTCTGCTTACTTAGCCAATATGACTGGAGATTATTGGATTGTTTTTCGTTTTTCATTTTAAGTAGAAAGACATGCCTGTTAGGCTATATAAGAAATAAGCACACACCTAGAATCGATCTGAATTGGCTTTTTTATCGCCATGTCTAGTTTTCTATTACTTTTCCAGAATCTGCTACAATCAGTAACTGCAAGGACGAACTGCGAGTTAGTTATTTAGTCAAATTTCCCCAATGTTTCACCCTGTTTTCAATTACTGTGATGTATTTCTCATGCATAATTGATATATTTAGATATATTATATCAGTGTGGAAGATAGGATTAAAAATGAACAAAACCAGCATATTTAAGTAGTGAAGAAACGTGCACGGTGGGTGTTTAAATTAGAATGGCTTTGCACCACTACACAGGCACAGACTGATTTCATACCTGTTCATGTACAGCTGTGGTTTTTCCTATGACGCACGCTTGACTCGTTTTGCTTTTCGAGTGAACAGTACAAAGTCACCGGTTTTTGTGAGAAAGGAAATTGTACTGTAAAACTTTTTTCAGTTTTATAATTAAATTTCCCTTCTCACAAAAAGAATGACTCTGTATTGTTCACTCAAGAAGCAACAGGATTTGAGCGTACGTCCGACAGCAAAAACCACAGCTTTGCAAAGGCAGGTATAAAATAACATTGCTATTTCTCCTTGAGGGAGTATTTTTAATGGGAGCTATGAAATGCAATGGTTCCTCCAGAAATTGTCCTGGCCCCTTCATTTGCCCCACCCTGCTTTTCGAAGATGCTTTCAAAGATGGATGGTGTACTCTTTATATATGATTTAAACTTCTCGCATTATTACTGAAGTTAACTCTTGTAGTCCTCAAGTATACGCACTGCACTTAAATCTTATCGCAGATGTTGTTCCGTTTGGCTGAATTTCCCTGGAAGTGCATTTTCCCAGCAATCTGGTGAAGCAAAGCTTCAAATATCCTTCCTCGTCGCCAGCTATGGTGGTGGCTCATAGAGGCACTACTCTCCAATGAGGTCAAACAACTACCCTCGTTACACTCTCACGAGATCTGCTGGGCGATAGCTTTGAGACATGCTTAATGGATAGTACACATTGCTAGCTTGTCTTTATCAAACTTGCTAATGCATGGTTCAATATTTTTCTTGAAAGCATTAGACTGAGATGAGCTATGAAGCTAGCTGGATTTTTTTACCGAAACAAATTTGACCTATGCACAGATCCTGGCGGTGCGGTGCCTTTGCTTGTCCCTTTCATATAGAAGAATCTTACCAGAGTGTGGCATGTACTGTAGTCCCCCCCCCTCACAGAGCACTGTTATATGATATCAGTAGGAATATAAACCAGAGATATCTTTAGTCTCTTTTCTGATTTTGATGCGTATATATTCTATTGCTTTTGAAACCAACGACGAAGCGAGGAGAAGGTAACTCACTTACAGCCCTGAATTGTATTCGTACATGGTTCGAGCCCAGTGAAAGTTCATCATTAATTATACATGTTGGAGCTTGTAAATGCCTTAGGCCTAGCGAAGGCCAATTACCTATTAAAGCATTTGCATATCTTGGCCCTAGCAAAATTTCGTCGTCAGTTATAAATGTTACAGCATGTATAATACTAAGTCCTACGAAGCAGTGAATATGTTATATTTCTTATATATTTCTGGCTTATTTATTCATTATTCAGTCGATCGTATATCTTGATTTACACGTTTTTCTTTTTACAAGAAAACTACTTTGTGGACCGAGGCTCAACTTTCTCAACTAATTACCTAAAAATAGGCTCAAATTGTCTTAATTTTTTTCTGAATTTTTCGAATGTTCAGGTAGCTATAATATGTAGTAATGACGTCGCTTGTTTGTTTCTTTTGCGCAATTCTTTGTTGTTTTTGAGCTCTTTTATGTAAAATAGCTGTAAATATTAATTTATTGTTTAGATCTCTATAAAGCTAAACACATTTTATGCCTATTGGAAACAACAGTGTTTTCAAAGATCACAATTCAGAAGTACAAGGCTGGGGATTTTCTTATGAATTTCTTAATTTTTTCATTTTTCTGAGGCTCGTTTTCATATAGAAATTTTTCTGATAAAAGGAAAAAAGTGTGTATTTTATCTTAGATGTTGAACGCAAGATAAGGGGCTGATACGGGGCTGTAAAGACAGTGGTCTTGACCACTATCAGTACCATCAAAATCCTAGTAGCGGCCTTGAAAGTGAAAATTAGCGAGCATTAGCAAATTAACGATCATGAAACTTAACAGTTAACGAGCACTGAAGTTGCGGATTTTCCTTGCAAAAAGAAAAAAGGGCCTGTGAAAGGATTTTACACAAAAAACAATTCCTATAGGAAATGGGTGTAATCTTGGAAAATTTTCCTTCCTGTTTTGTCATTTCAATTTCTGCAACAATAGTGCTCTTACACATTTATTTTAATTTAGGTCTATGCGTGTCATGCCATGTATTATTGTGCTGGAATTGAATGTTTTTTGTTTCTGTCTTGCGAAGTTTTGCCTCAATGAAACTCACATTTATTCATTCATTCTCATTAGCGAAGCAATATTCGTCGCTTCGCAAAAGCGACCCTGTTTCCCTTCGCCGGAAGATTCTTGAATTTATTGCGTTTGTAAACAACAAGTTTTCTTCCAAACGCCATAAAACGTCGAAAATAATTTGAGTAAACACTGAGATGTTGCATGGATTCTACTGCTTACAGAATAAATGAACTCCGGTAAGAGTTTACAGATCTTCTGAAGAGCTTCCATATTTTATTAACAAATACAGTATATGGATAGATGGATAGAATAGCATGATGTTTGAATTTTTTGCAACTGCCATCGTTACAGAGTCATTATGATCGTAGAATTTGACAACATATCATTAGCTAAAATGCTATGCGCTAAAATATTATTGGCTAAAGTATCCTTGGCTAAAATATTATTGGTTGAAGTATTATTGGCTGGAATATTATTTGTTGAAATATTATTGGCTGCGATATTATCAGCAGAAACATTATTGACCGAAATATTATTAGTTGAAATATAATTGGTTGCAATATTATCGTCTGAAACATTATTGGCTGAAATATTATTGGCTAAAATATCGTCAGCCAAAATGTCCTGGTCCACTTTAGGGTTGTATAATACTCTAGAAATTATTAGACTATCTGGGAGTACGGTAAATTTAGGTGCAAAGTGTGTTTATACGAAGCAGATAATGCCCAGGGTTTCATGCTCTTGGGCAATTTGAGGCTGGAGGGCTCTTGATTTTGTTCGTTTTTCAATATTGATTTTTTACATTTGCATACTGCATATTATCCACTTAGCCCCCAGTGGGCTTATTTATATTTGATATTTTGGATGGAGCTTATTCGAGGGGGCTTGTGCAAGGGGGTTTATAGAATTGCCGCAAACATGTCACATGAAAGCCCGCTTCCAAAACTTCATAATATAAGAAGAATAGTTTGGATTTAACGATTAGTCTGTAAAAGTGTCTTTAACATCTCCTGTAATGGGGTTTTTGAGGGGGGAGGTTATTGACAATTTTTAGTTGTAGGATGGGGGCATATTTGCAGAGGGGCCTTTCTGGGGGAGGCTAATTCGAAGATTTAAGGTACATGAACTGTTTCTAAGGCCACAGCAAGCTTACTTTGCGTCTCCGTATAACCCATATTTATCAGCAAACTCTTCGTTTCATGTGCTCTGCACTCAGAGTCGTACACGAGACCTGTATTGCTACCAAACATAGCTACGCGACAGTGTTGCATGTCAAAGTGTAGGTTATTACAGTAGAATCCCGATAACTCGAGCTATGTTCCTTGGCCCTTGAAGATTCAAGTAGTCGGAAGTTTACTGTAATATGAATGATCAATAGAAGAGACCCCAGGCAGGACCCTTGCGGTACTCCACAGTTTTATAGATCCTTTATTCGAAAGCTTCCCATTTACCTTCCTGCACTGTTTTCTTTTAGTTAAATATAGGCAGGATCATTTCAGTTCTTTATCATGAATACCATTTAACTTGAGCTTTGTTGTAATATTTCATGCCAGACTGGAAACTTTATTTATCGCGCGACCAATTTCATTTCTAGGAGTTAAAGGTGCGCGTTTGTACGGAGAATTTCGAGATTTTGTATGGATGTGATTAAGACAGTATATAAATTTGAACACTTTTGAAGCATAAATAACAGCAAAAAAGCTATTTTCCTTGATGGCTTTTTCTTAATTTTTGTGTATGCTGTTTGGTGTATTGAATTGTGCAGCTACTGAGCCTCTCAAGAGGTGTCGCGCTCCCATGAAGAAATGAAGAAAAGCACTTACGCTAGTGTGCAGACAAGGTATCGCAGGATTTGATGTAGCTAGACAGTAATTTCTTGCTTCTTTCTGTTATTAGCGATTGCTTTTCTACTAGTGCAGGCGCGCAACTGTGGAGGATCTTGGGAGTCTATACGTCTGCTCTTATTCTTACATTAGAATGCTAGTGTTCTTCTTCTTGTAAAATTTGAAACCGCTTATTGTCCTGTTATTAGGCATATTTACTTATAGTTATGAATGTAATAGAAAAGCAAGACAATGCTCTATAATTAGGGAGCGGTAATTATTTATGGCTGGGGTGGGGACTGAAGAGAAAGTACTGTGTACCTTCCACAAACATAACACCCCACCATTTGCTTAAGTCAACTTTTCTTTACCCCACCGAAGGAAAACAATAAAACAAGGCTGTATGATGATTCAGTAAATGTTCTCTGTTGAAGAAGAACAGGTCTTATTTATCTTGCAATAAATATGTTTTTATTCATTCATTCATTCAAGCTCGGAACCCCATCATTCATGTCAACCGATAACTTTGCTACATGCCAGGCATTCTTCTCTATCCTCTTTGCTTCCACTTCTTCAAACTCTTTTACACTCAGCTGGTCAATTAGCTGTTATTAATGCACCTTTATATTTGGCATTCAAGATTTAGTATTTATGTTTATATATGGTATATGCTTTTGCGCCATCCCTGTGTCCAAAAATGATTTTGTTACCCCAACTAATACAACTTATGTTTGTCAGTTGCACCACCAGCTTCTCTTCAGTCCTCACCCCGGTCATGAATAGTGACTTATAGCTTGGGAATGCAGATATTACTGAAAATGAAAGATGTAATTGGATGCGAGCAGTAGACCAATGACCACACCTATTAGACTCTGAGCTCAAGGGTCAGAAAACTATCAGTGATAGGAAATAGTTAATGAGTGATTGATACAAAAATTCTGCAATCCAATCCTTTGATATAAGACATGTAGACCAAAAGTACAAACCGAAGCTCAAATGTCTTGTAAATCATTCGCTACACTTCGCCCTCCTTGCAATCGTTTGAGACCCTTTGTGGGGCCACGTATTTTGTGTACAATGTGTGTTGCTAAATTCAAAACGAATTAGGCCTATATTGTGAAATGCATAATATAACCTTGCCACAAATAGCCCATGGGCCATAGTTTGGCCACCCCTATGTTAATTGCCACAGGAGTCCTTTAGACTGTTTTTTTCATCGAGTTTCCTGAAATAGCGCGTATTTCGTGTAGTACTCCGTTTTTTATTACAATGAATGGCATTATTACACCTGTATTTATCTGGTAGGTAATTAATTGAAAATTCTTTCTAAAGTTTCCGATAGTATATGAATTAATTATTAAGGAATGTCAAGTAAGACAATATCTGCATGGTATCGAATTCATGTGAATCAGATATTTTTCAGGCTATAGTGGCCTTCTATTTACACCAAGATGATGGTGATAAGTATCACGTGAATATTTGTATGAATAAGGGCGTCAATAAATACGGTTCGGATCGATAAGGAGGCTGTCATTTCTAGTAACTTTCCTTTTGAATTGTTTGTGATGCATGTTCTTATTTCATGGCCGCTTCCCAAACTGCAATGGGGATAGAAAGGTATCCGGAGGGACTTCATCCAGTTCAAGGCGCTTTTGTTTTATCCCCCTTCCTCACGGCACATATTGGCAGAGCCGTCCCGAGAAAATTTGTGGAGAGGGCGTGTCCACTTTGGTTTTTCAATTTGAATCAAAATCACAAATATGTCTGTAAAAGTGAAAGGGTTTTGCCAGCTGAAGCAATATTTTGTATCAATTTGCCGATTGAACCTTTTTCCAGGGAGTGTCACACCCCAGCATCCTCAATGCAACGACGGCCCTACATATTATGGTATATGCAGTGTCCAATCTGGATATTCGAGATTGCTCATTTCTTCGTGTATGAAAGAGTAAATTTTTCCGATTTATGCGTCTCTAGCAATGCATGAAGCTCTATCTTCAAGATACAACCTAGTAAGCCCTTAGCAAATGATGAACTCTCGCCTGGTTATACGTTCATTTCAACTTTCTGTCGTTGTCTGATGTATCACAAGTGTTGGTTGAAAAAGAGGTGCATTCAGTATCCCAAAGAATGTTTCCCTTTTACGTACGATGATGAACTTTTTGTATAACAACAGCAATTTGTCTGCTATTTCAATTATTCCAAGGGTCACTCATTTATATTAATGTCGATAGGTTGGTATTTTGCTTGCATAAGTATTGAACAACTAGCATTTGTTCAAGAACTTATGAACATTATCGAAGAATTCAGAGACCCAATTGGATTCATTCTGCAGAACAAAACGAATCCTTGATAACATCTTATCCATCCTTTAGAATTTAATCTGTGGTTTAATTCTAGGTCTATGATTATTCATAAATAACGGTGCTGAACTGTCCAATGCTGATTATGATTGAGACATATCAACAATGCATTTGTTTTTGCAGGGCTCATTAAAATATCAGATTGGACCTGCCCTTTCATTTCATCTTGATCGCAATGTGTCTGGAAGTTCTTGGAAATTCCAGTCTCCAAATAGCATCAGTAGTTAATTACAGTATACAGCTATTTCTACTTAAAAATAACAGGTAAGATATACTATTGGATGTATGATTTTCATATGTTTCTCCTCGTCACAATTCGCTATTCTTTACCCTACGACTTGAATTCCATTTTGTGTGTTGTACATTGAAAGACATAGTAATAACAAGATTGCTTTGCTAACTGAGCTTAAAGAGAGTGCATTCTCGGCATCTATAGAGAGGAATTTATATTTTTGCGTACAGAAACATAAAGCATGGTTATTTGTACAGTGGCAAACGAGCTTTGTGCTCTCAGTTCTGAGTGGAAAGACGTTAAATTAAGATTTAAGTTAAAAATATTAATGATATTCATTGCGTTGTATGCATCCATAGCCATGTGCTGCAGCATATTGAAAGCAGAAGCACGTTGTTGTATACCCATGGGACCTGCGTTTTTGTGGGCTTGCTTTCTTGTGTTATTTTGAACATACTGCAGTGCTACAGGGAAAGACAGGAACTTATAATACAAGTTTTAAATCCTCCTGGAACTTGCTCGTTATTGATTGTGAGAAAAGCAGCATGCTCTAGAAGTAGAAAGAATAGTTGCAGGATTGAGGTCAGGTTGACATACCGTAAACACTGGAATTAGCCCCTGGGGGCTTATTTGTTTGGGATACTTTTTAAATGTGGGCTTATGCAAGGGGACTTATAAGCAATTCGAGATTCTAGCTCGGATGCTTATTTGAGGGTGGCTTTTTCGAGGGGGGGGGGCATTTTGAGGATAATTCATACCGCATAGGCAGTATCACATAATAGATCAACTGCTCAAAAAGCCAAGAAAGTTTAGTTGTGGATTTTTGAGACTCAAGAAGGTTGATTAGTTCACATACGTGCCAATTTTCACGTAACTCGACTTCTATTTTCCTGAATTTGCATAGATTTCCTGTAATAATTTACATATTTCAGTATTCTGTTTGGGGCAGTGCCTGTCTTTCCGTGTAGCACTGCAGCATTGCGCAGACTCGAACGTTCTTGTTAGAAAATCTGAAGAAATTTTTTAGCACTGAATTCATAAAAAAGGCAAAAATCTTTCAATACTGGGAGAAAATATATGTCTTATAAAAATACGTGTGTATTTATTCCATTCCTAATAGGGATATTTCACGTTTCACACAAATTCTTTTGGGGAGATATTCAAGTAGCTTACTGGAAAATGAAATTGTGCAACACCTGAAGAAAGTAAAATAAACATCTCACAGTCTGTGCTAGTGCACATACGCACATTACAATCTCACACATTTATAAGACCCTTCATACACTGAGAACCTACAACCTGAAGTTGTACATTTTACTTTCAATTATATAGAGCCTTCTCACTTTCATTTTCGATTTTAGGTTATAAATTTTTACACTCGTAACCTACTGAGAAATGAATACATCCTGTTTGCCAATCAATCCCTGCCATCGATTCTCCAAAAACATTACAGGCATAAGAGTCATAGGCAGGATCTGCAAGGATCAGATTAGTGTTAAGAGCCTGCATCCTGATTACTGGAACTACCTCATTCCATAAGAACATGAGCAGGCTCATTTCAAAATACTAGGTTCTTATGTGCGGATTTTTTTATCTATTTGTTATATATATATATATATATATATATATATATATATATATATATATATATATATATATATATATATATATATATATATATATATATATATATATATATATATATATAATAGATCTACTTGGGTCTATAGGTCCACCCAACAAGTTTAGGATGAATATAAGTTTTAGCTTAAAAGCTTTTAGTGGGAAAATCTCATACATTTGTGAAAAGATCATAAAAATTAAGAATCACAAAAGTCACAAAAAATCAACATCAACAACAAATCACAAAAGTCACAACAAATTCACAAAAGAATAACGAAAATCGCATTAAAAGCCGCCAATTGTCACATAAGTTGGCATGAAATCACAAAGTCACAAAAATCAATAACAAAACATCAGGAAATATCACGAAAACCTCGAACACTTTTCTACGAGTGATCTTCCCCTCAGAGTAAATAAGCTTTATACATATGATTCATTTAAATTCAGCATTTTAAACAATAAATAAGTCAGTCGGTCTCAATCCTTGACACTAGATTAGCTATAAGATGCTAAAGCAAATTTCATAGTAAACTTTAGACAAATACGAAAATATCGATGATAATGATGAGAATTAAAGGGGATACAAGAAAATATACTAACCGGCCTCAAACCTTGAGACAAGATTGATTATCAGATGTTAGAACTAATTTCGCAGTAAACTTCAAATCAGCACATTACAATCAAATCAGAAAAGTAATAATCAAGGCAATTCGGAGTTTAATATTTGAAAAGGAGCGAGGGTGAATATTCAAGTACTCCGATTATTATAGGTAACATTTCGAAGCGATAATAAGGATAAAGTACAATATTTGCATATTATAATAACGGCGCATAATTGTTCTTGGGTTCTATGAGAGATTTTATCGTCAAATGGGCAACTAAGCTCGATGATAGTGAAGACTTCCTTCAATTTACCCCATATAACTAAATCCGGCTTATTGTTAGGAACCTTCGATCCGGTTATTAAATAGTAATATTAGTAGATTCCAGTTCCACCAAAGATTCCGCCAGTATTCAATATAATCTATGTTGTTGATAATGATATATTCTAGATATATATTTAGGTAAGTAAATATAATTCATTTACAATCAACATTTCTATAAAATAAAACAAGCCAACCAGTCTCAAACCTCGAGACAAAATTGATTAGTAGATGTCAAAGCCAAAATCGCAGGAAACCCAAAATCAGCACATTTTACTCAACTCAAAGCTAATTTTCATTGCCGGAGTTCGAACAGTTTAAAAGTTTAAAAATGTTTTGCAGATTTTTAACTGTTCCACTTGTTATAATTGCTTGCATTTTGTTAATGTGCCTCAAAGCTTTTCTTTTCAAATCCGAGGTCATTCATGCAATTGAAGAGGCACGACGATACATATCCAAGTGCCCCAACTATTATAAATAGCATTTCAAAGCGATAATCAGGACGAAGAATTTGCATATTTCTTAGTAATGGTACAAAATTGTTCGTTTTTTCTTGGATCTTATGAGAGATGCTGACGTCAGATGGGCAACCGAACTCCCATATAATTTAAGTCAGGCTTATTGTGAGGAATCTTTGAAGCTGTTATTATTAGGAGAATCCACCAGTATTCATTATGATCTATCTTTTTTATATATTCAGGTTCTCTTGAGTATGGCATTGGTGTTCAGGGTGGTTCTTTATAAGTATGGCTCTCGATGCAAATTTTGCCAAAGCAGCATGTTGTGATGGCAAATATTACCTTGCTGATATGTGTGTACAGTCACTGATCACATGTATTAGATCTTCTACACTTGCAAGGCATAACATGCAAATTTATTTGTGGTTGGTTCTAGGCCTTGATCGACTTGCCGTTTATGTTCAAAATATCTTGTAATAAGTATGTAGGTAAAGTTCACTCATTGCCATGTGCACTGAAGGACTCCCCATCTTTAGAGATTTTTAAGAACTCATTTAAAAACTTTTTAATGGACAAGATTAAAATGGACAGTTTTAACTACTGTATGGATGGATCTTGTAATTTTAATTGGAAATATATATATATATATATATATATATATATATATATATATATATATATATATATATATATATATATATATATATATATATATATATATATATATATATATATATATATATATATATTTGTACTAATTTAGCCTTTTACCCTTTTTTGTACACCAGGTTGAAAACAAGTATTTTACTTAGACCTGTTATGTACATTAAAGGTATGATACATACATACATAAAGAAATAAACAACGGATATTTATTGATCCTTGGGCATCAACTGGCCGGCAATCCATCCTAATTGCTGGCTACCCGCCAAATACCAACCGGAGATACCAACTGCTAGAATCGCGTATTGCATTGCTGCAACCTGCCTGTCTACCACCCATGTTGTCGTGTAGTTAGTCTATAGTTCCGAAAGGTATAGTACGCTGCTTGGAAAGCGTATCAGAAATG
This sequence comes from Mastigias papua, assembly GCA_964019165.1. Taxonomy (NCBI): domain Eukaryota; kingdom Metazoa; phylum Cnidaria; class Scyphozoa; order Rhizostomeae; family Mastigiidae; genus Mastigias; species Mastigias papua. The sequence continues at coordinate 12,629,036 of OZ025272.1, forward strand.
AACTGAACAGTATTAACCAACTTGACTGAAGATAATAAAACTACCATTAGTTTCTTGATCTAAAATGGAAAGTCTTCACAATTCCACGAATTGCATCGTATTCAATAGCAATTACTTGAAGCCTTTATAAATGTTTAAATAATCATATTTCAAGTTCTATTGATCGAATACCAGTTAGAATGAAAATAGTCGATGACGCACCTGTCACCCAGAAAAGAGCGGCGTTAGCAAATGGTTTTATCTATGCGACAGGTATAGTAAAGTTATACTATGGTTAGAGGAAGTCGAAACTTGAATTAGTTGTTGGGCCATTGGCACTTCCTATCTTTGCAGTTATTTTAAGGGTTAAAGCATGTGGCTCAACGAAGCAGTCCGCAATAATTGGGTATGCAATTCACGATTATTTCTCATGCTGTTCACTACTTGCCTAGTTTTCAAAAGAGCTTATAAAGTGCTCAGAATATCTCAGAATAATCATTAGACTCTAAGCCTAGCTCCTTACTGACTTCAGTAATTTCTCCAGCCGAATATGCAACGTTAGTCTCGCGTTAGGTATCACATTTGTGCTTGATATAATAATTTGTAAGGTTAGTAGCCGATGGCGAGCGGGAGGTCAATGGATTGAGCAGGGGACGGCTTAGGCCAATACTGTTTAGACAGCAGCTGAACCTGAATATCCCTGAGTTGGCGAACGGACGAAAAAACCGCTTTACAGAATCAGAAAAGTATATCGGATGAGTAGGAAAAGTTTTACCGACTGGCTTAGAAATACCGATGCTGTCGCATCCCAAACCACGGGTACATCCGTCAGTGAGCTGACGGCGCAAGTATATACGATATAAAGTTATTATGATGATATAATGGTGAAGCAAATGATGAAACTTGTTATAACTATTGTGGCTGTTTATTCATCAGAATTTCAAATGAATCCTTTCATATAATTTTTGACCGATAAAGTCAATTCTGTCAATCAGTTCACGGTATTATGCATGAAGTAGACAACGGTAGAGCAGCTTTAACTTTTTAAACAAGATTGTTGAACATGAGCTTTCTAGCCTAAAACCTTGTCAATAGGAACACCAAAACATATTCTAAGGCTGGCGTCTTTAAATCTAAAGAAGGTGATGTTTCTTCTGCGTCGAATTTGTTAATTTAAATTATTAATATACAACAAACCAAAAATCATAGTGAAGAAATGCTCTTAAAGTTTTTTCTGAGCTATTTTAGCCATTCTCCGTAAAATATCAATGCCTGGGTACAGGCAAACGGTTTATTAAAAAGTAGTACTCGATAGGCATAACATAAAAAATAGAGGAAGTTCAACACTGGATGTTTCAGACCTAAGAACCCAGCTATCCCTATTACTTAATTTGTTTATTTTGTTTCCTATGTTAATCTATGCATCCAGCGTTATGTTCGTGCAGTGGCTGTCGGTCTGTGTAACGCCTATGTCAGAAACTAGAACGTGAATTTCAGTACTGGGCCAAAAATCTCCCTTATAAAGAAAATATGAGTGTTGCTTCTACGCTGTAATAATTTCTGGCTTATTTTCACAATTTTGCGTTAACTGTGTCATTCTTTCACACTTCAAGTTTTCGTCAAACACATTTTGCAACATATCACCTACGTTGGCACTGAAAGCTAATTTAGCACAATTTTATGTGATTTCCTTTGAAGATGAAAATCGTTTTGTCAAAATTAATTAGCCTTCATGATACCCCATTCTGAACGATGCATTATGCACTTCAATAGATGTTTATTTGTCGCAACGTTTCCAATACATTCGAGGCAATCAATTTCTCTGGAAGGTGAGCAAGTCACAATGTCGCTTTGAAACGCAGTCCTTTCAAAATATCAATAACCATCTTTTCACCTTACAGATTCTTTGTTGATGCAAATTGATATAGAAAGCCTTGGCCAGACCGGTCTTTGTGAGAGAATACTCGCCGGAATGTGATCGGAAAAGGACTAGCAACGTTTCAAAACATTGAAAAATATCAAATATCAGCTAGTGTTGTCATTCCTGAAGAACTTCTGCCTTCCAGCTTGGTCTTAGCTTGGTTATTGACGAAGCCATAGTTAATTGCAGACAGGTGCTCATATTTGCCGCTTTGAGTTTTTATCAACTGATTGTGATGTTCACGGGAGCGATCTACAGCCACTAATCCAGAGTCTTAATTGAGGTTACCACTAGACGAGCCACGTTGAGACTACAGTATGCAGTCGAAAGTGCGGATTTATATCACAGCTTTTCCTTTGAACTGCTTGCCTTGAAGAGTTGTATGCCAATCGATTCTATTTTAAGACCTGGTATCAAGGAGTAAACATGCTTTCGCTTGTCTGGTTTAAGTGAAAAAGTTGCAGAGCCGGAAAAGGTACATTCTACAGTCTACCCTTGGTTCCTGGAGCCACAACTCGGTGAAGAGCACAGACAAGTTTGCAGGACTCTAGACAGGAACTCTGAGGAAGCAGTGCAATATATTCTCTATATTGGTTGGTAGCACCTGATGATAGTATTACAGAGTAATTTGATAGATGCCAAGGTTCGTAGTTTGCCAAAGATAAACAGTGAATGGGAGAACTTTTGATGTGATTGTAAACAGCGTGAGAAGCAACGAAAAACACTATTGTGCATAGAGGTGGTGCTCTGGTAGATTCAGTACGATCAAAATGTCAGCTTGGAAAGTCAAATTTTCCGTCCAGCGACGCACTAGTCGGAGGAGTTCAGTAGTTCTTAAGACAAAAACTGATAACTTAGACGAAGTTTTGCACGCGATTGGAGAATGCAGCCATTACCAAATCAGAAGACACGTACTGTTTTTCTTGCTTACTATACCATTCGCTTGCCAAAGTTTGCTCGCTATATTCGCTGGCAACTTCCCCGCAATGTGCATGGAAACTGGCCCGAAGAAATGCGAAAAAATTGACATTTTAGATCGACAGAAAGTGTGCAAGTTTTCTGGACAAGCACAGTTCCGTTTTCGGCAGCCAGAGAAGTTTTCGATTGTTACAGAGGTAGGCATATTGCAATGTTTTTGCTAGGTTATTTCTTTTTATGGCTTTTAGATCTCGTTTTTGTTTGGATTTTGCTAGGCTTATATAATACGCTTATCACACTGTGATGATAGGCTAAATAAACAGAATCAAAGAGCATGATTCCCCAGTGGCCAAACACAGAAAATGTTCTATTATGTTGCATTAAAGGCTTTTTGTTAGTACTCTTTGCCAAATTATCCAGTGAGACTTGCCTGTGTTTGTAATTTCACGCCCAACTTCCCACCGGTATTGCTGCATTGACACTTTAAGAAAACCAGTGAGAATGCGGCAAATTTGTGCAAATTAAAAGCCATGTGTGTCGTGAGTAGATATATGGGGCTATCAGTTGTATTTGAGTTCAATATTTTTGCCATTGAGTGTCCAGAGTGAAAATCATCAATGTTTTTCACCTATGCAAAGATGAGAAAATATGCCGTGAATTTATTGATTTTGCGGTTACGTAGTCTAATCGTGTGAGAAACTCCGTTCGTTGTGTTTTTGTGCAGCAGATTAACAACTGTTTAGCAAATACCCCTCTCACTAGGCATCTGCGTATCACTGCCAGAGGATCACGAAACTTCATTGTGTTTCATGAATAGCTTTACCCTTGTTACTAGGCCAGTTTCACTTCGTTTTTGCTGCTACATATTTACCAAATCAAATCTCTTGTTCTAAATAACCTAACAAGAGTTTACTAGTAAAGACTTGGTGGTCGATACATTGGTTCATAAAATTGATTTGCAATCATATTTACAACGGTTGCACGGTACTTGAAACAGCCTTATCAGAGCTTCATGGAAAACTTCCGTTTAAGAGCATTCGAGTAGGAACAGTTCTGTAAGCAAAGTACTTCATTAGCCATCTCGATCTTTATTAGCTCTATAATTATTGTTATTATAGGGTTTTGTCATTAATCGTTATAATTTGTCATCAAAGACATTATGAATCATCATCATCATCATAATCATCATAATCATCATCACCACCACCACCATCATCACCACCACCACCACCACCACCACCATCACCACCACCACCACCACCACCACCACCACCACCACCACCACCACCACCACCACCACCACCACCACCATCACCACCACCACCACCACCACCATCACCACCACCAGAATATTCAGAATTGAAGCAATTGAACGGGCAAATTTTTAATCGACTTATTCTGGGCATTTTCCCATAAATATATATTTATAAACCAGATCCAGAAATAGCAGTAGCTACTGAGTCAAGATTCACCCTCACCAACCGTGACACTAGTTGAAACCATTTGTGATTATTGAATTACACCATGAATATCACCACAAATTATCTCTGCTATCATGTTTACATGCCCCATGATCCTTTGGGATCCATATTGTCTGCACTTCAATCAATTAGTTTGTAATTGAATATACATCAATTCACTTCAAGTTGTCAACGACCTAGTCTGCAATCACTGCGGTTTTGAAGGACTAAAAGATTGGGTGATAAACTCAGAAAGAGTATTTTACTGAAGGCGTCACTCTTCTCTTGAGATAAATAGGAATCTTATTGACGCTTAAAAGCCATTTGACCAACATCAGAATAATCAATCGCAAGGGCCCTGGGATGAGTCTTATTAATAGCCATCGAGTCACGATAGACAAGGAATACAATGTGATACAATATGATATCGTAGAACATAACATAATATATTGCAGAGTCCAGAAAAATGCCCGATCTTCCTCCGGAAGTCAAATCTTCATCGTAAACCTTCCTCTTTTATGTATCAAAACTAGCCAAAGTTTATGAACTCTGCATTGGGTTTGTCTCGGAAGCTTTTACTGTAAGTGGGCTATGCTTTTCACAGTTGATGTTGCGTTATATAAAAACTTTGCTGAAACTGGATTGTTGATACAAATTTCAAAACCTTCCTCAAATACGTCATAAAGAGCAAAATTTTCCTCCGGTTCAGAGCCGTGGAGCCGTGACTTTTTCTGGACTCTGATATATTGAAATATAGTATAATATATAATATAGTATAATATAGTATAATATAGTATAATATAGTATAATATAGTATAATATAGTATAATATAATATAATATAATATAATATAATATAATATAATATAATATAATATACATGTATTTTGATAAGAAACTAAGGTCCGGTGCTGGTAGGCAGTTTCTTACATTTTCTAGTCATTTTGCTATCAAAAGTTTCTTATATGTTTCTAAAGGCCTTAGGTAGTGAATTCTTTAAACGTGCTTCCAAGGTAAAGTAGACAGTTCACTCACATTCAAAGATAAACTAATTTAACGTGCTAATGCGAAGAATGATAAACGATGGTATATCCAGTCTCTCAACAACCTTGCTCCACACAACTTGTAAGCGATGTTTTCCAGAAATTCTCATTACTCCACTCACAGAAAAATACCGCAAACGGGTAAGTATCGTTCTCTTACAGAGGTGCAAAGTTATGGAACAACCTCTCAGTTCAGCTGAGACAAAGCTGCTATCCTCCCTAACAAATTCAACTCTCATTTGACGTAATTGTAAAAGTTTCTTAGCTTTATTCAATTTGGGTAGGGTTGTGTGTTTATATAAGCCATTATATACTTTATAATGAAAACCCTCATTGTTCTAGTTTCAGCTCATTTGTGACAAAAGCTATCTGAATCAAGTAGCGAATTCAGTATTTTTCATTGGAGCATTCTTTGGCACTATCATCATAGGATGGATTTCAGAAAGGTATGCTTTGTTTGGTCTTTACTTTAACAGCTTAGAAATACTAGAAAGAAAACAGCCAGGATCTCTAAACCCAACCAGTCGCCCCTATGGAGCTTTAGCTATTTGGTCATTTTTTCAAGAGTTGTACGGTCTGTTGGAGTAGCTAATGACTCTTGGCGGTGAAAAACCAAATGCTGTCTTTGTTACCTTGGTAAGATACATCTTAAAATTGTATAGATTAGGCGTGAAAGGCAGACCACGAGTCATCAATTACGCAAAATCGTCATTTACCCATTTTGCCCCGGTTATCCATTTTATCTCAGAACAGACCCAAGCCAGTTTATACCATGTGAGGCATTCTATGGTTGACGCATGGTCGAAAAAATAGTTGCATAATGCTAGGATACTTAGTAAACTCACAAGTTCAGACAAATTGCATTCTGAGATCATACATATACTTAGTTCCAATTCTTCTGTCTTTGTTAGGCCAAAGGCGTGCTCTTAAGTCCCTAGTAGACGGGTGGGCTGGAATAGTAGGGGGTTGAAAGTTTTCTAAAAGCGTAATAAATGGGGTGGTTGGAATAACCGAGAGGGTGGAAAATTTCTCAAATTATAATAGCTATGGATGAGTTTCACAACTTATGTCAACTGTAAACAATGTGAAAAGCATGATTTTCTCACGTTTTTACTACTCAATCGAATTACAGACACAAAAATAATAAACGGAGAGTCTGGAATAAGGCTGTCCTGGGTGGATTTTTATCAAAATATTAATAAGCGAGGGAAGACATTTTCTCGGGACTAAAGAGTAGATAGAAACATTCATAGGAGAGCCAAGAAATGTAGATTTTCTTACAAATATAACAAGTATATTCTTTTTGTAATTTTCGGAGATGAGAAATGTTCTGACAGAATGGTAGTCCAGCTTTATAAGAGTGTTCTTGCCTCTCCCCCTTCCCCCCTTATATTATGCCCAAGTCAGCCTCACAATGTAGATGCTCCAGTACATAAAATTTTTTCGATTCCAACCTAGGTACCTCCCATTTTCTTCGAAAGGAAACTTCAGAGTGTACATTTGTTAAGTATGGTTGCTTGTAGTCACTACTAGACTTCAAAGTAACGAGATAGGAAAATTACTGCAATAGTCCTTCCACTTCTAGATCTGAAGTCTTATTCCGAGCTATGCCACCTTACAAAAACACTTTTGGTGTGGCTGTTTGTGAATTAGACTTCTGGCCTCAAAAATCCCTTGTTAGGGAGCGGTCATTATTTATGGCCGGGGTGGGGACTGAAGAGAAAACGTTTTGTGTCCTCAAAAAAATTTTACCCCACCATTTGAGTAAGTCAAATTTTATTTACCCCACCAAAGGAAAATAGTAAAACAAAGGTGCATTTATGCTTAAATATGGTATTGTTTTTACACTACCCCTGTGGTCAAAAATTATTCTTCTACCCTACCTTTCAGTGCTTATTTTTTCAGTTACCCCACCATTTTATCTTCAGTCCCCACCCCGGTCATAAATAATGACCGCTCCCTTACGCGCCTGGTTGTTCAAATCAATATGCACGTTTTGTACAAGTCAATTTGCTATTTGTCAAGTCGAGGCAATCCCAATATAGATTATCTTCGTTTTTAATCTGTTTGTCAAGGTGATGTAGCCTTTTGGCTGTTGATAAAGTTTAACTTAGCTAGTTGCATTCAACCCTACTACATTTCAAATCTCCAATATTGTCCTTCACATATCTAGCAGATAATTTAAATAAATATTGGCAGATAAATAGTAAACCACACTGTCTTTTTCGATTAAGGTTATGAACGATTTACGAAATCTTATTTACATCGCAATTATCCTTTATGACTGCTGTTAGAAAAGAAATCGCTAATTCTTCTACTCTTTATTTACTTCGCTCGGCCAATGACTTTCTATTTCTGTCCTTTATTATTAAGTCGTGACACTTCCCAAATTACCCTCTGTATGTATGGGCATCAATTTGTCTGCTTTGTATTGTTGCGCAAAGGATGAATTTTTGGAGACAATAACAAGAGATCATCGGATCATAACTAGGGTCTAACATATCGAATCCTTATCAGAACCCAGAAAGGTTTCTGCTCGACGAGTGAATTTCATTTTTGCTTCACTTTGCAGTAAACTACACTTATGCCAAAGGCCTAGCCATTTGCTTAAGAATACACGTTTTTCCTTTATAAAAAAGTTCCGTCCAACACACGCTTTCTAATAGGAAAGTACTGGAATTTCCTTAGACTTTTCATGATTTTACTAAAAGTTTTAGTACTAAAACTTTCTTGAGACTTCTTTTTTGAGAATATTCATGGTTGTGTAGCACTGCTGTACTGCAGCGTTAGGCAGACGGGCACTACCAGATAACGCTGGATTATTTAGAGTATTGAACTTTCTGAACTTTTTAAACAGCCGGCTGCTGCGTTTTCTTATAAATCACTTTCTTGTAAAAGGCTGGTATGATATTTCAGGTGGTCAGAAAATACAATGAACTTCTGAGCCATCCAACGCTAGTCAAATAGCAAAAGTTTCAAACTGCCACATGCAACGTAGCTTTGCCGGTTACGAAGCTAAGGGGAACAGGGACATTGCCTGTCCACCTGAAAGATTTTGGCCCTGTCTGCCCTTCCAACAATTTCAGAGTAAATACACGCTTTTACCGAAAACGATAAATTTCGATGGAAAATACCCAGCAACGACCATTTTCTTACTGGCTATAGTTTGATAAGTTTGAATTTCCAGATGCTTAATTTGAAGGGGGAAGCTTAAAAATGCTTGGGATATAGGACCAATGCTCGATACTACCTCGCCCACCTTTTCATTGATGGTTCTTGCCCAAACTGTGACTTTCCAACCGTTTTTACCGAGTCATTGGTTTGTTTCTATTCTATTGTCGACATTGTAGGCCCTTTTTACATATCATAATTCATGATTGAAATTATATGCAGAAGCAAAAGTTTAATAAGTTGTAGATATTTCTAAAAGTTCATCTTGTCACAAAATTCGCGTTCACTCACTCTTTAAGTCGTTATGAATACGATATATATGTCAACTGACTCTCTAGAAACGGAGTGCTTATGCAATGTAGGTAGAGTGGCGTATAAAATAAAGTGCTTTTCTAATGTAGTGTCAGGGGGAATGAGCAGTTCAATGGCGAGGAAGTAAATTGATAGCTAGTGGGACTCTTTCCTCCACACATTTTTGCACGAAGCCAAGAATTCGTTATTCGTAGTTATAGAAGGAACTGAGAACTTGGTCCAGTCAGTCCAGTAAAATTTTTGAACTCTAATTTTTCAATTTAAGTGATTTCATTGGAACCATAAAAATTTGCTATTTTCTATTTATAGTTGTATGGCTTATAGTTTCACTTAAGGTGAGGGTTTGCCTCACTTCAATTTCTAGGTAGGACGGCTGGGCCCCGTGAGCTCTACCTCTTCTACGCTACTGGAAAGAAGATTGAATTGGGGCCATTTTAGGCACGAAAAGGCGAGGCCATAGACCCCGTGGTTCGTAGTAGATGTAATCTTGAAATTGTTAGCGTGATTCTTATGTTAGATTAAACTGTTTAATGTTGATAACTGCTATGGTTTACCACTCATTCTAAATTTTTCAAAATGAGATCTTCAAGTAGATAGGTTGTATAATTGGAGAAGATATCATTTTATACTGTTCAACCCTGTGGCATAGCCGACATAACTTTGGGTTAGTGCAACTCCTAAAATCCCCCCAAACTTTTGACGTCCCAATGAGGCCCCTCGGAGGTTTTCAAGAAACAGGCTTTTTTGGTTTCTTAAAATGTAATAGGAAGGGAGCGGGGGAGTTTGTGTGGAAGGGGTCGGAATATTTGCTCGATAAAGTAGATAGTAGATGACAGTAGATGGGAGTCCAAAAACCCAGATTTACTTCAAATGTACTTCAATGATGATCATGTGTGGAAATTTTAGCATATCTTCAAAATTATAGATTTATGTTTTTACATATACTATGTATATACTGATAATGGTATCTTGCAGAAACGTAATGGTAATGGTCTTAGGGCTTTGATCAGGATCTAATTGCCAAGAAAACCTTACTCTGATTGAAAAGGAGGGAAAGAATCAGCTCAGGAGTTGGAACACTTTGAGAAGTAATAGTCACCCCCGCCCCATTTGTTCGGCATTGAAGAGTATGCGCTGCAATAGGATCGTGTTTGAACCGGTATAGTTCAGTTCCATATGGGTCAAGCCGATTCTAAGTTGGCATTTATTCATTAGAATGATTCAAATTAACAGATGAAGAAATGTCTGCAGGTGTTTTTCTGTGCATCTTTTAGCTAGCAAATCGTTTGTAATTAACCGTGCATAGCTTTGGCTGTCTGTTGAGAGAATGAGTTGTTCCTGGTGTCATTATTGGAACATTGTACATTGTACGTGGACCATTTCTGACGAACAGCAAGTATTGAATGTTTATGTTGAAGAGTCTACAGAATATCCGAAGTAGTATCGAAACAGAAGGGAAAGCTTAGTTAGGGGATAAATAACGAGCTGTATGAACAACAGATTCGTCGATTTATATTAGCATAATTCGCAGGGCAGCACTTACCCCCTTGATTTACATTTGTCGTTTGAAGGGTGGGCATGTGACTTTTTGGATGCTAGGTCATTCTTATAGAATACAATGCCGTAATTCCTCAGGGTTCAAAAGACTTTTAGCAGATGTTCTAGTTATCGCTTTCAATGCTTGATTGTCTCTGGCCACATCCAAGTCGTGTGGACATAAAACAATTCAGAGAATCATTAAGTAGCGCTATCATTTATGTGGAATTCTACCGAAAGCCGCGTTTTGAAATTTCCATTTCCAAGTATTCATTAGCGTAATAGCTTAAATGCAGCCACATGAAAGACTTTTCCCATCGGTAGTGTTATTCAAGAGTTTTACTTCACCTTGCGGGTAAATGTTAATGAAGTTAAGGCAGCTAAGGAATTTGAACGTCTATGTACACGGATTGAGCCAATATTCTATTGAGATTGATGAGGCCTGTGTTCACACCGAGGTCTGACCTCATAACGAAACCTGTTCTCACAACGGGGCATGCCCTGACACTGCTCTGTGGTACGTTAGTACGAAACTGAGCCAAGAGCAATAAACTACAGCGTGAAGAAAGACTTATGATGCAGTTGGAATAAGCAATTAATTTTCATGTTCGCAGTGCACTTTGAATCCCAGAGACACCTATTCGCACAATAGTTCCCTTAGTAGCGGTATTCTACATAGGGGGCGGTCATTATTTATGACCGGAGTGGGGAGTGAAAAGAACGTATTGTGTACCCTCAAAAAAATTTTACCCACCATTTGCTTAAGTCAAATTTTCTTTCCTCACCGAAGGAAAACAGCAAAACAAGGCTTCATTTGCGCTTAAATATGGTATATGCTTTTGCACCATCCCTTTGTCCAAAAATTATTCTGCTACCCCCACTTATACAGATTTTTTCATTTACCCCACCATTTTATCTTCAGTCCCAACCCCGGTCATAAATAGTGACCCCTCCCTAGAACTTTATTGTCTTGAAATGAGAAATTATTTGATATCCTATTGCGGGACACTAGAGAGGATGGTAGACTTCGTGATTCGTTTTGCGTCATGAAACATAAGCTAGTTGCTTGCTACAATAATTTATGGCTATAATTGTCATGAAAGGCAGTTCTTGTATGTTGCAGTTCGTGGCCACACACATCAGACAACTTTTTCTTTGCTACACTTAGGAATTTAGGAATCAGTCTGGCAGCTGAAGTCATGGTTTTTTCAGTATTTTCCTGCACATCAATTTCACTTGACTATCATTTCATATAGAGACATTTATGGTGCAAATGTTCTTAGTGAAATCCAAATACCGTTTTGAGAAACAGATGCCACTTTTTGTTAATTAAGATAATTACATCCGTATAAAGCTCACTTAATTAAATTATTCTTAACAATGGTTCTGCCTAATGTGTGCTAATTAGATTATTTTCTGTATTCCAGCTTTGGTAGAAAACCCGTCATGTTCTGTTGCCTAGCAATAGTCTCCTTCATAGCAAGCTTGTCAGCCTTCGCAGACTCGTTCTGGTATTTCATAATGGCCAGATGCTTCACCGGGTTCTTCTTGTCTGGGATTGCCGTATCGCTTTATGTTATAGCTTCAGAAGTCATTGGATTTTCCTACAGAACAATATTAGATATTTTCATTTGGAATTACTTCTCATTGGGCCTACTGTTGCTGACCATGAAAGCCTACTTACTGGAAAACTGGAGGAATTTACAGTTGGTTACAACTTTACCTTACCTCTCGATTTTTGCATGTTTCAGGTGATTTCATTTGTCTTTTGACATTCGTACCTCTATCTTTAATTTCTGTTTGCTAGTTAGTTACTCTACGTGGTCATCTATAAAGTGTGTACGCTCAAAATCGTCAGATTTTGACCAACTGATCCACCCTGTACGCGTGAGTACGCTTTTGGGCTTACCCACCCACCGACACTCAAAGCGTGCGTGCTTTCTGGATGGCCCCTACGGGCAGGGCTTAGTTTGCATGCAAGAGCATAGTCGCCAAATGTCTGATTGGTTGAGAGTTCTGATCAGGTCCATTTTCTCTCAGTCTAATTAACCAATCATCATACAGAGGCCCATTTTGCATGATGATTGGCGAATTAGCTTGGAAGAAAGTAGACCTGATCAAAGCTCTCAACCAATCAAACATCTGAAAGCTTACTTCGCTTGCTTCAGCTCTTGCTTCGTAAGTATGAACCAGGCTATAGTTTCACAGGGCCGGTACGAGTTTTCGCTTTGCATTGTCAACATCATTCAAATGCACTTTGTAATTTGCTTCTGTTTTGGGTCAATGATCTAATCGTATCTCACGACGGAAGCATAATAGAAGCGAGGATTTCATTTATCAATACAGCAGGGAGCGTCTTGATTGAATGCCTAGAAAGTGTACAGCAAAGACTCCTTCCCCTTATCGCTTTTAGTTTTTCATCGGACCAGAATTGAGTATAATGTAAATTCAGTTCGCCTCCTCGTATTATTTTGCTCCGATGTATCTTAGAGTCTTCTTGTGTTTTCATAAGCTAAAATCTTAGAAATGCAAGGGGGAATGCAAGTCTCATGCAAAGTAGGAACCAGATGGCCTAGTGTCTTTTCCTGCTTTGAGTGGGACAGCAGACTTTACAGAATGATTTGTTTTTTATCCTCTATATTAATGTTGATAGAAAAAGTGATCTTCAGTATTGATCACAATAATTCAGACGGGATACGCTCTTGTAGATAGTAGATAGCCAATTCAAGCTATCTGGCCGTGTAGTGTTTGTATCACTAATAGGAAGGGCCTTGTACCTTTTTAGGTTTATTCCTGAGTCCCTTCGATGGCTTTGGAGGACTGGGCACTACAATAGGGCCAATAGGACAGTATCTACTATTGCTGCTGAGAACAATAAATCAGATGCACTCACGATGTTTCCAGATGTCCTGTCAATTGAATCAGACGATCAAGAACTTGGCTGCTGTCAAGTTCTAAGGCACAAAAGACGTCTCGTTTATTTCAGCATTTTAGCATTTGTCACGTAAGTTTCTTCCCCGCCTAAATAACTCGATCTCTGTTTTCTATAATTAAGTAGACTATCTTACCCGCTTGTCACGATCACCGCCGTGCCATTATAGCCCTCATACTATCACCATCACCATCACACTATAATACGTCATTATGACCATCTCACCTTCACAATTATCACACCATTGCTTTGTTGCTATTGCAATCACCGCCTCACCTTTTCACCATGGTTCCATCATCACTATCTTATGACCATCGCTATCCAAGCGTCATGTTCACACCTCACTACTTCACCACCATTATCACGCTAGTGCCTTCTCGCCATCTCAATAACACACCCTCACTCTATCATTTTTTTCACTACGACTACAACATCACTTATGTCAACACCACAATTTCCTCACCGTCACTACGGGCGCCATCTTCATCATTATCGTCATCCTCATCACCACCATTTTCGTTGCCACCACCATCATCATCATCATTGCCATTTTTATCAACACCATCTTCATCGACACCATCTTCATCATCATCCCATCTTCATCATCGCTACCATTCTCATCATTGCAACCATCATCATCACCACCATCTTCATTTCCACAATCTTCACTATCACCACCATCATCATCATCTTCGACATGACCAAAATCTTCATCGTCGCCGCCATCTTCATATCTTAACCAAAATCACCATGAACACCATCCTCATTATCACGATCAATAGTTTACCACAGATTCACCTGTTTTGTACAAGCCCTCTTTTCTCTCGATGACCATGGAAAGTTGATGCTTGATGCCTACCATGCTCCAGGCTGCAATTATCAGTCATACCGTTAATGTCACTGCCTTTGGTATTCCACTAACTTCTTCTCCATTCTGTTTCAGGTTCATTGCTGGCTTTATTTATTATGGGCTGTTTCTAGTCTCTGAGTACTTAAGTGGGAATATCTATAAAGATTTTGCTCTGATGGCTTTTGTCGAGATCCCTGCTAACTTTCTAGCAATTCTCTCTCTAAGGAGGTGTGTTCAGTGTTTTTCATGGCCTCGTTTTTTGCTCCAACTTTTATTTGCACCTCTCTTTTGATTTTGACTTTGATATTTTATTGCATGAAGCTGAAAATAGAAGCATAGGAAAACGTAGACATGCACAATATTTTTCACTTCTGCATCAAGTGATGAAGAAGTAGTGTAATGACTTGAACTGTAATGAAGTGTAATGAAGAGCATTTAGGAATAAGTATCAACGGTCTTCTCATTCTAACAACAGCACTATAGAGCTTTGCATATTTGTAGCATTTTGCTGCCCTTAGACAAATGTATGTAAATAGTATCTTTTCAGATTACATAAAAGTCATAATATTAAGTACAAAGGGTTGTTGCAGTGATGTTTTTAAAGGATCACTGATCAATGCTTGAACTCTGAATACCCAGAATCTAACGCGATTTTCTTTGATTTGACAGAATTGGCCGAAAGAAAACAGTTGGAATTGGGTTACTCATTGCATGTGTTCTCTGTGGAGTATTATGTATTCTGATAAGATATAGAAGTGCTGGTAAGCCTTCTTGTTTTCTTGCAACTAGGATTGTGGAATTATCATATAGTCTTACTACGAAGATTTTGTTTGAACTGTATTTAGGGAAGATATAGTTCTGCGACAGAATTGGTGCAGTAAGGAGAAGTAGGAGTGATGTGATATTTGTAAAAATTCAATCCCGTAAGTGTGGACAAACGTGAAATTGTATATGTTTTCCACTACATTTGTGAGCATTCAAGTTTAGCAGTACCTTCTTAAATACTCTTTCGTTAGCAGAATGGTTCTCAGACAACCTATTAGCTTGAATTTCAGTATTACCATTTTTCATTAGTCTCACATGTTTTTAGAACTCCCTTAGAGAGCTGTTTATTTTTTATCTGACGCTAAGTACCACCAGATTATACGAATGAGAACACTTTGCATAATATCCCATTGTTACTTCAGGCCAATTGATAATTGACTGTTGGTTTACTGCTTGTGAGAAAATGCCTCAATAGCAGATGCTTATTTACTGTTTGGTAAGATGAAGCTGAAAGCTGTATTTCATGCGAAATCATACCATTTCCGCTAAATGTTGTAAGCCAAGAGGCCAAAATTTCGTTGCATACCAGCCCACTGAATCAGCTAATGCAATATCGATGGATCCTTCTGTTGGTGCTTAGTGTAGTGAAGCGTAAAAAATGCAATTCAATCTAGAACAGTGGTTTTGAGTGGAATTTATTTCACATATGTATCATTATTCAACCAATCTCATTTCTTTACTTACCGCTTATCTTGTAGTTTCTAACTGGCGTTCAGCGACGTTAGCTACGGCTTTGTTTTGTAAATTGTTTTTGACTTCATCACTCCTGACTCTAATATTGTGGGCAAAGGAACTACACCATTTGATGGGAAGGTGAGTACATTGTACGAATAGTTGTTTTATTACCCGTGGTGGGCATAGAAAGCTGGAAGCCGGGAGAGCTGCAGCCCCCTCCCTCATTTGGTTAGAAGTCCATTTCATTCGGGCAGTTTCTTCAACACTTGAAAGCAGTAGTTTTGACGGAAAATAGTTGGTGCTTATTATTGTTGGACAACAACTGACATGAGAAGTTATCGTTGTTGTTGTTGTTGTTGTTGTTGTTTACTTTATTTTAAATAGGCTCTTATATCTAGCGTTTTCAACTAATTTAGGCCTACTGTACGCGCCGCATCCCGGCTTGGGACCCCTAGTTTAACGTCCCTTCCGAAGGACGGCGGAACGAGTTGCTTTAGTCGTTTACCTGGAAAGTCGCCCTTCCAGTTCCTGACCTAATACAACCAAGCTTAACTTCAGCTAGCAAAGGGAAGCTAACTGAACCTCTTGGTCACTCACCCCATCGTTCATCCAGATCGTTCTTCTTGTTCACTCGCTCAAATCGTTTGCAGCTCCCCCTAGATTTAAGGTCCTCTATGCCTATGCTACCCTTTGTACGATGAAGAATCTCTGGCAGTAGGAACCCGCACAAAAGAACCTCCATTTTATGGACCTAAGCTAAAAAGGTTCTTATCAAAGTCATACGAATAGATAATCTTGGGTGGTAAATCATAACTAAAACTTTGTACTGCGTAGTGTGCATTAAGAAATGGTCTTCTCCTCTTGAAAGTAAGCTCCCAGTCTTCTTGCTGAACCAGCCAAGGTCAAAATTTCGTGTCTTGTTTATAGGAATCTAAAGAATTTTAGGCTACAGGTTTTTAAACGCTGTGGTTCTTTTATACGGATTTCTACTGTATTTGTTTGACTGCTGGCATCAACAAGTAGAACTCTTACGCTGTTTGGCTATCCCTAAAAACAACTATCGGTTTGAATGTGTTCATGATTTTATCAACTTTCCTGATTTCACAAAGAGTGGATAATTCAATTTTACGTCGGAAATTATTACAAAGAAACGTAGAGCTCTTATTTTGATGATAAGAGATAGTTTTGGGTGTTCTTAGGATTCAAACAACAATTAAAGCAAAAAAACGATTTATGTCCATTTTATAATGGTATGTTATCGCCGTTCTCATCTTGGTTATCGTTTTGTGGAATGTGATGTCTCTTGAGATTATACCAATGTGAGCAAGCATAAACCACGTCGGCGTCCCGCCATCTACCTCTACTATCTTTGAGATGATATCTACTCTATTTGGGATGAAATCAAGTATATTATGAACGATATCTTCTTTCAGTGTTGTGTAGACTTATCTCAGTATTGTCGTGCTTTGTGCCTCTGCCTTTGATATATACTAGCCAAGCAGCATATATTGTCTCTTTCGGAACTATCTAGTAACTAACTGCACGATGACCTGGGTGGCAGAGAGGCTAGTTAGAGCAATGCTATACGTCACTCTAGCACTGTGTTAGCCACGGTTGACATTTGACAAGGGAGATAACTAGCCATTAAGATGCAGTATCCAAGGGCAATAACTGTTCGTTATTTATTTGTTTATTTACTTGCTTTCGTACTTCCTTCGCTTGGAGCTATATCTACTATTCGTAGGGAGTTGTTTACACCTTGTATGGCTCGGGCAGTTAAGAAACCAGCAAGTCATTTGGTCATGAGGGTCTGTTTTGCGTGGAACCGAGATGAATCTTTCACGAGTTTACATGGACAAAATCTTCATCCTGGGTAACGGAGCCAGCCTCTCTCATGTTTTCATATCTGATAGTTCTACGCCATAAGACACTGTAAAATGACAAATTAGCTCACTTACTTATCTGGAAAGCACAGAGTCATGTAATTTACTTAATCTGCCACGCCAAAACAATAAGTGTAGGATTTCGCGCATGCGTCTAGATCCCCATTCCATCTCGCCTGACCTGGCTGGCCCGCATCTATGTAGACTAGGCACGAAGAAGCAACAGATTCTATTATCATTTTTACGAATCCCGTCTAGGCGAGACCCGTCTCTCCATATTATGGATCTTTGCCTAACCGGGGTGGCTTTGAAACCGTGTAAACGCGATTCAGATTAGCGATCCAAGTGATTGTTCTGCCAGATCTCGGTTAGGCGACCCAATCCGGTTGACCGGGCTGGCTCACCTCCATGTAAGCAGGCCCTTAGTACATATGGACCGATTTGAACCAGGTAAAGTGTAACTACAATGTCCGTAACCTGCTAACGTAGGCCAGTCTTTAGAGTAATGTCTTTAGAGTCACCTTGCAAGGGAAGAATGAGCAGTTAGGGTAAAGATTAGACATATTAGCTATGAGAATTATGTCCTAGTTTTACACGGCATGATCACAAATGGCAACCTCGAAACCTGTGTCTTATCTTCTGAGATTATTGTGAAAAGTATAATATTGAACTTTATAACGTAAATTAATTTCAACAGTTATCTATTCTGCTTCACCCCATCCCTTTCTTACTGCAGCAGAGAATATAGCTTATGTATGACGTCATTTTTAACAATTATTTATCTCCATAGAACGCAAAGCATTGGCATAATTCATTCCTTTCGCCCCCTTGGAGGAGCAGTTGCACCTTGGCTGACAGCCTTTATTATACAAAGTCACCCTGTGACCCCATTTGCAGTGATGTGTGCACTTTCTGGTCTAGCTGGACTTTCATCGTTTTTGTTGCCGGAGACCCAAGAGATTAGATCTAATCATAATGATGATGATGACGAGGACGATGATGATGATAGTGATGATAACAAGGATGATAGCGGTGGTGTTGGTGATGGCGATGTCTTTAGAAATAGTAGCAGTAGCTCTGAAAACTCAAAGACTGCATTCACGGGAGTGAATGGTATAGTTGACCAAAATCTAAATAAAACCATTGATACAAATACTTGTGCTGTTAGAAAAAGCAATAATGTCAAGCTAGTGGATGTAATGTTTGATTATGTTGGTTTATCTCAGCTTGACAGAGAAACTAATATTTGATTTTATTTTCTTATCGTTTAGAAATACATCTTAGCAAACACAACGTTGTTTTTGAAGCCTAGTTGTAGAGAACTTTCGCAGTAGTGCTCATTATGGGGTTATGTTCCAGAATTCAGTTAAATAAAATACACTAACGCATTTCTGAATGAGTAGAGGCAGAATTTAAGGAGTACAATAAGGGATTTTGATTGCTCAAAGGGCCTTTTATCCCCACGTTTTGTACCCCCCTCCCACACGCCTTGGTGATGTTCGTACCGAAATTCATTTTAATTGCCACTAGAACAAAGTGAGATTATCGCATACTCTTGAGTACCGAATAAACGAGGGGTGGGAATAAGTGAGGGTTGGAAAAAGTTCTGAAAAATAATAAGTGGGGGTTGAAAAATAGACCTCGTTGATATTGCGAAGAACAACTTTGGAAAACTGATTAATCAAAAATTGTTAACAATAAGCAAGGTACGAGAAATTATAGTTGTAGTGTAAGCGATTGATAAATAACTTTCTGATTGGTCTCTAAGTAAATGAAAATGGTCCCTATGTAAAGGCACAGTTTCATTGAAAAATTCTTCAAAACCGATAAATGAGGAATTGGAATAAATGCGGGGGGTTGGAAAAATTTAAATAATTAGCAATCGGGGTAGGGGTGATTATTCGGTACTCAAGAGTAGAAGTGTAGCTGGGCAGCAAATGTATTTCCTCCATAAATTTAAAATTATTTATCCATCTGTCTGCTCAAAACTTCTACTCAAAGTTAAATCTTATATTTGTAAATACAGAACTTTCAGAGTTGAGTTTAGTCGAGAATCGGAGTGATAAATATTTGTTTTATCAACACGTAAATGCCAGTTATTGCAAAAGAGTTCAAAATAGATGAAAATTAGTTAACGAGTTGTATTAGTAATTCAGTTCAATTCAAAATTGTTCAACAACAATCACGTCATGATATGGGTTTTTTCATCGATCGTGTGTATTCCTTCGTTTTGCAAGTAGTGCGATAAATTTGTCTGTTGGGATGATCCAAATCAGATGAAGGCTGATTGACGCCATGAATCTCAGGCATTGAATTTCATTTATAGCTTTTCTTTATTATTCCTCTTATAATTCAACATTCAGTTTGTGATTGTTCTCTTTATGCGTTTTTTTTATAAAGAACTGAGTTCAAGGTTGGATTCTAAAAGTCTCTTACTTTTTGACCATTCTTGACCACATTTTGGTACTAAAAGGGCCTTACTAGTTTCTTAAAGTCAATTCCTTATTTAGTGCTACAAACATTGTAATGCTTAGAGTTAAGAAAGAGTGCTATGGACACTGTAACTTTCAACGGGAACCCTTTTATGAACCACCTATTACAAGGGAAACACAAACCTTTTGCGAATTTAAATTGAAATTTTCCTCAGGGACTTAGTCGTTAGTAATAAACATCCCTTAGATTTTGTTGCCTTCTAGATGTAGCTTCGTTCTTAAGTGGTTCATTGTGAAAACGTGGATTTCTGTCACATCTTTGTCATGATGCTGGCAGTAAAACCTTTTGATTCCTTGTTACCATAGGCCGTCATTGATTCGTTTTAACATGATTTTTTCTTGCATATGTCACGCGTGATAAGATAGTCTTCCCTAGAAGCATTCGATCGTCCCTCTTTGTTGTCAGCATTAACTATAGGGATCCCATGGGATCTTATAAACTTTGTTCTTCCTCCTCAAAGTGCGTAGTCTGCAAATCGTGTAGCAGGGGAGTAGCTTTCGAAGTATGCAGTTGGACTTTGCCGCGCAATTGGCCTAGATAAGTTTCGTGACTGGGCACGTAGGGATACTGTTCATGTGGCCCACCGCTCTTGTGAACCACAATTGAAGTGTATGGTCATGACAACGACGGAAACCTATTTGCAACATGAAAGCAAAAGAGGTAAGGCTTTGATATTACTTGGCATTACTATCTCCGACATCCTTTGGTTACTAACTACTTGTAACTTTTTTAATGGCCGGTTATCATGGTCATGTTCTGATAACTTTTTCAGAATGGCGCGGTAACTTCTGAAATTCTATGGTGTAACAGAATATGAGGCCTGGTTTCAGTGAAAAATACTTGAAATAGCTAAACGCAACCTCAAATGAAATTTGAGAACCCACCATTATAGACATGTTCTCAAGATGATCTTGTTAACGGGCCTAAAGAAGTCCGTCTAACCTTTCATGTAATAGAAGGACAGTTCACTGCAGGTGCAAAACGAGGCGACTTCTAGCCTCTCGCCAGATTTTTGTTCTCATTAGCTGCTCATCAAATCATTGGTTCGGTGACAATGACTTCGACGACACAAGAATCTGATCTAATGGACTAAACAAAGCTTAAACGCAAGGAATTATCTCATCAACATAGCGATATATTTAGCAAGCAAAATAACCGCAAATTCGTAGCCCTATAAGCCATTCCCTCATCCATTACTCAATATTCCCCCTACGAAAGTAGCATCAATCGTGATTTTCAAGTCACAGTTGAGTTAAGGGCGAATGATAATAATTGTCTCTCTTTGTGGTTGAGCTCATTGATTACCAGATGCGTGTCCGTTTAGCTTGCAATTACTATGAAGTTTGAACATGAGTATACCTTATTTCATAAGAAAGTGTTTCTGCCCAGTACTGAAACTATCTAAGCTTTTTCATGATTTCAGTACTGAAACTCTCTTACGACTTTCACGGTAAGAATAGCCGAGTTTGCGTAACACTGTAGTGATACACGGACAGACAGACAGGCAGGCAGGCAGGCAGGCAGACAGACAGACAGACAGACAGACAGACAGACAGACAGACAGACAGACAGACAGAGAGATACTACTTAACACTCTAAGGGTATAGGCTACCACAAGAAATGTATACAAATTAGATGACTGTCTTGCATGAATATTCATCAACGCTCTTGGGTCTCTTTTGATGCATTTTGGGTGGGGGCTTATATGATGGGAGGACTTATTCGAGTGGAGCCTGTAAAATTATTTGGCACAGTTCGCGTACAAAGCTCATTGTCAAAGCTCCTTTTCTTCATAATACTCACAGAGCGGTATTGACTTTGGCATTAGTCTTGATCAAAGTCTTCATTATCATCTGAGGTGGGGCTTATTCGAGGGGACTTGTATTAACGATTTGAAGTTTTAGCATGGGGCATATTCGAAGGGAGGGCTTATTTATCAAGGGTGGGCCAATTCGAGGATTTACGATACTACTGAACTTAACTTTTTGAGCAGTCGAATACTACTTCCCTATAAGCCACGTTCTTATTAACGACACGTGTGTTCCAGCTTGGGAATTTCCCAAAGAGACGCGCTGAACCATAGGCATAATGTTGGCTTTTGCGATTGTATTACTTATGGCCTTAAAACCAGACAGTGAGTAATAGCATTATCGATAACATAATTGATATGCACACGAACGTTGAAGTGTACAGCATAATAAGCACTGTGGTAATTAAATACATACACGTTCTTTTCATAAGAGATTTTTCTGGCCTAGTATATAGACTTTCTTAGCTTTTTCATGATTTCACTCCTAGCGCTTTCTTTTAAGACTTCCTAAGCAAGAATGCTTGAGGTTGCGGGGTTACACTTAAGTACTACACGGACAGATGGGCAGTACACGCTTCTTTTTTATAAGAAACTTAGCTCAAAGCCTAGTTCCAAACATTCCTTGTTTTTGGACCTCCAATAATCAAATTGTAGTACTAAAAGTTCCTTAACAGTTCCTTAATTTTGAGAGCATAATCAATGCCACAAAAATCATACAGACACATGCAAAACATTGAAGTCCTAAATGTTGCCTTTAATTTTGGCTGTAACGCAAGACCAACGAAAAATGAATGACTTAACACAAACATAGCAAACAATCTATGCGGACTTTGGCTGCAAATGAATGGAACCAGCTTTCCATTTCTTGATTGCTTGGTGTTATAAAAATTTGCCAAATTGAAAGTTCATTAGGGAATTTTTTTTAGTAGTGTAAGTTCTTTAAATATTTCGGCATTCTGCATGTAGGTTCCTTATAAAGTGGCTCCTTACAAAACACCGTGTAAAGCGTGCAAAGCGTGTACACTGGAATATAAAGATAAGCAAAAGAAATATCTGCAAATTGAATAAAAGAGATGATGGGCTTGATTGAAAATTGGAATTTTAAGAGTGTATGGACTTATCTACTTCCTTAGATCTCAAAAATCAAATATCGAGTTTCTCGACCTTTTGAGCATTCGAGTACTACTTTCTCATAAGCCACATTCTTATAGAAAAAACGTGTAAGTATTATCTAAACGTAAAATAAGACTGTAGTACTTTTATACTGTTGTGTCAGTTATATCCACTCCCTTTGGCCACGGTGAGGTAGAAATGATGGATGTTGTCGATGAAGAGACATTCCTTCGGTATTTCTATGTAGTGAAAAGAGCAGTTTAGTAGAAGCATTCTCTTGGAGAGAAAACTAAGTATAAAGGGAACATACTAATCAAACGAAGAATTTGAGTTGTTTCGTACCAATACAAACACATGTACAATTATCTGTGTCCAAGCCACCGATACAGATACAGCCTGCTGATTTATTTGTGGGTTCAGGTTAGGCCTACATACACGCTTTTTTCATAAGGAACCACTTTCTAAGGAAGCTACATGTAGAGTGCTGAAATATTTAGAGAATTTATACTACTAAAGGAAAATTCCCTAAGGAACTTCTCAATCAGACAAATTTTTCTAACAGCAGGCAATCGAGA